>OX328127.1:77121919-77421133 GCA_946811695.1 Gonocerus acuteangulatus | reverse complement strand
TTTCACTCCAGCACTTCACATTTAAGGGCATTTAATGGTCAAATTTCGTATGAAGTCGTTTGAGAAGAAATAACCGAGCCTCCGTGGTTTTGATGGTCGCTGAATTCGACTCCAAGATCTTTTTCCCCGCATCGGCGCGAAATCAAGGATAAATATGTCTATTTTGCAAAAATGAATTTTTGACTGCAGACATATATATATATATATATATATATATATATATATATATATATATATCCCGAGCAAGCACTAAAGATTTTTTCTTCTAGTGTCTTCGTTCATGGGTTGAATTCGGCCTCCCTGACCGTCCCTAGGCTAATCCAGCCTTTAATTAATTTAATAATGGGTACCTTGGTTGATGCTAATGACTCTAGCAGTCGAAGCAGCCAAGGGGAAAATCAGGCGGCCGGAGCATAGTACTGACCACACTATCTCCCTAGTGTGCCGTATGGTCATGAATCAGATACCTCTATAGTATCTGCCCCTCAGGGCCCTCGTGGCCTGTTACGGGACTGATTTTTTTTTTTTCTTTTTTATATATATATATATATATATATATATATATATATATATATATACAGGGCGCATCGCTAGTTAATGACAATCCTTCAGGGGGGATCCTTCTTTTCTTTTTTTCCACTTTTATGTAAGATTTACTTTAATCATTAAATAATAATTTCATGATCAATAATTTTAATTTATATTGTTAATGAAGATAAACATAATATTACCTTTATTTATTTGATGTTTTTTCACTCTAGTATTTTTATTACATTATGAATTTGAGAGATAATCTCAGTTCTAAGTATACCGTTGGAACGCTGATCAAATTTTACTACTTTTGTGAGATTCGGCAGTCTGCAGGACTTATTTTAGAAGAGTAGTGATTTTCGAAAATGTGTCGCTAATCAGAAGGTTTGATTAATTTCTACTTTTGGGATTGATATTACGGTCTGAATGAGATAATTGTGAACATTGAATGTGTATTACTCTTAAAGCAAATTTTATGCTAATTGCAAAAATGTAATGGATATTTGAAAAAAAAAAATGTGTACAAGCAGAGATAATGTGAGTTGTAATACAAAAAAATACGATTTTCTCTAAAAAACCTTTAGTGCACCATATGTTTGGAACGGAGTGAGATAGAAATGTGTGGTTGGTGGTATGAAACTACATGTTTTGTCTAGTTTCACCCCCTGAAGGATTTCCATTAACTTTTGATATACCATATATATATATATATATATATATATATATATATATATATATATATATATATATATATATATATATATATATAAATATTTACAGCGTATCTATAACTTGGCAATTAGCGCCGGGCTATCTACAGGTGTCCACCATTATATAATGCCAACAGCACGTGGTTATATATATATATATATATATATATATATATATATATATATATATATATTTGTATATATCTTTTAACAGTAGATTATGCGTTAAGGAAGGAACGCTGTGAAGGTATGTTGTGAGAAGTTGTCAGTGGATGTTCCTCGGCTGTTGAAGGGTGTAGGAACCAGCAACAATAGCATCCATTGTCCTGCAGGAGTGGAACCCCAGGAAGGGATCTGAAGGACTACGGGGTTCTGAAGGATCTGACGTCAGCATCTCGTCCTTTCTCCCTCTAGGTTTCCTTATGCTTGCGTATTATCCTTCATTCGGTATTCATACTATTTGCGGTCTCTCAAACCAAACATGTCAACACAATAGCACCGCTTATGAATGAGAGCCCAAGATGTCAAGGAGCCTAAATGACATTTTTGAAAAAATGACTTAGACACAGGAATGGGTTGTGAACACCGTAATATTGTGGGTGGTAACGAGACCCGAGTGATTTTCTTGACAGTTGCTGCCACCAAGCTTGTGTTTTCTTAATTATTGTCATAGTTTTTAGCGCGGTTCCTCCCTCCCCCATAGGGAGGACCCCGCTTATAAGGTTGATACAATGAAACAATCCGGAAGTGCCGACTAGAAAATTTTGCGTTTCAGAACCCCTAGAAACCGAAAATAACGGTGGTTCAAATTTGTATATATATATATATATATATATATATATATATATATGTATATATATATATATATATATATATATATATATATATTTGTCTGTTCGCTCTCTAAATAGAAGACGAATGGTCCGATTTTGATGAAATTTGGTACAAAAATCTGTCGTCCAATTTGAAAGGTCAAGTTCGTTAACCAGCAAAATCCGCCCACTGGAAGATGGCGTTTGGGGCGAAATTCGCGCAGAAAAAATCGTAACGCTTACGTTTTTGAGTTCATAAGCTTGTAAGTACTCGTTTTATAGGCTTCTTGGGCTAGAAAAACGAATGAAACCATTTTCAAGGCGATAGCTTTAACCGTTGTCGAGAAAATTGGAAAAATTATTTTTGAATACCGTTTTTGGTTTGGGTACTTAGAATAACGGGATTCAGTTGAAACATTATCTGCATGTTCTACTTTCATTAAAACTAATATGGTGAAAGTTATGTTACGTTTGGAGTTAAGGAAGGGTTAGAATAAAATATTTTATGAACAGATATGAAAAGTTTTGGAAACTTCGTATACTTTCATTAATATCTCGAACACGGTTGGGAAATCGTGGTAAGTAGATTGAAACTATTTGAAAGCTTACTAAATTCTCTACAAAAATGATTCTTAAACTATTTTTGATTAGGTTATGTCAATCGGAGAAATAAATGCTTAAAACTTCAAATACGTCTGTTTTGTTCTTATGAACGGGTTTTTGTCGTTCTTTTTGTCATTTTTGTCTCTTACCCTTGGTTTTTTATTGCTTTTTAGCGCGGTTCCTCCCTCCCCCATAGGGAGGAACCCCGCTTATAGGGTTGATACAATGAAACAATCCGGAAGTGCCGACTAGAAAATTTCGCGTTTCAGAACCCCTGGAGACCGAAAATAACGGTGGTTCAAGTTTGTATATATATATATATATATATATATATATATATATATATATGTATATATTTATATATATATGTATATATTTATATATATATGTATATTTTTATATATATATATATATATATATATATATATATATATATATATTTGTCTGTTCGCTCATTTCTGGCTTCCCTGATGGTCCGATTTTGATGAAATTTGGTACAAAAATCTTTCGTCCAATTTGAAAGGTCAAGTTCGTTAACCAGCAAAATCCGCCCACTGGAAGATGGCGTTTGGGGCGAAATTCGCGCAGAAAAAATCGTAACGCTTACATTTTTGAGTTCATAAGCTTGTAAGTACTCGTTTTATAGGCTTCTTGGGCTAGAAAAACGAATGAAACCATTTTCAAGGCGATAGCTTTAACCGTTGTCGAGAAAATTGGAAAAATAGTTTTTGAATTCCGTTTTTGGTTTGGGTACTTAGAATCACGGGATTCAGTTGAAACTTTATCTGCATGTTCTAATTTCATTAAAACTAATATGTTGAAAGTTATGTTACGTTTGGAGTTAAGGAAGGGTTAGAATAAAATATTTTATGAACAGACATGAAAAGTTTTGGTAACTTTGTATACTTTCCTTAATATCTCGAAAAAGGTTGAGAATCTTGGGGAATGGAAGATGACCATTAGAAAGCTCACTAAATGCTCTATAAAAATGGTTCTAATGAAAGTTTTGATTAGGCGATGTCAATCGGAGAAATAAGTGCATAAAACTTTAAAGTAATTGATTTCGCTTATTCGAACTGTTCTTTTTCTCTTTGATTTTGGTACTTAGAATTATGGGATTCAGTAGAAACATTTTCTGCATGTTCTACATTTATTAAAACTAATATGTTGAAATTTTTGTTACGTTTGGAGTTTAGGAAGGGTTAGAATAAAATATTTTATTAACATACATAAAAAGTTTTGGTAACTTTGTATACTTTCCTTAATATCTCGAAAAAGGTTGAGAATGTTGGGAAAAGGAAGGTGACCATTAGAAAGCTCACTAAATGCTCTACAAAAATGATTCTGATTAAAGTTTTGATTAGGCGATGTCAATCGGAGAAATAAGTGCTTAAAACTTTAAAGTAATTGATTTCGCTTATTCGAACTGTTCTTTTTGTCTGTTTTGTTCCTTGTTATTTTTAAATTGCTTATAGTCAGATAATGTATTTGACAATAAAACAGATTAAGTAAAATAAGAAGATCAATTTATTGTTAGAAATGTAGTGTTCAAAGAGAGAGATCCCAAGGCTTTCCAAATGCCTCTGAGCGGAGGCCTTTCTGCCCGACTTATGGTATAGCTGACCCATACAGGTAAGATTGTAAATCAAGACCTTTCAAGACTGGTTTGTTTGAGATTTCATTTGGATAGCTGTTTCGGTATTGATCTAAACAAAGTAATAACTGTTTCTATTCTATGCCTTCAGAAACACTAGAGATAAGAACGGAACCGCGCTAAGATGACGCAGTTCCTGCGAATCGGACTTTTTAATATTAAGTCCAAAACAAAATTAAGGGGTCTATGTGCGGCTTCTCCGATTCTTTTGCATATTTATCATAAACCGGACGATGTACCCATTATGTATCGTCGATAATAAACAGCTAAGAACTAAATAAACATTGGACACTGAAACCCAAAGGACAACACCTTTACGACCACAAACCTACTGTATAGAACGCACAGAATCTACTCGTACTAAGAATAAATTATGTGACTGACAAAAATACTAACTGGACTCGAAAAAAAAAAAGGTTATTTACACAATATCAAAATCATCGAAGAAAATGCATGGACATGTGAACTGAACAGACTTATGACCATCTTGTATTTGACTGCAGACTACTTGACGAGGAAATGATCAAATTTAGGAAATCTGTATATTAAAATTCCGTCCCGCAGGAGCTGCATAACTAGGTACTTTCTACTGATTACTGTCGAGTGCTTTCCTGAATAGCTTAAAATAACCTATCTAGTAAAATAAAAAGTTCGACTCGCAGGAAAGTTTGAAATAGAAACAGTTCTAATTTTGGTTAGACCTTTTAGGAAATAATTTATGACCCCAAATAGGTCACGGTTGTAAGGGTACATACCTCTATCTGACCAGAAAAATTCACCCTGGCCTCGTCAAGGTCCGCGTTTCAAGTTGTATGCGTGGTACTACACTACTTAATAAATACAGAAAAATTTCACATTTTCGTCTATTGATCTTGATGGATAATAAAAGAAAGGGGATACAGGAATAACGCAGGAACAATACACAGCGCCTCCTAGTGGCAGATATCAGAACTCTACGACCCACATAAAGTCATATCAAAACAGAGGCTCTCCTAGTGGGAGCATTGCCCACCAATATATGGAACAAAATTCCTTCATGAGTGCACCCTCAATAGCTAATTTCCTTTGAAGGAAAGTGCTAAAAATAGAAAACTGGACGGTCTCTAAAGTGGGAGATTTTTAAGAAATACATCGAACAATTTATAAGCACCAATATTACATGATCTTATGCTTTTACTAGCTGAATACCAGTGCCTTGTAACGGCAAATAAGTAGTTATTTTATTTTATTTGTGCAGTATATTATGTCACGGTTCTCGTCATTCTATAAGTTATTTATCAATTGATAAGTATCAAAGTGTAATGTTTCTTGACACCCCCGGACTAGTGTTGGTTAAAAGCGAGCCCTGGCTAGAGGCTTCTGGCCTGAACCTTGAACCTAGCCTCTACAACCCGAGCTCTGAGGGCTCGATGAAGGCTCCGGAGTGAGGCTTCAGCCTAACCTTATCAAGCCCTGAAGGTTCTCCATCGAGCCTTGAAGGCTCGGCCTTGGAGCCCTGGGAAGGTAGACAAGCAAGGTTATAGTAGTATAGTAGTAGTACGACAGTGTTGCCATCACCGTCTCACAGAAGAGTTTATTTTTTAGGAAAAGTTACTATTTTTACCCAATTAGTGATCCATATAATTAGTTTATCAATGAAATGGTAAATTTAATTGGCAGCGAATAATTTCAATGTGGCGGAAAGAATTTAGGACGAATCTACTAAAGTATATTTCATGAAACAGCTGTTTGCCCACCATCCGCCATTTTGGAAATGAAAAGTAAAAGGCATCAAAGCATGCGCCTTCTCCCGGGGCGAGCCTTCTATCGAGCCCTGTCCAAGCTCTGAGAGCTCGAGCTTTTAGGAGCCGCGCCTTCTAGCCTTAAAGGCGCGCTCTTTTACAATACTACCCCGGACCCGTGTCGTAAAACAGATAACCTAAAGATAAACCGTTATCTATAGGTTACCAGTAACAGGAGTTTAACCAGTACATGTTAAAATTCGTTGTCGTTGGACGTTAAGTTTTAGAAATTTGTGTTTCCAAGATGTCATTTGGAAACTACCTTTATATTTGCGAGCACTACCGATAAGTTCTCTAACTAGGGATGCTGATGGGTGAGGAGGCTGTCCAAGGGTTCGGGATATTATTACCTCGGCTAGACCATCACCAGGTATAGCGTAAACTCCATGAGGGACAAAAACACAGTTTATTTCTAGTAATTCAATGACTGCCCATCATAGTTTAAATGAACTGCAAATAAATATAATATTATGAAATACATACATTACGATAACTGCTGACCTGTTATCGTCCTAGCATCGCATGCTGCCTAGCCTTGCATACTCTCTTTAAAACTAAACATTCAAACCCCTCTAAAAATACTTAAAAATTTGAGTATTAAAAAAAAACCTTTCTTAGCGAGTGTTTACGTCTTAAGGGAGTGTCCATGCAAAATTTCAATTTTTTCTGTCAGTGATTTGGGCTGGGCGATTATAGGTCAGTGCGTGAGTGGTATTTCACAAACACCTGTACATAGCAGATTTCGTTTGGTTATTTTAGTCTATTCATTTACGTTATTCTATTATTTATGTTAGTAAACTTTTATTTTCCTTTTGAATTCATTAGTTTTTAGTATTACTTATTTGGAATTATTTTATGTTATTTTTTTTCATTTTTATCCGTACTAATAAAATATTTTTTATTTATGCCAATATTTATCTCTAAATTTGACATAAATAAATAAAATACATGAAGTATTAAAAAAATGCAGCATGTTGGCAGGGTTACTGGCCAAAACAGAATGGAGAGTGAAAAAAAAATTTTTTTTTGTTCGAATTACGCACAAGTGCAATTGAACTTTTATATCTATCCGAACGGGCTATTTAAGGCAAAAATAAAATAAAGAATAAAATAAAACAAAAATAAAAATAAACATCGAAAACTAACATTAATTCCAGCTTATAAATTTCAATTTCTTCATTGCAATGATTTAATCTTAATTTTTTTTTTTTTTTTTTTTTTTTTTTTTTTTTTTTTTTTTTTTTTTTTTTACGGCGCATCTACATCTTGGTCATTAGCGCCGGGCTATCTATAGGTTGCCACCCTTTTATAATGCCAAGAGCACGTGGTCGGTCACCCATTCAGGTACTGACCACGCCCGACGTTGCTTAACTTCGGTGATCTACGGGAACCGGTGTATTCAACGTGGCTATGGCCGTTGGCGATTTAATCTTAATAATTATTTTCTTATTTTAGCATCATGGATTCCGTGATTTATCACTTCTACAATGAATTTATAGCTAATTTGAATGAAAAAAAAGAAATTTAAATGTAATATTTTTTTATTCATTCAAAATAGTTATAAATTCATTGTAGAAGTGATAAATCATGGATTCCGTGATTTATCACTTCTACAATGAATTTATAGCTAATTTGAATGAAAAAAAAGAAATTTAAATGTAATATTTTTTTATTCATTCAAAATAGTTATAAATTCATTGTAGAAGTGATAAATCATGGAACGCATGATGGTAAAATAAGAAAATAATTATCAAAATTAAATCATTGCAACGAAGAAATGGAAATTTATAAGGTGGAATTAATGTTAGTTTTGGATGTTGGTGGTGTAGACAGCAGGGCGCGCTATCTCAAATAGCAGGATCTAGGGGTTGGTTGTAGATAGATCTGTCAGTATACCCCCCACTGATGACGTCAGCTCTGGAGGAAATTACTTCGTGGGGGGTTGATGGTCGCTGTTAGGGGGAAGGGGGGTTTCTACACCAACCAATTCCTCAAATTGCGAGTCCCGAACCGCTCGTCTACTCTCGAGGAATTGCCTACTGGGATTCAATATTAGCAGGTGGCTTGATATTAAATTTAGTGTTTGAATATTGAAGGTTATTTCGGAATAGCTTTTGTTGAAGAAGTTAAATCTTGGTTTATGGAGAAAAAAGTAACATAATAGTAGGAAAAAGTGGCTAAATAAGTATGCTGTCATTTTGGCTAGCGCCTTAGATTCATAAGCGGGAGATGGTTGGTTCGAATCCCAACCTCCGGCAGGAATTTTCTCATCCCACGGCTCGCTGGGAAAATTCCTCGCTGCACCCTGCGCTAATGGCCCTGATTTGTCGAAGCGCCGTACAAAAAAAAAACAAAGTAGCACACAATTAACTTCAGAGTGAGAAGACAATAGTAAATAGATATTGGGAAACAGAAAATACCTGGTTAGAGAATTAGCAAGGCAATTTGTAAGAAAGAATAGATTTTTCTCCAAAATAGGAGAGGCTGGAAACCCAATAGATACCTTTAGGATATGCAAAGTTCCAGGTGGTCTCACAGATGGATTTTACCAACTCAAAAATGAATAGATACACATTTATAACCGACACAAAATAGACATCTAACAGCAGTTTTTAGCTGAGAGGTTATCGGAATTTGTAAAGCTAAATAAATAAATAAAATTAAAACAAAATAAAATATGAAACAAAAAAAAAGTTGCGAAATCTCAATTTTGACTTAAAAGCTTATTTGAAGGCAATGACGATTGCGGCTAAATGTTTATCAGCCCTCATCAGTTCCTCTCAAATGAAATAACAACAAAGGATCTAACGATCTTGTAAAGATTACCACATCCCTCAGGAATTCCTATTCGAAATATGTTCGCTTAAAAACACCTCTTGAAGAAAGCCAAAAGATTAAACAAACTTCATCTTGTATGAAATATAACATTTTACTTATAATATCGTTAACCTAGAACGAATCCGAAGTGTGTATTATTTTCACGTGGGTGTCAAACACGAATATAACGGCTTACGTAAATAAGAATCTGTCATTTGCAGAAGAATATAATTGTTAGTATTTGATTCTGCTCAGAGTCCATATTCCTCAATATGAGTGTTAGAGAGACCCAAATAAAACTTTCAGGAACTTGTTGCAGGTAGACCTGGGCATAATTTATTTAAAATAATATTTTCGGAATAAATCATGAAATAACCTTAACAGATTATTTCAGAAATAATTTATTTTATAATTTTTTAAAATATTATTTCGGAAATAATTATTTCAAGGATTAAATTATTTCATGATTAATGATATATTTATTCCCGAAATGATTATTTGATGGAATAATATATTCTGATATCTTAATTTATACAAAAAAATCCTCTAAATACATTTTGTTTTCTTTTGGGAGGGTTCGATTCCCACCGGGAGGAATTTCCTCATATAACGGCTCGTTGAGAAAATTCCACCTCGGATGTTGGCAATAATGGCCTAGGCAAAAAAAAAAAAAAAAAAAAAAAAAAAAAAAAAAAAAAAAAAAAAAAAATTGAAGACTGATTTAACACGTTAGCACCGCTTTTTTTTCTATGACCCATCGACATCAGGGCCATTATCGCCAACATCCAAACTGCAGCGAGGAATTTTCTCAACGAGCCGTTAGATGAGAAAATTCCTGCCGGCGGGAATCGAATCCACCATCTCCTGCATGAGAATCTAAGGCTTTAACCACTAGACCACGGGGGGAGACCCCAATAATAATGTTAAAAGGATTATCTCCTTAACTCGTGTTTTAATGGTAGTATTAACCATTCGCATTATTCTCATCCATTACAAACGTTATTTCATGATGAAGTTATTTCGGGAATAATTATTTTGCATCTGAGTGAAATAATTTATTTCATGAATAAAAAATACTGAAATATCATTTATCAAATAGTTATTTCAGAAATAAAGCTTTTAGAATTATGTTGATTTATTTCAAAGAATGATCAAATTTTCAAATAATTATTCAAGGAATAAATACATCTAGTTATTTGATGAAGATTGTTTTATTTAACGATGAAATAACATTTAAAGAATTTCCGTTATTCCGGAAATAATTATTTCAGGAATAACCATTTTATTTATTTCAGAAATATATTATTCCAGTAGTGCCCAGGTCCATAGCAATTTTCCAGCACTCACTTTGGCCAGCATCATACTGAACTGAGAATCAAAATAACTTCTTAGACACGTATATATATATATATATATATATATATATATATATATATATATATATATATATATATATATATATATATATATTGATGGAACGGCTTCTGGGTCTTTTTTACATTAAGGCTGCCAGTTAATTTGTATCGCTAAATGATGACTTCAGAAGTTATCAGGTTCTTCTTTTTTGTTTTTTAATCAATTAAAACATATGGAACCTGTAGCCAAATAGATAGAGGGGTTTGAGCTAACATTAACATTAATTCCCCAGAAGATTTTTTTTTTCTAATATCCTTATGGTATGGTGTGAGTAGTTTTCCACCTCGAAAGCCGGGGGAGAACTTTTGGCAGGCGAAAAGGCTGTCTGTCCTCATTAATTTAAAATCGTTGATTTTCGTAAAATAACTTCATTTAGGGAATATGGAACATTAAATTCTGCGCCAAATGAACTGGTCGAAGCCCAAATTCGGTCTGGCAAAAGTGCCGCAATCGCTAGCCCAAAAATAACACATTTTTCCAATTTTGCAAAAAAAAACTTTGGTGAGCCTACTTTTAACGAGTTACAGATTGTATTCAAAAATTCTTTTAAAACACCCCCTCCCTAAAAGTTAAAGAGCATCAATAAATGAGTCCAAAAAGCTCAAAAACTTATAAGTTTGACCTATATTAAAATTTTTCACTTTAGTAAAATTTTAATTTGATCGCATTTTGCAACTCTTTGGTTTCTATTAGCACCAATTTACTCCTGATTCCATTCTAAATGTATCAATCAACAATGTATGCGGTATGTTTAGGGGAAAGGGGGGACCCTAAGACATTTTGAGTGATACCTGTGTCCGAGAAATGTTTATCGCTGTACTTCTGTATTTCTTCAGTGAAGCAACAAAATTAGAAGCACATTGTCTTAAATTTATATTTATGTTTTTAAATTACTATTTGAATTTTTGTCACTGACACGACATTTATTGAGTGAAATTATGTTAAGCTATTGGAAAAATTGCTAAAATTACATTTTAGCACTTTCCTCCGAAGGAAAGTAGCTATTGAGGTTGGACTCATGACGGAATTTATGAATTTCTTCAAATCTTTATCGATCCTACATAGTAGACACCGAAAATAACCCCCGTTAAAATTTATATATATATATATATATATATATATATATATATATATATATATATATATGTGTGTGTGTATATATATGTCTGTTAACACGATAGCGGCCAGAGTTTTTGTTTTTTTGCCACGAAACTTGGTATATAGCATTCAATTAGCAAACGATTGAACGAGTTCGTTAACCACCAAAATCGGTCCACCGGAAGGGGGGGTTTACCCCGAACCCAAAACACTAATTTGACCATGTCAGCCGTAATATTTGTTATATTTCAACGAAACTTGGTATTCGTAGTGGTAATATAGAGAGAAAAGTGAGATATAAAAATGAACTAAATCAGTTCATTAGGAGGGGGGTTTACTCCGCCACTAAACTAAAAATTCGCCACTACCAGACGGTATTTTTGGTATATTTCGACGAAAACTCGGTATTCGTAGTGGTAATCTACAGGTAAATATGTGTTGTAAAAACAAACTAAATCGGTTCATTAGAAGGGGGGGGGGGGTTTACTCCGGACCCAAATGACTAATATACTCATACCGGTCGTAATTTCTGCTGTATTGTTACGAAACGCACTATACGTCGTGGGTAACTCATGAGAAAGAAGTGTTGTAAAAATGAGCTGAATCGGTCAATCGGAAAGGAGGGGTTTACTTTGTAATATATTTCAATAGAAAAGCCCGCCAGACGTAGGTTCAAAAAGCCGCCGCAATGAGCGCTTTCTACCACTAGAGTGACTGTATCCTGTTCCTGCGTTAGATCAAAATACGATAATATGAGGTTTTTTGTATTTATTACGTAGTGTAGTAGGTACCATGTGTAAACATAACTCTGGAAGCAAATTAATAATTGATCAGTTACTCATTACAAAATTAAAAGAGAACTATTCATGTTTTTATTTTATTTCTGTAGGACATTTTAAGCAAATTGTTCTGGAAAGTAGTCTGCACTACCCAAATTCTGAGGAAAGTGCTTAGTTATGCAGCTCCTGCGTGACGGACTTTTTATTCTTTTTAAGGGCCCAGGTTGAGGCTTATTGTCAGATGGAGTATCTTCTGTCGCATTATTATTGAAGAGCATTACATTTTGCGTCAAAATTTCTCGGACACAGGTGTCAGTCTAAATTTCCTAGGCCCCCCCATTTCCCCTCAACATACTGCATAAGCTGTAAATTGATACATTTATAATGGAATATGAAGTAAATTGTGGCTAATAGGAACCCAAATTTTGCAAAATGCGATCAAATGAAAATGTCACTAATTCTCATTGCGACTCCATTGTAATTTAAAAATTTTAATATTGGTAAAATTTATAAGTTTTCATGATGATTAGATAGTTAGCCGTCGAGGTGATAAGTACAGATGGAATGGTTGGGATTCGGCTAAATAAACCTCAATATGATTTTGTTTTAAAAAAATCTATATTTCGGACGTTTCGGCTACTCATTGGTAGCCTTCGTCAGCTAAAATGACAAAAAAAGAAAAAATTAATACAAAAACAAAAAAATTATGATTATGATAGGTAACAGAGCTATAGATAAAATTAACTTATGAAAGAACATATCGTCTTAAATTCTTAGAATGAAAAAGTGAATAGGTACAATAATTGATTTTAATAGTAATTAGTAACGTTAATTGATTTTACAAAGAAATAAGAAGCTACATACCAATGACAAATATAGTAGCTAATAGTAACATTAATTGATTTTACAAAGGAATAAGATACTACATACCAATAGAAATGCCGAGCGGCAGAGGAAGACCAAGGTTGGTAATTAAGTAACCATTGTAGAGTGTCTAAGGAGAAAAAGAAATCTACTGGGGTATAAGTAAGTGGGAGGAACAGCAGGTGGTGGGGGAAATGTCGGTAATCATCAAAAGCAAGTTTATGACATGTCGGTAAGGATCAAAAGGCATGTTTATGACATTTTATGACAGGAAAGGAGAAAAGGTGTTAATGGAAGGATACCCAAGGGGCATGGTAAAAATCTAGGTGGGAGGTCGGGAGAGTATTTGGAAAATATTAGCGTACATAGGAGAAATGCCTTGTTGGTCAGTTTTGTAGTTTATATTGTTTTTGTTTAAGTTTATGTGTACACATTCCGAGATCTGTAGTCTTTTTTTGTTTCGTTGTGTAGCAAGAATTTTCGTGTCGTCGAAGTTAAAAGTGTGTTTTTGTGTAATGGCGTGTTTTGCAAGTGCAGATTTATCTATTTCTTTATTAGTGATGGTTCGTTTATGTTGTGTAAGACGTGAGTGAATGTCATTTATGGTTTCTCCTATGTATACACCATTACAGGAAGGGGTTTGACAAGGGACTTCGTAAACACATCGGGTGGTTTGTTCAAAAGGGATGGGATCTTTGAGTTTGGTATAGAGGGTTTTGAGTTTGTTGGTAGTTTTCAAACCAAAATTTAGGGAAGGGTAGGATTTTTTTATTGTCTTTGTAAGTTTATCAGTCAGTCCAGGTGTAAATGGTAGAGATCGGAACATTTGGTAACTGGGAGTTAGGGAAGAATTGGGAGAGACAGTGTTGGGAGATTGGGATTTTGCTTTTTTTACAAGGGGTTTCAGCATACTCACACCATACCGAAGGATATTAAAAATTTTGTGGGAGAATTATTGTTAGCTCGACTCCTTTTTGAAGACTCTATATACTGGGCCTCTATATATCTGGTGTAAAAGAGTACAGTATTACACCTGATTCAGAGCAGTGAACATGACAAGAGGAATTCCTAACAAGGAAAGCTCCCGAAGGAGTGCGATACCAGCACGAAAAATATCAAGCAAAATAATTAAAATAAATCAGTTAGTTAGAACGTGTGGTGTACTACTTTATCTATCCCTTTGTAATGAAAAGAAATTATATATATATATATATATATATATATATATATATATATATATATATATATAAGGCAAAACAAAATCAGTCGAGACATTAATGAATGTATAATAGAGGATGACATTAATAATCAAATAGATATTGGTTTCGATATAAGTTTACATTCTCAAGAATCCAAAAACGATTCAGACTCGGAATTAAGAAATTATTTAATAATTTCATAGAAAATGGTAAAAAAATATTATTATAGGGCAACATTACTATACGTATAATTTACTACTATACTATTACTACATTATATGTTCCAGTTATAATATATTTTATAATATTGTTATTAATAATATTATTACCTGCTATATTGTTTCTATTAATATAATAAATATTACAATAAATATTATTATAGCTGTATAGTATGCATTATTATACCGTTGTTACCTTGTTTTGAGTTGATTTCCACTAATAAAAATGTTTGTTTGAAAATAACTAGTGGTTAATGATTTTTGTCCATAATCCTCACTACTTCGTTACACTGTGCGCCGGTGGGGATCGAATCCACTATCTCCCGCTTATGAGTCTAAGGCGCTATCCACTAGACCACGGAACACCCCAGAATCCTATTATTGCCTTAAAACCCATTACTGAAATCATATATGACCCATTTTTCAGAGTATATAATCAAAGAAAATGAATTAAGCATCAGAAATATTTTTGGCCAAGATTATCAGTCCTATACCAGACTGTGCGTCGATGACAGGCACGCCAAGAGTGAGAGAGAGAGAGAGAGAGAGAGAGAGAGAGAGAGAGAGAGAGAGAGAGAGAGAGAGAGAGAGAGAGAGAGTTTTTAATCTCTTATTCCCTCTTCTCCGGTTATTCCCTTAGTTTTCTATCACTTGCTTCTCCTGCTCCCTATCATGTTTTGAAGGTTCACCGTTTCTTGTTGATTCTTAGGATTTTTTCCATTCTCACTCACATTTCTTCGGAGTAATGAAATTGGATGTTCAGAAAGGAAAGCAGCTCTGCACACTCAGCAGTTTTTTACTTTGCCAGAATGTCAGTCAATAAATAAAATGCTTTTTTAAAATTGTCCCTCCAGTATCACATGTACTGATGCCTTGTCAGGGGTACAAAGATTAGTTCAAATCAGGATACGGCCTAACCAAGGGAAGGTAAACCTTCTGCTACAAGGTTCATGTCAAAACTGAGATCATGTTCATGGGGTGTATAAGCTGGTTATTTTGAGCTGCAAATCGAAAACTTATGGAATATATTTTTTGAATTAACTATTATACAAGCTATACATGTTTGTAATGGCTTCGTGAGTAATTAATTTTAACACTGCCACATATTTTATAAATTTGGTATACATTTAGTTCATTTATAGCTTCGATGATAAAACAATCAATATATATCGTCGATACAAAAGCAAACTAACGAATATGAAAAAATGCATCTTTCATTGTCCATCTTTAATAATTTCTGCTGGACTTATTTACGGCAAATTCTTCAATCTGACTTCACTCCATTAAAGGGGAAAGTATTCCACTATCAAAAGGTCAAATCTGCCGAATATTTGACAGTCCAAAAAAAAGTTATGAATAAATACTTTTCCACTCTAAAAAGTGGTGATTTTCATATTCGTTAGTTTGGTTTTGTATCGACGATATTATAATACAGTGACCATATTATATATATATATAGGAATGTGAATCAACGTGATTCTTATGATCTATTGAGTTTTGAAACATTAAATTTATTAGTCGGCGTTAAAAACAGACTAAGTTGTTAGGAGTGCTACAGGTCATTGTAGGAATGTTGCAGAGTGTAGTGAATTAGTAAATAGAAAACGAACATCACTCACTCTTTCACTCACCCACTCACTCATCAATCTCTATCTGCGAAATAACCATGAACACCATGTTTGTGTTCTTGCTGTAAGTAGCCGTTTTCAAATGGCCTCCTAGGAGGTGGTTTAAATATTTACTTATGCTGTGTATTTTCTCCAAATAATTTTAATTAATTAATTATTTTCCAAGGGTATATTCCAACATAAGTGAATTTAAATTATTATTTTTTTTTAGAGTAAGAATATGATTTAAAACACAATCTAAAATGAGAGAAAATATTAAAGTTGAAAAGTTGTAACAAATTATTGGCTTTTTAACTCAGTCATTTATATATTTTACCATGTTTCCAATCTCCCTATATAGAAGAAGTCCAAATAATGACGTCGACTTGATGTCGAATATGCAGGCAACCATTGTTCTTGTGAGGTATGTATTATGATATTTCAACTGAAATTTTAGCTTTTTAATAAGGTTTTGGCATTTCATTCATGATTTTCCAGAAAATAAATAATATCAAAATTTTAAAATAAGCAAAAAAATGGAAAGTTCACAAGGGGACTTGTGGTGTTCTCAGACGAGCTCCATGACCAGCACTGGTCGTAGTCTAGTTCGGACAGGAGCTCCATGACCAGCACTGGTCGTCTTGTTGTCCTGACATGAGCTCCATGACCAGCACTGGTCGTAGTCTTGTTCTGACATGAGCTCCATGACCAGCACTGGTCGTCTTGTTGTCCTGACATGAGCTCCATGACCAGCACTGGTCGTAGTCTTGTTCTGACATGAGCTCCATGACCAGCACTGGTCGTCTTGTTGTCCTGACATGAGCTCCATGACCAGCACTGGTCGTAGTCTTGTTCTGACATGAGCTCCATGACCAGCACTGGTCGTCTTGTTTTCTGACATGAGCTCTATGACCAGCAATGGTCGTCTGGTTTTCTGACATGAGCTCCATGACCAGGACTGGTCGTCTTGTTGTTCTGACATGAGCTCCATGACCAGCACTGGTCGTAGTCTTGTTCTGACATGAGCTCCATGACCAGCACTGGTCGTCTTGTTGTTCTGACATGAGCTCCATGACCAGCACTGGTCGTCTTGTTGTTCTGACATGAGCTCCATGACCAGCACTGGTCGTCTTGTTGTTCTGACATGAGCTCCATGACCAGCACTGGTCGTCTTGTTGTCCTGACATGAGCTCCATGACCAGTACTGGTCGTCTTGTTGTTCTGACATGAGCTCCATGACCAGCACTGGTCGTAGTCTTGTTCTGACATGAGCTCCATGACCAGCACTGGTCGTCTTGTTGTTCTGACATGAGCTCCATGACCAGCACTGGTCGTCTTGTTGTTCTGACATGAGCTCCATGACCAGCACTGGTCGTCTTGTTGTTCTGACATGAGCTCCATGACCAGCACTGGTCGTAGTCTTGTTCTGACATGAGCTCCATGACCAGTACTGGTCGTCTTGTTTTCTGACATGAGCTCCATGACCAGCACTGGTCGTCTTGTTGTTCTGACATGAGCTCCATGACCAGCACTGGTCGTAGTCTTGTTCTGACATGAGCTCCATGACCAGCACTGGTCGTCTTGTTGTTCTGAGATCAGTTCTGTGGGCAGCAGACATGGTCGCCTTGTTTTAAGACTCATGTCGGAATCAAGTAGGAACTTCGTTCTCGACTGACTATAGATACAACTTGCGTATTTTACTTCTTTTCGGGTCACTTTATTATAATATATATTGATTTTTTTTATCATCGAAGCTATAAATGAACTAAACGTATACCAAATTTATAAAATATGTGGCAGTATTAAAATTAATTACTCACGAAGACATTACAAACGACTTTTAAAACGTCAAAGTTTAATTAAACACCTTTGACCTTCCCCCTCTCTTTATGAAGGCGGGTTTCCGTGTCGTAATAAAGGAATCCCATTTGTTTAATGAAGCCGGTATAATGAATGAAATCCTACCTTTAGGCTACGCCTTGGCCAAGAACAAAGGTTCGGTAGAGCAGGCCTCTCTGTGCCTCTATAGTGCTTCAGTGTCAGTGTTGCCACGTGTTTTTATACTTCAGTTTCTGTGGCTACCGGAATTTGAGTACTTGAACAACAGATGAATATGAACTCTCTATAAAAATCCCACTAAAAATGTAATTCCTACATCAAGAACCTTATCCTTTTCCCTTGTATGATACAAATTGTTGAGTCTTTGAAATATTTTTATATCTCAATAATACATGTATAGCTTGACAAGGCATCAGTACATGTGATACTGGAGGGACAATTTTAAAAAAAGCATTTTATTTTTTGACTAACATTCTGGCAAAGTAAAAAACTGCTGAGTGTGCAGAGCTGTTTTCCTTTCTGAACATCCAATTTCATTACTCCGAAGAAATGTGAGTGAGAATGGAAAAAATCCTAAGAATCAACAAGAAACGGTGAACCTACAAAACATGATAGGGAGCAGGAGAAGCCAGTGATAGAAAAACTAAGGGAATAACCGGAGAAGAGGGAATAAGAGATTAAAAATTCTCTCTCTCTCTCTCTCTCTCTCTCTCTCTCTCTCTCTCTCCGGTGATGGAAGCCTGATATAACAGTGGCAAAAGGGGGGAAGGTGACTATTGTGTACGCACAGATTGTTAATGGGAACACCCCTGATTTGAACTCGCTGCACCGGGCGAAGTGTCGAAAGTACGGGAGACTTGGGGTCCGTTTGGCGGTGGGGCGAATGTTTGGCGTGCCTGTCATCGACGCACAGTCGGGTATAGGACTGATAATCTTGGCCAAAAATATTTCTGATGCTTAATTCATTTTCTTTGAATAGATACTCTGAAAAATGGGTCATATATGATTTCAGTAATGGGTTTTAAGGCAATAAAAGGATTTTGGGGTGTTCCGTGGTCTAGTGGATAGCGCCTTAGACTCATAAGCGGGAGATAGTGGATTCGATCCCCACCGGCGGCAGGAATTTTCTCATCCCACGGCTCGTTGGAAAATTTCCACGCTGCACCTTGGATGTCGGCGCTAATGGCCTAGATTTCGAAGTGCCGTACAAAAAAAATAAAATAATTAGATTCTGTTGTTTTAAATAATTTATCTTATTTTTCTAAGCAAATTCTTTTTTTTCTCAGGCACATCTAGTTGTTCTTTACAATTAAGGTTATTTTATTTGATGCATGATGTCAAATACATTTTGTCTAGTCATTATTTTGACTCCGGAAAACAACATACATAAAAAATGCATTCGAGAACTTTGACATTAACTGGCATGTACACACACATCTTCGCGAATCCGCGATTTCTGATTATATATTCTTAAAGCTGAATAATTCTTTTCAATATTGATATAAAAACAACAGGTTGGAAATGCTTGGAAGCATAACAAAAACCTTGGTGTTATCTCAAATTTGACGTTAGAACGGCCAAAAGATTTTATATTTTCTTATGTGGTCAAACTAATTAACAAATTGCCTAATTATTGCTAAAAAGCAATAAATGTACTCTCGCATACCTGCTTCAGGGTGAACCAAAACCAAAATTGCAATTAAAATTCCAAACTCGAGAAAAATTAATTTTTTACGGAGATGATATACGGAGTAGAGTTAACAAGTCAGTGTCCTATTAAAAACTGTAGACTTTTTTGTGGTCCACCAGGCTTACAGGAAATGTCAGGACAGGGATTAGCCTTACATGTTGTAAACAAACTATTCAAATATTTATAGCAGTAATTACTTTTCGTCTCAGATAACTTTTACAAAATGGACTTTTGGCCAGCATTTCAGGGCAAATACCCCACTGTGCGACGTGGAGGTAACGTCCTGTACATTGAGCTGTAGGGGTGTGTGGGAGCGTTCTGCCAATAGCTTAAGGCAGTTTGGTGTCCCTATGGTGGTACTAATAGTCCGTCGGCCCGTGACATTTTATGCAACGCACTGTTCTAGTTAAGACATGTACAATCAATAGTGAAAAAATGAAGAATCTTAAAAATCGTTGCATGAAATGTACACGGGCAGACGGACTATAAGAAGCTTGCGAGTATTGAAGGCCTCCTGCATCATCTTCAGTCCATGGAGGACACTCCTCACCGGGGTGAGCCGTTGAGGATCGGCAGCTTTTATTTATTCATTTATAGTAATTTATTGTTATTTCTTTATTTATTATTATACATGTTTTTATTGTATTTTAATATGGTGTGTGCATGTATCTCTGTAGGTATGTTTGACTGGACCACGTCAATACCTCCGTTGGATTGAGTAGCTCTGGTCTAGCGGGTGAAGTGCATGGGTGTGTGCCTGTATCTCTGTAGGTATGTTTGACTGGACCACGTCAATACCTCCGTTGGATTGAGTAGCTCTGGTCTAGCGGGTGAAGTGCATGGGTTTAGAATTTTGTATTATTTTCCTATTATTTATTTTTTTATTGTTAGTTTTTCTTTTAATTATTTCATCTGTTGTTTTTTATTTTATTACTAGCTGAATACCCGTGCTTCGTCACGTCAGATAAGTAGTTATTTTAATGCGTTAAATAATGTTTAATTAAAATTACGTTACTATACAATTTTGTGCAGTTTATTATAGCACGGTTCCCGTCAAACTATATGTTATTCAATGGGCGTTAAAATTTAAAAGTTTATGTTTCCAAAAAGTTATTTGGAAACATCCATTATATTTGCGAGCATTACCAAGGTTATAGGCGAGGAGGCTGTGCAAGGGTTCACCATATTATTACCTCACCTTGAAAACTGTAAGAGTAGGCTTGCCATACATCACGGTTTGACCGGGACTGTCCCGGTATTTTGCAATTATTTCGGTGTCCCGCCCGGTTTTATCAATGTCCCGGAAAGGCTGTAAGATGTAAAAAGTAATGAATTCATGTTTATAAGAATCTTTTATAAATCGGTTACTTTTCTACAATCAACATTTTTACTACTGCTCACAGTGTCAAAGAAATGAGAAGTAATCTTCTAACTGTAAAACGCTGGAACTACCTGCACAGCGCTGCCAGCTGCCAGACACAACTATTTGGCTGAGAGATTTTTTTAAGAAAATCAAGTAGCAAAAAAAGTTCCGTTCTTATTTTTAAGGTTTGGGTAAACTAACAGTTCAGGGTTCCCCCTTCCCGTTACTTGCTAGGCTTAAAACTCACCATTTTGCTTATAATTTGTACTGTTTTTATTCCCCACCCCCCTCGTATGCCCATGCCATATTAATGTGTCTCGGTTTAACTCTCCAAAAATATGACAAGCCTATCTGACGGGAACAGGGTGAAAAGAAACGCAATTAAAACTCTATGAGTGACAGTTTATTTCTAGTAATTCAAGGTCTGCCATCATAGTGGAAATTAACCTCAATTAAAAATAATACTATGAAATAGATAATGTACGGTAACAGCTGTTCTGTTATCGTCCTAGCAACGCTTGCTGCCTAGGCTTGCATGCTGTAACCAACTCAAACTTTAAACCCCTCTAAAAATACTTAAAAATTCGAATATCAAAAAATCCTTTCTTAGCGAGCGTCTACGTTCTATAGGAAGTGTCCATGCAAAATTTCAAAATTTTCTGTCGAGCGGTTTGGGCTGGGCGTTGATAGGTCAGTGAGTGAGTCAGTGAGTGAGTGGTATTTGACAAATATATAGTAGACTAGCTGAATACCCGTGCTTCGTCACGGCAGATAAGTAGTTATTTTATTGCGTTAAATAATGTTTAATTAAAATTACGTTACTATACAATTCTGTGCAGTTTATTACAGCACGGTTCCCGTCATACTATATTTTATTCAATGGGCGTTAAAATTTAAAAGTTTTTGTTTCCAGGAAGTCATATGGTAACACCCAATATATTTGCGAGTATTACCAAGGTTATAGGCGAGGAGGCTGTGCAAGGGTTCCGGATATTATTACCTCGCCTGGAAAACCTAAGGATATACCATACATCACGGTTTGACCGTGACTGTCCCGGTATTTTGCAATTGTTTCGGTGTCCCGCCCAGTTTTATCAATGTCTCGGAAAATGTTGTAAGATGTAAAAAGTAATGAATTCATGTTTATAAGAATCTTTTTAAATCGGTTACTTTTCTACAATTAACATTTTTACTTCTGCTCACAGTGTCAAAGAAATGAGAAGTAATCTAACTGTAAAACGCTGGAACTACCTGCACAGCGCTGCCAGCTGCCAGACACTACTATTTGGCTGAAAGATTGTTTTAAGAAAATCAAATAGCAAAAAAAGTTCCCTTCTTATTTTTAAGGTTTGGGTAGACTAACAGTTTAGGATTCCCCCTTCCCGTTTGTTGCTAGGCTTAAAACTCACCAACCATTTTGCTTATAATTTGTACTCTTTTTATGCCCCCCCCCTGGTATGCCCATCCCATATTAATGTGTCTCGGTTTAACTCTCCAAAAATATGGCAAGCCTATCTGACGGGGACAGGCAGAAAAGAAACGCAATTAAAACTCTATGAGGGACACTTAATTTCTAGTAATTCAAGGTCTGCCATCATAGATAATGTAAGGTAACAGCTTTTCTTTATCGTCCTAGCAACGCAGGCTGCCTAGGCTTGCCTTCTCTAACCAACTCAAATTTTAAACCCCCCTAAAAATGCTTAAAAATACGAATATCAAAAAATCCTTTCTTAGCGAGCGCCTACGTTATATAGGGAGTGTCCATGCAAAATTTCAAAATTTTCTGTCGAGCGGTTTGGGCTGGGCGTTGATAGATGGGTGAGTGAGTGAGTGAGTGGTATTTGACAAATATATAGTAGACTAGCTGTTACCCGGTGTGCAATGCTACACCTACTTTATATTAAATATCTGTAGCCGGGCTTACCATGCTACACATGCTTCATATTAAATAGTTGTAACCCAGCTTCCATGGTACGCCTACTTTATATTATATATTTAAAAAAATGAATGATTATATTATATTTGTCCAAATTATGAGAATATAAGATAATAAATTGAGAGCTCGGCTGAAAAATTTATTTTCCATTTTTTTAAGAGAAAGTGGGGTGGAAAATAAATAAATCCTTATTTTTTAAAAAGTACCCTTATTTTAAAAAGTACCCTTACTTTTAAAATGGTATTACAATTAAATGATTCCAAATAATTTAATTGCAATACCGTTTTAAAGAAAATCCAAACCAAACTCCCTGTGTTTAATTTTTTTAAAGAAAAAAAAAATATGTGGTCCATAAATAAATATTCATAAAAAATAGCAATACAAATGAGGCATTTAATTAAGGTTATAATTAGTTATAAGTTGTAATAACCTACAACTGAAACTATATTCTTTATTTTCATTGATTTTTTTAAAAATATAATATTTATTTATTTTAAGGGCTTCGCATCTAAAGCTAAAACCTCAACCTTGCGCAAATATAATATTAATATGTTATATTGTTTACCTGTTCATGTAATAATCCGTAACTGAGTTTTTTTTATGAATGAAAAAGTAGGTAAGTCGTGCAGGGTGTATATTATTTATGCCAAAAGGAAAGTTTTAAAAACATAGTTTGTTAATAGTCCTTTCTATTAAAGCTTCTGTTTCAAATTTTATGGTTCATGGGCTCTTCTATAAGGATAGTCCTTCTATCATAGGAAATAGGGGCCTCTAAGAATAAAAACAAATTTAAGATATTTTTCTTGCAGTTATGGACAACAATGAATTAAAGGTATTTGGGAATTTCAATAACGACATTGACTTGGCGAGCAACAATATTTTTACCAGAATTGCAACCGTATTTAAACATGTAGTCCAAGAGCTGGTAACATACTTTTCAAGTGTTTTATGTGCCTTGAAATTGTGCTATAGTGGGTCTCTAGTGTAGATAAAAAGTTAAGTACGTGGTTGCTGGACATACCTTGAAACACCAGGTACTGCGCATGGTAATCAGTAACAAACTATGGGCCAAAAATAGTGTTTTATTCAGAAGCAATAATTCTTTAATGTAAAATTAAGGCAATTCTATAATGAATAATATATAAGGTAGACACTTTTAAGTGGGATACATATAAAAACATAACTGAAGTGGGTTTTTTGTAATATTAAATGAAGTCTCTTCTTCACACTGCTATTTAAACACCATAATTGAAAATAATTACAAAAGGGCAGACACTTTTTGTGAGGTTTAGTAATCAGCAGACATGAAAATAAATTCAGCCGATGATAGACTGCAATGCACTGCGTGTAACCGTAAGAGTGAGAGAGCAAGGACAGGACAGGACAATCATCTGGACAGGACAGTTGTGGCTGTTCTAGAAATAAAGCAACTTGCCTTAATTATACATTAAAGATTGTTGGCTTCTGAATAAAATACCATTTTAGTGACATATTTTTTTAACACCTTTCCCCTATGTGCAGTACCTGGTGTTCCAAGGTATGTCCAGGATACACATATATGCCTTACCTATCCACGACATGCAATACACCAAAATTCCAAGGTGCATAAAACACTTCATGAAATGTGCGTTACCAGCTATCCGACTAAATGGTGACAGTCAGAGGATATAACTATCCCAGACAAAAGGAAGCATATGGCAGAATATAATGATTAAATTATTATGGATATTAAATTAATAAAAAATTGCATGGAAAATTTAATTACTTATTCATTTATTAGAACACCACAATTCACGTGACTTCCTCTTCTTATAAAAATAATATTTTAATACATTAATTTATCTGCAAAAAAATAGCATGCAAAAGAAATATTATAAGAAGAATAACTTTATTAAAAAAAAAATTAAAGTGAGGCTGCCCAAATTTATAGGGTTGCTAAACCATACAGCTCTTATAATAATAAAATAATGTTTCAAAATGTGGTGAAAATTAATTCATTTATTTACATTCATTTGTATGATTATAAACATTTATATAATTTATTATGTACATCTATCTATATGCGAATAAAACAATAAGTTAAATATAACAACATTTAATATAATATTTTAATAATATTTGCATATGTATGTGAGAGAATTAATTTCAAGTTCATAAATTTAAGTCCTTTACAAAATGACATTGTTCACAAAGGAGTTTTTAATGTTTAAAACAAAAAGTTCTATCTTTTTTGGAAGTTTAAACTTCACTTAAAGCTACATATTCTGCATATGGAGACTCTTCTGTACTTTAATTACTTAAATATTATAAGGTAATTTAGAATAGTTGTAAAAGCTTATAGCTTGGATACTTGTATTTAATTAATTGTAAAAATTCATTTTATTTGTTTATATTTCTTTGGACAATAAAATTCTTTTTATCTTTTAGCGCGGTTCCTCCCTCCCCCATAGGGAGGAACCCCGCTTATAAGGTTGATACAATGAAACAATCCGGAAGTGCCGACAAGAAAATTTCGCGTTTCAGAACCCCTAGAGACCGAAAATAATGGTGGTTCAAATTTGTATATATATATATATGTATATATTTATTTATATATATATATATTTGTCTGTTCGCTCATTTCTGGCTTCCCTGATGGTCCGATTTTGATGAAATTTGGTACAAAAATCTGGCGTCCAATTTGAAAGGTCAAGTTCGTTAACCAGCAAAATCCGCCCACTGGAAGATGGCGTTTGGGGCGAAATTCGCGCAAAAAAAATCGTAACGCTTACGTTTTTTAGTTCATAAGCTTGTAAGGACTCTTTTTATATGCTTCTTGGGCTAGGAAAACGAATGAAACCATTTTCAAGGCGATAGCTTTAACCGTTTTCGAGAAAATTGGAAAAATAGTTTTTGAATAACGTTTTTGGTTTGGGTACTTAGAATGACGGGATTCAGTTGAAACATTATCTGCATGTTCTTCTTTCATTAAAACTAATATGTTGAAAGTTTTGTTACGTTTGGAGTTAAGGAAGGGTTAGAATAAAATATTTTATTAACAGACATGAAAAGTTTTGGGAACTTTGTATACTTTCATTAATATCTCGAACACGGTTGGGAAATCGTGGTAAGTAGATAGAAACTATTTGAAAGCTTACTAAATTTTCTACAAAAAAGATTCTAAAACTATTTTTGATTAGGTTATGTCAATCGGAGAAATAAGTGCTTAAATCTTCAAATACGTCTGTTTTTTTCTTATGAACGGGTTTTTGTCGTTCTTTTTGTAATTTTTGTCTCTTTCCCTTGGTTTTTTATTGCTTTTTATTTTTTTAATTTCTTATGTTGGGAAAATGTATTTGTATGTAAAACAGGATAGGAAAAATGAGACCAATTTTCTGTTGCTAGAAATAATGAAAATTTTGGGAACTTCGTATACTTCCATTAATATCTTGAAAACGATTGAAAATCTTGGGAAGCGAAAGGTTACCATTCGAAAGCTTACTAAATGGTCTACAAAAAAGGTTTTGATGAAAGTTTTGAATAAGCGATGTCAATCGGATGAAATAAGTGCTTAAACTTTGAAGTAATTGATTTCGTTTATTTCATACGGTTCTTTTGGTCTGTTTTTATTCCTATTTTTTCATTTCTTATAGTTGGATAATGTTTTTGACAATAAAACAGATTAATTAAAATAAGAAAAACAATTCATTGTTAGAAATATATCAGGCTGTACCGTATGAAATGTCAGTTTTGGATTTGCCGATTTCCTTCAAATGTCTTGAAACTGTCGAGGCTCCTAATCCGAGTTCTTTGGCATATTCCCTATTGTTTGCTATTGCTTATAGTAGTCAAATGTATATGCCAATAACACAGGATACGGGCGCTAATGACCTAGAAGTAGATGCGCCGTAAAAAAAAAACAACAAACAAAAAAAAAAAAAAAAAAAAAAAAAAAAAAAAAAAAAAAAAAAAAAAAAAAAACAGGATACGTATAATTAGAATATTTTATTTTTGCGGAATCTTGGGATTCTCAGATCCCGTATGAATATCTATTAGGCCCTCTTCGTATATTTTCATTAATATCTCAAAAAGGGTTAGGAAATCGTGGAAAAATGTTTTGAAGAAATGTTTGATGGGGTCGTCACATTAGGAGAAATAAGTGCTTAAAACTTAGTTAGTTAGTTTCGTTTATTTAAACGGATCTATTTGTGTGTTTCCCGCAGTTTTTTTTTTTTTCACTGCTCGTCATTTTTGTAATTTCTTATAGTAGTCAAATGTATTTGTCAGTAAACAGGATACGTATAATTAGAAGCAATATTTTGTTTGTTAGAATTCGAAGATGCCGTAGGAATATCTAGATATTACCTGTGGGTTAATATGTTTTTTGAGTTGAAGCTTTAAAGCCTCAACAGGAATATTTGTGTAATCACCCTTCACAGTTAATTTATTAGAATCATGAGTGACCGTTTTTGTGTTACAACTAACAATCTTTGAAAACGAAGTTTAACTATCCTTGTTGATTTTGATGATTTTGATTTGTTTGTTTACGTGCATCTGCTACTGAGGCCATTAGCACGAAACTATCCTTGTTATTGTTATTTTCCTTCTGTTTGGCCGAAATTTTCTATTCGTGGTGTAATTCTCCTTGAATTTTTTGACTAGATCAAGAACCAATTTTAAGCACTCTTAAATTCCTTAATTTAATTCAGGAAGTTTATCAAGCTTGACATAATCACTTTTGGGTTAATACGGGTGGTCTATACCGAGTCCTTTGTTTGTAAACACAAAGAGCTTTCTGAGTAACGGTAAAGGGCAGTAAAAGTATATGACTACCTGGAAGTAGACCCTGCATACAGAGAATTGCAATACGAGACCTCTTTCATTCTTTCACCAGCTACCGTGTAACACCTTAGATCTGTTTATATTGTTTTACTCAGTGTGAACAAGTGTTGAAAGTGCCTAAAATTTTATATTTTTATTCCTTGTTATTTTTTAATTGCTTAGAGTTGGATAATGTATTTGAAAATAAAACAGGTTAAGAAAAATAAGAAATCAATTTAATGTTAGAGATATGGATTTCCAAGATTTAGCTTTTCAACTGCCTAGCGTCCTTCCTAGGGAGGGTTGTTTGTCTTTGATTTTGGTACTTAGAATTATGGGATACAGTTGAAACATTTTCTGCGTGTTCGAATTTCATCAACACTAATATGTTGAAATTTTTGTTACGTTTAGGGTAAAGGAAGAGTTAGAATAAAATATTTTATTAACAGACAAAAAAAGTTTTGGTAACTTTGTATACTTTCGTTAATATCTCGAAAAAGGTTGAGAATCCGAGCGGAAGATTACCATTCGAAAGCTTACTAAATGCTCTACAAAAAAGGTTCTGTACATGGACGTATATAAAAACAATTTCGGGGGGGGGGGCTGAGACCATTTCCAGGGTATGGAATACTAAATATTTAGAGCTTGGAATAGTTTTAGGCAACTAAAACGCTATTACACGTAAAATAAAATATGTTTTATGAACTAAGTGATCTTATTTAATTTATTTTTAAGGTTTTACGAGAAGTTTTCATCATTAATTCAAAATTTCGGGACGGGGCTGCAGCCCCCTCAGCCCCCCCCCTCATATATGCCCATGCTTCTGTACCCTCTAGAAAGGCTTTATTAGGCATATTTTGTATTGATTTAAAGAGCTTTGCTTTAGAATGAGAGCCGGATTGTGTAATTTCCGCATCTGTGTAAAAGTTAGTTACTGTCGGTGTCCCTGACGCCTTAATATCACTTTTATTCGAGATATTCGAGAGGATTTTGACAATTTTCACGAGATATATAAAAAAAAAATAAGTTTATTTCTTTTCTAAGCTTATCAAATGGCACTAGGGACATGAACGGAACCGCGCTAAGATGCTGCAGTTCCTGCGAGTCGGACTTTTTGAGTTTATATGCTTGCAGGTACTTTTTTTATAGGTTTCTTAACATAAGAAAACGAATGAAACCATTTTGAAGGCGATATCTTTAACCGTTTCTGAGATAAGTGGAATCAATGTTTTTGTAAGTCATTATTTTTTTGTGAGTACTTAGAATCGCGGGATTCTATTAAAATATTTTCTACATCTTGGAAATTAATCCCAACTAAGATGTTTAAATTTTGGTTATGTTTGGATTTAAGGAAGTATGCGAAAAAAATTATTTTATTAATAGACATGAAAAGTTTTCGGATCTCCATACATTTTTCGTAAATATCTCGATAACGGTTGGGAAATCGTGGTAAGTGGAAAGTGACCATTCGAATGCTTACTAAATTCTCTACAAAAAAGGTTCTGAAGCAATATTCGATGGGGCAACTTCAATGAGAGATATAAGCGCTTAAAACTTAAAAAGTGTTTATTTTGTTGTTTTAAAATAGTTTTTCCCTTTCTTTATCTCACTTTTTAATTGGTTGTTTCTAGTTGTAAATTGCATTTATCAGTAAAATTAGTATTGTAGTAAAATAAGCTAAGAAACGGTGACAGGTATTGGACATAAGTTTGGAGTGGCTGTAGTAATCATGATGGCAGTGGCTAATCATGATGACGTAGGTTGTTTTGAATTCTCCTATCTATATAACCTTCCTCATAGCCTCCAACTGAAGTTACCGTTATTTCTTATTTTATAGAAAGATTTAACCCACGACAGAATGGAGTTTAATTCGTCATGAAGCACAGTTGATTATAACAGTAAAACGAATGTGCTAGTAAAACAAGATGCTTAAAATGACAACGAATTTTTGGTTGTTTAGAACAGAGCCTTCTCAGCAGTAGCCAAAGAGTAAGTACGTTTTCAGTACATAATTTTATTGACTTATACAGATTAAGAATTATCCGCTTCTGTGTAAGTTGACTGCTGTCAGTTTCCTGTGATTTGTGATGCTAATCTATTCCATTTCTTTGAGATGTACGTAACCGCGCTAAGATGACGCAGTTCCTGCGAGTCGGACTTTTTTTACTCTTCTGTACCATCTTTTTTCTTTCTCGATTTCCAGTATAATACATTACCAAATAACCTAATAAGAAAACCAGTGGTGGATTTTCCTTCTAAATGATCATTTAAGAATATAGTCTCTACATCCATCTGTTCAACATTTAGACCCATTTGATATCTTCAACTTCCTTATTTCAACAAAATCTCAAGCATTATTTTGTTTCAAACAATCTATTTCTCTATCCCAAAAATCACAATCGCTTGAACTTTATCAGATTCGCCCTCAGCCAATCCAATACAGCTTATGTTTTCTTGGATAACATCAACATGCCTAGCGACAATGATTTTATTATTCAAAAGTACTTTATATCCCACTTCACTATACTCGATTAAAATGCACATATTCACCTTTTTATCCCATTTAGAAGTTATTATTTGTTCTGGTTTCCTAACAAAATTTTTACTACCATATAAATTAAAGTTAGAAGCATCTGGTTTCTTTCCAAAACAGATTTCATAGGGTATTTTATTGTCAATGGTGTTAGCTAAAGAGGGATTTTTCAAATAAGTTGCTGCACATACCATTTCTGGCCAACATTTTTTTCTACAATATCTTCTGCCAGTAAGCAATGAGATATATTCATAATTGTTCTAGTAAATCACACCGTTTAACTCATGAATTCATGGGGCAGGGATTAATTTTGATACCCTTTTTTTTGGTAGTCATAATTCTTACTGTTTAATATTCCTTACCAATGTCACACCTCATAATACCAATTTCCTAAGTTTTCAACCTCATTTACTTATTGAACAAAGGAATGAAAAACTTCTGTTTTAGGTTTAATAGTTTAAATCCTAGCAATCTTACTATTTATTTATTTATACATCAGTGAGACCGCGACAAAGGGAATTCATCACTAAACACTTAAATAACAATAAACAATACTGAACAATTATGAAGAAATTAACATGAGGGCAATCATACTATAATCATCTATAAATGAAACAAAATATTTTTCACCTTTGAGACTCATAGTTAAAAAAAGGTCCACATCAGTGTAAACAATTCCAAAATACTTTTAGCCTTGTTCTTATTGTTTTCCAAAGGGACACGGTCCATTTTACAATACAAGTTTTATAAATTTATAACACGTCCAGATAAACTGATTGTTTCATTTCAGTTGTTTGGATTTTATTTTTTTAACATAATCTGAAGTTTCTATGTACAATTTACTATGCTGTTGATTCCTTTAGGTATAATCTATCAAATTTCTGAATTATATCTTAGGCTGTTGTCAAATCACAAAGAAATTCAAACTGTTTATTTGATCTTGCTGATCCCAATCTTCACCAACTTTGGTCTCCTTTGCCTTTTCAATGACATTTACACACCTCATCAGTTTAAAAAAAAAAGTTAAGTGTTTTTCCACATACTAAAACCCTCTCCATCAAATACCAGTACAAACATATTCATTTAACAGAAAAGCGAGTGAGAGATTATTCAACCGAATACTATAACCGACATTGCAACCTTCCTTTACTAAAGATAAAAAACTACCTCTCAACAAAAGTATTGAAATTATTATAGTTCTGAATAGAAACATGACCACTTAATTATATTATATTAGTCCAAATTATGATTAGATAAACACAGAACATTTTTATGATATACTTATTTATACGATATTAGTCTATATTCTGGTTAGAGCAGTGTTACCCTAGGCAATCAAATGAAAATTGATTTGATATGAAGAAAACTGATCTGATATTAAGGAAATTAATCTTAAAAAATATGATATTTTATTATATGATATCTTATATGATATTTGTCCAAACTCTGAGAATATAAACCTACTATTTAGATAAACAAACAAAGGTTTTTTTATTGCACTTCTTCTTAGAAGGAGGGGCAACACTGGAAAGAAAATGCCGATTTCTGACTATAAACTCTTCTGTATATGACAGTTTCGAACTCGTTACTTCCAAACTATGAATCCTAGAAGATTTTGAGCTAGCCTACGAGATTTCCCGGATCAAGACGTATCTATGTGCGAAGTTTGGTCAATATCAGTCAAACGATGTGGATTTGTATAAGGAACAAACAAACAGAACACGTGATTTTTATATATATAGATTTATTATTAATCAATCTAAGTATTTAGAATACGGTGACTTGTAATATTTATTTATTTGTTTTTCTTCTTGAGGACCTCTTAAAACTGATTTGTATAAATTGCCGACTTAGGTCTCACAGCAACTAGGCTTGTGGTGTTTCCAAGCCTAAATAACGAGGTTGAAGGAGACGCCCAATTGTTAAGTTGACCAATTGTATTTTAGACAGCATGTATCAATAATGTAAGTGCATTGTATCTCCTATTAAAGAAAAAATATATATATATACATATATGATTGAAATATAATTATTACTTTGCATCTTTATATCCGCAGATATAAACATCCTAAAACTTCGCAATCATAGTCCGTTGGCTCTGCGGTTACGTTTGCTTTATGTATAATTTTTCGTGTATTTTTCACTTTTCAAGATTTTAATAGATTAAAGATTTGATTAATGAAATGCATTTTAGTCCATTTCAATGAGATGTTGTTTATTGAAAGGTTTAAGATTGGTAACAGTGCAAATATATGCTATAAAAGTTAAACAGTTATAACAGTTAAAATTTAAAATTACTAACAATAGGACTAACTAAATAAATATATAAGCCAACTCCTTTGCTGAGGAGAAATCCTGTAAAGAAAAAAAAAAAAAATTGGTAATACTTTGTCGTTTTCAGTTGTCCGGAGGCATTAGGGTCCGAATAGTTTCAATTTTCCAAATTGGCTATGCCTTTAGGTATGTAACAAGCTATTTGAGCTCATGCTTTATATAATTTAAAATTTTTGAACAAGAATGAAATGTTTTGAGCTAAAGTGCGGTTGATTCATTCGACCGTATGGTGCGAGGGTGAGGTACAGGTATACTCAAAACCACATGAGGAGTGTATTTACACTCAATCGTATGGAGTAGGATTAGCAATACAGATAATACATTGATTCGAACATGTTGAGGCTGTGATGCGGTTGATGCACTGCATTTCTATGGATCGGGTCCCTAAAACACAAATGAATGGGACAAAATAATGTAAATACTAAACTATAAATATCATTGATAACAATTTATTCCTAATTATATATTTACGAATAATAATTGTTAATATATATCAAAATAATAATGAGGCTGAAATATAAACACTAATAAGACATTCCTAAACGTAAATATTTAAATATATGCAATAATCTGTAATAGTGTAAACTTCCTGTTCCGGCATCCTATGGTCCGGATGCTTGATAATCCGGCAAGGCAGGGGCCAAACATGAAAAGTGCGCCTCTTCAGTTCTTATGCATCTATTCCGCGAAATCCCCACGCTAACAACCCCGTGATGCTCGACGGAGTTCGTAGAAAAATGCCCTGAAGCACTCTTTGTGATGAAATACCTTCTTGTTGCCAGTTCAGTTTATAGCTTTCGACTGAGGCAGTATAATTCTAACAGGGCGAAATTTTATTTTAGTTATTTTACATTAAATATGTACTAGTCTTATAGTCAACATTTCGTTCCCGAACGTTAAAGGATGTTTAATGTATATTATATAATAAATCAGGAGCACTCAATAGAAAAAAATAAGAAAACTAATAATTGACCACGAGTGGGAAGAATACAGTCCATAAGAAGATAATTTTATATATATATATATATATATATATATATATATATATATATATATATACGCAATCTCAGAACAACTCACACACAAAAAAACAGAAATGAGATAGAATGTGAAATGAGGTAGTTCTTTTTAGGACAAAAATTGGACACAATAACCTGCGGCCGGTAGGGAAATTTTGTGGTTAAGATCTTAAAAAAGTTATTTATAGACTGCAGAGCTTTTGGAACAAAACGGATATTCAACGTTCTCTCAGTGATATACTTGGAGATGACCATGAAGTTACGTCTGAAAGTGTTAATATTCTTGAGATCTATAAATATGTTTCATAAAATATAATCGAATATACAGTATACAATATATATATACAGTATACAATTTTTTAAAACTTCGATTATATTTTATGAAACATATTTATAGATCTCATATATATATATATATATATATATATATATATATATATATATACAGTATACAATTTTTTAAAACTTCGATTATATTTTATGAAACATATTTATAGATCTCATATATATATATATATATATATTAATGTGTGTTCTCATGTGGTATGTACAATGAACCATATTTATTAAATTTTAACAATAGATTTAAGGTTAGGATTTTGGATAGGAATTGCAAAGCTACTCTGAGTAAATATACTGATGACAAGTAATTTTATTCGATTAAATAAAGTAACACTTTTCTTTTTTTTTTAATTTGTTTAAAATGTTTTGGATTTAATGGCCCTAGAGGAGGTGGCATGAAGGCCTCGAACCATGTAGGGCAAGCCAAGAAAAAAGTAAGAAAAAGGAGTTGAACTTTGCCAAATATATCCAATATTTATATATATATATATATATATATATATATATATATATATATATATATAAGTCATTAAATTTGGCATAATTTACGAGTTTTTTGATGATACACCCGCTAAATAGTCCTTTTTTTTTTATTACGTACGTTATAATCGATTTAAAATATTCGTCATCACTTTGCTTATGAACGATGTGATTTTTAAGAAAAGTAATGGTGTGCTTATATGACTCGTCCAAACTATGAAGAAGGGTAAAGAATGCAGAAGGCTGAGACATGACCAACGCTTAGGTTCGCTGATTATATAGTACTAGTCGGTAGAGAGGGGACAAGAGCAAATAGACGCACTTTATATGGCCATAATGGTAACATATTCACAAAAAAAATAAATAAAGAAAAACTCGTAGCAGTTGGCTGAACTATTTACACTCCCTTCCCCCCGGGCTAGATGGATGCAAGGTCATGAAGGCCTGGTATCACGATGCGCCGCACAGCAGGGAAAAACCCTCCAATACCGATGATTTTTTTATACCTAATTAGTTGTAGAATACTGCTCTAATATTGCTTTTCCATTTTATTAATAGGTATGATCACAAAACACCTTTTTGTTGACCCTTTTCTCACCGAGTAAAAAACCCCCCACAGTTTTCAGTGCAAAGTAAAAAAAAAAAAATATTTTATACCACTTATTTTCTTCCTGAAAAATTGGTATTACCCAGGAAGTCTCATGAGTATGTGTAGCTGTTAAACGAATTTTCTTTTTTGCCAAAATGTACAATGAACTTGGTGCATTTAGGTTGTGAAGATATCTTTAATGGAACTCAATTATCCGTAGTTTATTTGGAGTAGAAAGAAAAGCGATACTTAACTATCCTCTCCGCATAGTTTTACTTAAAATTACATGTTTCGAAGTTGCTTTCATAAACATTTCATCGCCTTATGTGTGTACAGGCAAATAAAATGAAGGTGTCAATTGGTGTTGCGATTATTTGACGAAAAACGATTTTACCATTATTATTTTCTGCAGAGAGTTGTTGAACAGTTTGAGATAGCAAGTAAATAAACATTTACAGTGAGATTCATGTAATATCTCGAGTAAAAATATCAAATTTACAGTGAGATTCATCTAATATCTCGAGTAAAAATATCAACATTTACAGTGAGATTCATCTAATATCTCGAGTAAAAATAACAACATTTACAGTGAGATTCATCTAATATCTCGAGTAAAAATATCAACATTTAGAGTGAGATTCATCTAATATCTCGAGTAAAAATATCAACATTTACAGTGAGATTCATCTAATATCTCGAGTAAAAATATCAACATTTACAGTGAGATTCATCTAATACCTCGAGTAAAAATAAAACATTTACAGTGAGATTCATCTAATATCTCGAGTAAAAATATCAACATTTACAGTGAGATTCATCTAATATCTCGAGTAAAAATATCAACATTTACAGTGAGATTCATCTAATATCTCGAGTAAAAATATCAACATTTACAGTGAGTTTCATCTAATATCTCGAGTAAAAATATCAACATTTACAGTGAGATTCATCTAATATCTCGAGTAAAAATATCAACATTTACAGTGAGATTGATCTAATATCTCGAGTAAAAATATCAACATTTACAGTGAGATTCATCTAATATCTCGAGTAAAAATATCAACATTTACAGTGAGATTCATCTAATATCTCGAGTAAAAATATCAACATTTACAGTGAGATTCATCTAATATCTCGAGTAAAAATATCAACATTTACAGTGAGATATTAGATGAATCTCACTGTAAATGTTTATTTACTTGCTATCTCAAACTGTTCAACAACTCTCTGCAGAAAATAATAATGGTAAAATCGTTTTTCGTCAAATAATCGCAACGCCAATTGACACCTTCATTTTATTTGGCTGTACACACATAAGGCGATGAAATTTATATGAAAGCAACTTCGAAACATGTAATTTTAAGTAAAACTATGCGGAGAGGATAGTTAAGTATCGCTTTTCTTTCTAAAAATTTAATAACGTCGAGCTCAGTTAACAGTAATACATTGTCTCTTAATTTATTCAACTCAGCACTTGAAAATACATTTAGAATGATACATATCCCTACTAATTTAGTAAAACATGACTTTTTTTAAATTGAATACTTACTGTTTTTAACGGTTTTCGTAATATAAAACCTGTTTATCTTCCAAAATAATAATTCTATCTGATTGGTAGTGGTCTCTTTCGACTCAGCACTAAAAAAAAACCTTAAAAATGATACCCAAATCATAATGATTTAAGTACCTAGAGGTTTTTTTTTCCGAAAATCAGGCGTTTGGTACCACTGCTTCCTACAGGCAGCAATTTATTAAGACGAATCTCAATGATATTTACAACTCATATTCCCACGCCTCAAACTGTATTAAGATACTACTTATGTATACAGAATTGAAACTTTTTTATTTTTGTAATCCATGTGTTCCGAAACATAGTCGAAATTTTCTAGTCGGCAGTTTCATGTTGTGAACTGACCTAATAACTAGACTAGCACATGTGCAGGTCATGGAACTGACCTAAAAACGCTACTTCCACTGTTGGTGGTCATAGAACTGACCTAAAACAAGTCTACCACGTGTGCTGGTCATGGAACTGACCTAAAAACAAGACTACCACATGTGCAGGTCATGGAACTGACCTAAGAACAACTCTACCACATGTGCAGGTCATGGAACTGACCTGAGAACAAGACTACCAGAGGTTCTGGTCATGGAACTGACCTATGAACAAGACTACCACATGTGCTGGTCATGAAAGTGACCTAAGAACAAGATTAGCAAAGGTGCTGGTCGTGGAACTGACCTAAGAACAAGATTATCAGAGGTGCTGGTCATGGAACTGACCTAAAAACAAGACTACCACTTGTGCAGGTCATGGAACTGACCTAAGAACAACTCTACCACATGTGCAGGTCATGGAACTGACCTATGAACAAGACTACCACATGTGCTGGTCATGAAAGTGACCTAAGAACAAGATTAGCAAAGGTGCTGGTCGTGGAACGGAACTAAGAACAAGATTATCAGAGGTGCTGGTCATGGAACTGACCTATGAACAAGACTACCACATGTGCTGGTCATGAAAGTGACCTAAGTACAAGATTAGCAAAGGTGCTGGTCATGGAACTGACCTAAGAACAAGACTACTACAGGTGCTGGTCAAGGAACTGACCTAAGAACAAGACTCTTACAGGTGCTGGTCATGGAACTGACCTAAGAACAAGTGTACCACATGTGCAGGTCATGGAACTGACCTGAGAACAAGTGTACCACATGTGCAGGTCATGGAACTGACCTGAGAACAAGTGTACCACATGTGCAGGTCATGGAACTGACCTAAGAACAAGTGTACCACATGTGCAGGTCATGGAACTGACCTGAGAACAAGTGTACCACATGTGCAGGTCATGGAACTGACCTGAGAACAAGTGTACCACATGTGCAGGTCATGGAACTGACCTAAGAACAAGTGTACCACATGTGCAGGTCATGGAACTGACCTGAGAACAAGACAACCAGAGGTTCTGGCCATGATTGTGACCTAAGAACAAGACTACCACATGTTCTGGTCAAGGAACGGAACTGAGAACAAGACAACGACCAGAGCTGGTCATGGAAGTGACTACCACATCAGCTGTTTATTTCACTGATCTGAGTTATTTTGAGGACGACTTATATTTACTTTGTTGGCATCGAATAGATAAAGCACATTCCCAAGTAATACTTTGAAAAAACGCAGCTACAATATAGAAATGAGAAATTAAAACACCATTACAAACTAGTGCTATAGCGCCACAAAGCAGCAATATTGTTTAATGGACGAGGAGTTTAAATATTATTTGAAAACATTTTAAACAAATTTGAACAGTTACTTTTAAGTGCTACAATTTTTGGCCTGTTTCCCATTTGTCTTACTATGGATTCCTGCTTTTCCTAAGTCCTTTGAAAATACTTCGCGTAAGGTTATAGGAGAATATCTGGGTCAGGAAAAGCCATACACAGCGAAATCCCTCCGATCCCTGAGTCTAGCAAAGCGCGGGTCCATTAAGGCGAGTGCAGAGTCCTGTACATCACCTCCTCAGCGTGGCCAGAGGTCTGGGCTTCTTCAGCTTAGCTGCTTGGAAAAAAAATGTATAGATTTTTCAAGAATAGGTCCCATATAGTCTGGAATTATATATGAATTTTGCTTAGGTCAAGTTTATTTTGTATAATCCAGTTATGTAAACTCAAAATAGCAAACGAAATCTCAGAACAACTCACACACAAAAAAACAGAAATGAGATAGAATGTGAGATGAGGTAGTTCTTTTTAGGACAAAAATTGGACACAATAACCTGCGGCCTGTAGGGAAATTTTGTGGTTAAGATCTTAAAAAAGTTATTTATAGACTGCAGAGCTTTTGGAACAAAACGGATATTCAACGTTCTCTCAGTGATATACTTGGAGATGACCATGAAGTTACGTCAGAAAGTGTTAATATTCTTGAGATCTATAAATATGTTTCATAAAATATAATCGAAGTTTTAAAAAATTGTATACTGTGTGTAAGTAGATATATACACACAAATGTATTTTTCACATGTGTTTATATATATATATATATATATATATATATATATATATATATATATATACAGTATACAATTTTTTAAAACTTCGATTATATTTTATGAAACATATTTATAGATCTCATATATATATATATATATATATATATATATATATATATATATATATATATATATATTAATGTGTGTTCTCATGTGGACCGCACATGAGGTATGTACAATGAACCATATTTATAAAATTTTAACAATAGATTTAAGGTTAGGATTTTGGATAGGAATTGCAAAGCTACTCTGAGTAAATATACTGATGACAAGTAATTTTATTGGATTAAATAAAGTAACACTTTTCTTTTTTTTTTAATTTGTTTAAAATGTTTTGGATTTAATGGCCCTAGAGGAGGTGGCATGAAGGCCACGAACCATGTAGGGCAAGCCAAGAAAAAAGTAAGAAAAAGGAGTTGAACTTTGCCAAATATATCCAATATTTATATATATATATATATATATATATATATATATATATATATATATATATTTCACTTTTTCTTGTTTGTTTTTCTGGCAGGGGGTCGATAAAGCAGTACAATCTTTGTTCACATTAACCGCTTTATTTGTTATGTTTCGCCCGACATGTTTCGTGCCTTTTCGCACCTCTTCAGGGGCTTTCCTATGTAACAATATTTTTTTGTAAATCCTAAACTTTAAATTGTTTACACTAATGTACATATCCTGTCCCTAAATAATTTACATTTCAACATATAATTTTTAAACTTAATCTTAATCCTACCTTATCAAGAAGTCCTCTCGTCATGTTGTCTAGCTTGAGTCAGGCGTAGTACTGAAAAGTCATCTGTGGTAATTAATATGGCTGTTTGTATCGATTCTTTAGCTATTTTCATGGTATCGATTATTGGTGAAATTTGTTTTGTGAGGTTTAATTTATTATACTATGGAAAATTTGGTGCACATTCTTTAAATCTGTTTTTTTATTTATAGCAGTGTTGGAATTTTTAATTATGTAAATATTTTCTTTGATTTTTCTTTTTAGAGTAGGTGGTCATGGGTGAGTTTAGTTGTATTGTCGCAAGTTCATGTGTTATTAGTACCTAATTAGTTTCAATTTATATAAATAATATATCGTCGATCCATGTCCTGATATCAATTGTTAAGCATTTATTTTTGTCTTAAAAAAAAAATGTGGGTATGTATTTGAGTAAGTAGATATGTATTAGTAGTTTTTGTCCAATTTTTTATTAGTTTCACAGTAGTGTCTTTATGGTCTGTGATGTAAGTTTACAATCAGATATAGGCACTGTGGTGCCCTTCGAAGCAAATAAGAGAAGGAACTCACTGGTTTCATGATACCAAATTAGATTTTTTAAAAAATAAAAATAATCTCGGAATGATTAATAAATAAATTTAGATTTTGAGTTATTATTCACCGTAGCTAGAAATATCAGGATGAAGCTTGAAGCGAAGCCTACAATACGGCGGGGGTTTTTCAGGAAGAGAGCTACAGAACTCCCCACTCGGGAGCTAATGGTACCCCATCCCTTCCCCCACCCCCCTCTCTTCCCCCTCTCTCCCTTCTCTCCACCCCTATCCATCCATTGAACACACACCCTAGGGTATCACTCACTCTCCTTCCATTACCAACCGCCACTTATACCTTCTAGTCTTATATAGGCTTCTTACCTTCAACCATTCAGCTGGTTTTTTGCATTCAATTTTTAAAAAACAAATTCCCTACATTTCTGAGTAAATACTAAATAGAGAAAATTTCTAAATATCAAAGGGGTACTGGTCATGTACAGGGTGGTCCTGAAGGAAATCGCCATACTTGAGGGGTGTGTACTCCGACTAAAGTATAGTTGAATGTCACTAAGAAGAAATCATTTGAAGGGGCCAGGGCAAAATAGTGCCAAGTAACACTTTTAACAAACCTTAACTGTAGCTGCTATATGTTGGTTATAATGTGGGACCATCAGTTTATGGTGTAAATGCTACTAAAATATGGCTACAAGCTCTGTAGCTCTGTAAGTATACAACTTAATCTGTAGCTCTGTAAGTATACTACTTAATCTGTAGCTCTGAAGTATACTACTTAATCTGTAGCTCTGCAAGTATACTACTTAATCTGTAGCTCTGTAAGTATACTACTTAATCTGTAGCTCTGTAAGTATACTACTTAATCTGTAGCTCTGTAAGTATACTACTTAATCTGTAGCTCTGTAAGTATACTACTTAATCTGTAGCTCTGTAAGTATACTACTTAATCTGTAGCTCTGTAAGTATACTACTTAATCTTGTTGCCCCTAACTATTTTAAATGATAGTCCCACATAATGTCCAACATAAAGCTGCTACAGTTTAGTTTTATTAAAAATGTGGTCTGGTACTATTTTGCCCCGACCCCTTCAGTTGATCAATGATTAAATTCTTATTCAATAAACATTTATTTTAATGGGGATTGAATAAGAAACTTATTGAATAATACCCATCTCTAGTGTAGATATTTTTTTCAAGATGGGCTCATTTGTGTCCCTACGTTAGAAATCCTAGGAAAAGCGAAACAATTTTTTTCGCTGGAATTTCACACACAAAAAAAACATTTTTTATGTCGAAGTGAAAGCTTTGAAAAACCGAAGCTACGCTATAGAAATGTGAAAGTAAAACGCCTTTAACTACTAGTGCAAACGCGAAAACTTTTATTGTTAAGTAGATGAGGAGTTAAAATATTATTCGAGGAAACTTTTCATATATTAGAGTCAATGTTTTTCTCTAAAAGCGGAGGAAAAAAAAACCTTTCTGTTTTAATTACTAGAAAACTTTCCCACCAGCCCTTGTTAGGAAAAATTAAATCCCTTGGTTTTTCTGCTGGAAAACCAACTAACAAACAAGTCTCATCGAACGTGTTTAAAGGGCGCTCCTTAACTCTTTTCTTACACTTTCCACTCTATTTAAGACTTCAACAAACTTTCTGAGGTTAAAATACTACTATTTCTTTTGAATTTATAATTATTAGTACATTTTACAGAAATGCTTCAAGTAGTATGAATATTTCTTAACGGTTTATGGTGCAATGCAGTTGAAAACGCATTAATTTGGGCGTTAAAATCAGAAATTATGCTGAAAAAAGTGTTGATTGATTTAAGCGATTTACGCATAGTATAGAGTGGAAACACGCTTATGATTTCCAAAAGTTGACGCAATAGCGCACGAAGGCACCGTTGAAAATGACCTCATCTCAGAGCCGGGCCCAGGACCAGATCACGGGCCCCCACTTCTCAGAGCCAGAATGAAAATTCTAGTACTTTGCTATAGGACTTTGGACATTTTAAAATTATTTTCATCTTGAGTTTTGAGCGAAATGAGAATAAAAGTCGACAATCGGTGCAGCAAAGATCACTTTCGGTACTTGTAGTATTATTATGACTCCTAATAAAATAAAAATACTATTCTGGGACTGCACTTGTTTTGTCGTTTATTTACATGAAAAAAATATAGATCCAATTCCAGTAAATATAGGCTAAGCCCGTCTATGATTCTAAACCCCATTCTTTTTACAAGCTCATAACCTATAACATTTTTTTCCAATTAGCGGGCGCCCGGCCCTGGTACAACTGTACCCGGCAGTCCCACCCCCCATGTGGCGGCCCTACCACATTTCAGAACACAAAGATCAAGAAAATAGTGATGGTTCATATGTATATCGATTTTATATATGTGCACCATTATTGTTGCTAATGTTCTCTTCAGAAAAATACTTTGAAATATTTTACGGTTAAAATCAATAAATGACAGAAATACTAAAGAAAAAGAAGATAATTAATAAATTAACATCAAATTTTAATAAAACATGCTACATGCAACATTCGTTCTACAAAAACGAAAATAAAAACTAAATTATTTACTTTCCTCGAAACAACTAAGTTAATCCGTCATATATGATTTATATTTGCTGCTTTGTCATATTTAATAAACTTAAACTAAAAAAAAAACAAAAACTAAAACCTCTATTTCAGTATTAGAAAGGCACAACAACAATATTAAATCTCAAATTAATTATGGTACATCAAACATACATTTTAATAAATGTTTTAAAACTTCAGTTATAATTACAACCTCATTAGGTACTTTCCTTAGGATAACGCTTACGTATATATGAACTTATTTCTTATTTTGTTATTTTTTTTTTTTACAGCGCATCGACTTCTGGGCCACTCGCCCGCATCCATGGTACAACGAGGAATTTAGTCAAAAAGCCATGAGATGGAAAAATTCCTGCAATATGTTGGAATCCAACCCACCATCTCCCGCATGAGAATCTAAGGCGATAACCATTAAAGCACGGATTTCCCCGTTATTTCTTAGAGAACCGTTATTTCTTATTAAATTTAATTCATTGAATTTTATTTATTTAATTTAATCCTCGACCCTCCATTGTCCGGTAAATAGAATATATATAGGGCGAGGTTAGCTTAGTGGTAGAGCACTCGACTAATGAACTGGAGGACCCAGGTTCGAAACCCGAGCCCGCACTAAAGATTTTTTCTTCTAATGCTGTCGTTCGAGGGTTGGATTTGGGGTCCCAGATCGTCCCTAGGCTCACCCAACCTTTAATTAATTAATGGGTACCTGCAAAAGGAAAAAACAGGCGGCCGGAGCATAGTATTGACCACACTATCTCCCTAGTGTGCCGTATGGTCAAGAATCAGATACCTCTACAGTGTCTGTCCCTCTGGGCCCTTGTGGCCTGTTACGGGGCTGATTTATATATATATATATATATATATATATATATATATATATATATATATATATATTATTTAATTATTCGTTTAAATTTTGAATTGAATTAATAAATGAATAAACAAAGGGAGATAAACCGAACCTGATAGTTCTATTTTATAATGAGATAATCCGCTTGTATTTGAAAACGTATTTTACATTCTGTACATGTGTTTTCCTCTAATCGGATGTTTACACTAATAGCCCGAATCTATTTTAGAGCAAATCGCCGGGGATGTGGTGCATGTAGAGGTGTATTGCAGCGAACTCTAGTGGTCGGCAATAAAATATTAACAGAACAATCTGATTGTGTGTACACAGCTGTGTTGTCGGCTGTCCGAACCGGTTGTTGTAGATTCGCTAAGGCTGAAGGCAAACACCCATAGCAAACAGCTGCTGTGTTGTTTGCTAGCGACATCGGCCTCTCGCGCACGACGCTTTATGTCGTTATGGTTTTAATTACAATGTGCTTTTGTCGTCAAATCTTCTTCAAGAGCGTAACAAATTATGTGTAGTCATGTGGGTTGGTTAGAGTACACAAATAGCGGCTTCCCAGTAGTTAATAAAGAATTATAATTCATCGACACAAATAGCGGCTTCCCAGTTGTTAATAAAGAATTATAATTCATCGCCACAAATAGCGGCTTCCCAGTTGTTAATAAAGAATTATAATTCATCGCCACAAATAGCGGCTTCCCAGTTGTTAATAAAGAATTATAATTCATCGCCACAAATAGCGGCTTCCCAGTTGTTAATAAAGAATTATAATTCATCGCCACAAATAGCGGCTTCCCAGTTGTTAATAAAGAATTATAATTCATCGCCACAAATAGCGGCTTCCCAGTTGTTAATAAAGAATTATAATTCATCGACACAAATAGCGGCTTCCCAGTTGTTAATAAAGAATTATAATTCATCGACACAAATAGCGGCTTCCCAGTTGATAATAAAGAATTATAATTCATCGCCACAAATAGCGGCTTCCCAGTTGTTAATAAAGAATTATAATTCATCGACACAAATAGCGGCTTCCCAGTTGATAATAAAGAATTATAATTCATCGCCAAAAATAGCGGCTTCCCAGTTGTTAATAAAGAATTATAATTCATCGCCACAAATAGCGGCTTCCCAGTTGTTAATAAAGAATTATAATTCATCGCCACAAATAGCGGCTTCCCAGTTGTTAATAAAGAATTATAATTCATCGCCACAAATAGCGGCTTCCCAGTTGATAATAAAGAATTATAATTCATCGACACAAATAGCGGCTTCCCAGTTGTTAATAAAGAATTATAATTCATCGCCACAAATAGTGGCTTCCCAGTTGTTAATAAAGAATTATAATACATCGCCACAAATAGCGGCTTCCCAGTTGTTAATAAAGAATTATAATTCATCACCACAAATAGCGGCTTCCCAGTTGTTAATAAAGAATTATAATTCATCGACACAAATAGCGGCTTCCCAGTTGTTAATAAAGAATTATAATTCATCGACACAAATAGCGGCTTCCCAGTTGTTAATAAAGAATTATAATTCATCGACACAAATAGCGGCTTCCCAGTTGTTAATAAAGAATTATAATTCATCGACACAAATAGCGGCTTCCCAGTTGTTAATAAAGAATTATAATTCATCGCCACAAATAGCGGCTTCCCAGTTGTTAATAAAGAATTATAATTCATCACCACAAATAGCGGCTTCCCAGTTGTTAATAAAGAATTATAATTCATCGCCACAAATAGCGGCTTCCCAGTTGTTAATAAAGAATTATAATTCATCACTACAAATAGCGGCTTCCCAGTTGTTAATAAAGAATTATAATTCATCGACACAAATAGCGGCTTCCCAGTTGTTAATGAAGAATTATAATTCATCGCCACAAATAGCGGCTTCCCAGTTGTTAATAAAGAATTATAATTCATCGACACAAATAGCGGCTTCCCAGTTGTTAATAAAGAATTATAATTCATCGCCACAAATAGCGGCTTCCCAGTTGTTAATAAAGAATTATAATGCATCGACACAAATAGCGGCTTCCCAGTTGTTAATAAAGAATTATAATTCATCGACACAAATAGCGGCTTCCCAGTTGTTAATGAAGAATTATAATTCATCGACACAAATAGCGGCTTCCCAGTTGTTAATAAAGAATTATAATTCATCGACACAAATAGCGGCTTCCCAGTTGTTAATAAAGAATTATAATTCATCGACACAAATAGCGGCTTCCCAGTTGTTAATAAAGAATTATAATTCATCGACACAAATAGCGGCTTCCCAGTTGTTAATAAAGAATTATAATTCATCGCCACAAATAGCGGCTTCCCAGTTGATAATAAAGAATTATAATTCATCGATACAAATAGCGGCTTCCCAGTTGTTAATAAAGAATTATAATTCATCGACACAAATAGCGGCTTCCCAGTTGTTAATAAAGAATTATAATTCATCGACACAAATAGCGGCTTCCCAGTTGTTAATAAAGAATTATAATTCATCGACACAAATAGCGGCTTCCCAGTTGTTAATAAAGAATTATAATTCATCGACACAAATAGCGGCTTCCCAGTTGTTAATAAAGAATTATAATTCATCGACACAAATAGCGGCTTCCCAGTTGTTAATAAAGAATTATAATTCATCGACACAAATAGCGGCTTCCCAGTTGTTAATAAAGAATTATAATTCATCGACACAAATAGCGGCTTCCCAGTTGTTAATAAAGAATTATAATTCATCGACACAAATAGCGGCTTCCCAGTTGTTAATAAAGAATTATAATTCATCGACAAAAATAGCGGCTTCCCAGTTGTTAATAAAGAATTATAATTCATCGACACAAATAGCGGCTTCCCAGTTGATAATAAAGAATTATAATTCATCGCCACAAATAGCGGCTTCCCAGTTGTTAATAAAGAATTATAATTCATCGCCACAAATAGCGGCTTCCCAGTTGTTAATAAAGAATTATAATTCATCGACACAAATAGCGGCTTCCCAGTTGATAATAAAGAATTATAATTCATCGACACAAATAGCGGCTTCCCAGTTGATAATAAAGAATTATAATTCATCGCCACAAATAGCGGCTTCCCAGTTGATAATAAAGAATTATAATTCATCGACACAAATAGCGGCTTCCCAGTTGTTAATAAAGAATTATAATTCATCGACACAAATAGCGGCTTCCCAGTTGTTAATGAAGAATTATAATTCATCGACACAAATAGCGGCTTCCCAGTTGTTAATAAAGAATTATAATTCATCGACACAAATAGCGGCTTCCCAGTTGTTAATAAAGAATTATAATTCATCGACACAAATAGCGGCTTCCCAGTTGTTAATAAAGAATTATAATTCATCGCCACAAATAGCGGCTTCCCAGTTGTTAATAAAGAATTATAATTCATCGCCACAAGTGTTCGTCTGTTTTAATGGATCTGGGTTATGTATGTGTAGAGATGGGTCGCTCACTAGTGAGCCGGTTCTTTCAGAAGAGCGAGTGAGCCGTGGCTCAGTAAAAAAGAGTGGTGGTTCTTCGGTTTGTCTAAGATCGGAAGAGCAGGCTCCACATTCTTTCTCGGCACTCCACTCCCCTCATCAATCCAGCGAGTCTTCTTTGGTTTTTCTGAGATCCGAAGAGCAGGAGAGCCAGATACACATTCGTTTTCGTGTCTCCGCTCCCCTCACTAACATAGCGGCTTTTCTTCAGTTCTTCTGAGATTGGAAGAGCCGGAGAACCGAATCCACATTCGTTCGCGGCAGTCGGCTCCCCCCACCAACTCAGCGGCTCTTCATAGGCTCTTTTGAAATCGGAAGAGCCGGAGAGTCGAATCCACATTCGTTTTCGGCAGTCCACTCCCCCACCGACTCAGCGGTTCTTCATCGGTTCTTTTGAAATCGGAAGAGCCGGAGAGCCGAATCCACATTCGTTTTCGGCAGTCCACTCCACCACCGACTCAGCGGTTCTTCATCGGTTCTTTTGAAATCGGAAGAGCCGGAGATGCTAATCCACATTCGTCCGCGGCACTCAACTCCCCCACCAACTCAGCGGCTCTTCATCGGTTCTTTTGAAATCGGAAGAGCTGGAGAGCGGAATCCATCAACGGCGTTTCCTTTGTTCTTAATACACTCTTTCCATTCTATTCTTCTTTCCCTTTAGCGCGTTTCCTTCCTCCTATTGTAGGTTGGAAAACAGCTTATACGAAAATAACGCTCGTTAAAAATTGAATGTACATATATATATATAGGGGAAGGTGTTGTACCTTTGACCACTTTGCACAATTGATTTTTTTTTAGCTTGAATATAAAAGCTAAATTCATTTTTTTTATTTCATTGTAATTAGTATTCTATTGCTTATCATATTTAATTTTTTCAAGGTTCTAGTTTTATATTTAATATTTTTTATTATTTTTTTAAAAAATAATTGTACAGTGGTCAAAGGTACAACTACATGTTGTAATATTCAAGCTAAAAGGGGTGTTGTACCTCTGACCACCTAAAAACAACACTGTAGTGCTGAAAAACAAATTTATTCAGTAATTTTTTTTTAATTAATTGTATGTTTAAAAAATACAGGACAAGGATATAAGCATTATAACAAAGCTATTATTGATATTATGTTATGTTTAATATGTTGAAAAATCCAGTCCAATCGATAAATGTTTTAACTGTCAAGCAGATCCACTAGCAATAGTAGGGTATGGAAGTTTAGCCACAATGTCTTCAACATCAATATCATACAAATTTTCATATTTTCTCGTAAACTTGTCACTTAAAGTTTTTTTTTTTTTTTTTTTTTTTTTTTTTTTTTTTTTTTTTTTTTTTTTTCAAATATTGGATTTTAGACAATACCGGTTTTAATTTAATGCGGCAAAATATGTAATAGTATTTTTAATTATATTTTTAAAAAGTATAAAATTTCCTTTTTCCAAGACATATTTTTCAAATTGTTACTGGTGATCGATATAACTCACGACATTTATCAGACGAATCAACTTCACTTTCTCCTGAAGATATTTCGGTGTCAGTATCAGAATCTGAACTGTCATTAGAATAATTTTCTTTTTATTTATCACTTTTTTTTGGAAGGGGTTTATTTGTTTGTGGTGTCTTACATTTAGGGTGGTGATTTCGTTTTTTTTCACCTTCAATAATTAGCTTTTCAGGAATATCTGTCGGGATACGAGGTTTTCCTTTAGGCCGGTCCCTATTTGACATTTTCCTTGCCAGCGCTTTTCGTTGAGTTCTTACAACTTCAAGTGAAACAATAAGGCGCGATAGGTTTCAACTGAGGATTGATAAAGTCAGTTTAAACTTATTCATTTCTTATTTTTTAAATTCTTTGGACAATTGAAGCAACCAATATTAATTAGTTTCTAAAAATATGTAGCAGAAGGACATAAAAGTTGAATTATGAAAAAATTACTTAGGTGTGTTCTACCTTTGACCTGGTCAAAGGAACAACACCTAGTCGTGGTCAGAGGTACAACACCCTGGTAGTGCAAATTAAAAAGCATGCTAAAAATTTAATGGTTAAGATAAATCAATTTCAGAAGCTACACCGTGTTTCTTATTGTAATAGCTACTTTGTCAAATGATTTCCATCTAAAAATACATAATACAAAAAATATTATGAGGCAAAACGTCATCAATAAATAACTTTCATTTTTTTTATAGAAATGGATAAATATTTTTTGCAAAAACCCTCTTTGACTTGAATAATCCAAAGTAGGTTACAGAAGCCCTCTAGTGAAGGAGCTAAACACTAATTACACCAAAATTTATAAAGTGTTGCTACGTGCCGCGACAGCCTCGGTGGTCAAAGGTACAAGACGGTCAGAGGTAGAACACCTTCCCCTATATATATATATATATATATATATATATATATATATATATATATATATATAATTTTTTTGTCATAAATTGACCTCATCATCTTTTTATACCATTTTTATAAATATTGGGTATTATATTTAGTTTCAGGTTGTATTTTTAATGCTGTATTCAGTTATTTTCTTGCCCAATCTTAACTATGTGTTCGATTTCCTAGATTACTTTGTTATGTTTTATCGTCAGTCACTGAATTATTATTGGCCTTTAAGTAAATTTATAACTAGGAATATAACTACTAGTAAATGTACTGACCTCCTTGTAGTGATGGGTATATGTAGAAGGAGGGTTCCTGCAGCCAGGACACTACTTTGACGAGGTCTCTTGCACTTCGGTCGACGATGCAGCGCAGAACTGCAGTACAACCTCGCTGTACCCTATTCACCTCCACGGAAATCTTGTAGCTTTGCGTTACCACTGCAAAAAAAGACGTGTTATGTTAATATTTTTTGTCGTTGTTAATATGGCTAAAATTAAATAATTTTGTTTACTCTGATGATTTACTTATGGAGGGTTCAGATCACAACTAGACCAAGTTCATGTTATACAGTTTTCAGGAAATGGGTATTATTCGTTTTAATTGCAGGGACGTTGTATAAATTCTATTGACGAGTGTAAGCCTTAAAAAGATTTGAACTTAAATACTGATATTATTAATATATAGCCTTGTTTATCAAATAGTTACAATTTGAACTTGTCTTACTTAATAAGAATGACTTCCAGATGTGTCGCAAGAACTGCTACAAGTGGTAAAATAATGAAGATAGGTCTTAGTCTCCTGAAGCACTGAAGAGTATTACAAAAATGGCTTTTCTTCAGGGCTATTACAGCATAATATGTCAAAAATGTATAACTGGCGAATAAGGCGGAAGGTCAATAAAATATCGTCACACACTTTTACAATTTTATTTATCTTCCCTACATGTAAACTAGAAAACAAAGACAATACTGAAGGCCTAGAATCAAGGTCCAAAAATAAATTAAAACGTAAACGGAATTCCATTGATGAATCTGATGAAAACATTGGCAATATAAAGTTAAAGAAAACAAAACAATCAAAAATTAGCGATTTCTTCGGCAGGGCGATTCAAGCTGATGCAAACAGGGATAGGTTAGAGAAATATGAAAGCCCATACAATAAACACATTTTTGATCAATTTAGTAAAAAGGCGAATCGTTTCCTTAAAGACCAGAATTCAGAACCAGCCCGTTATTTGTCCTTCAGTTTTAATCCCGTAATATCAAACAAAATCAGACATATTTGTAAAGGGATCGGAAAGATCGCCTGGAAGTATGATAACAAAATTAAAAATAGTTTCAGTTACATTAAGGACCGAGTGAAATTAAAGGAAACTAAGTACAATATATAGAAAATTGACTGTAATAGCTGCGGTAAAGCATACATAGGGGAATCGGAACAGCTACTTGGAAAACCTATTAAGCATACATAGGGGAATCGGAACAGCTACTTGGAAAACCTATTAAGCATACATAGGGGAATCGGAACAGCTACTTGGAAAACCTATTAAGCATACATAGGGGAATCGGAACAGCTACTTGGAAAACCTATTAAGCATACATAGGGGAATCGGAACAGCTACTTGGAAAACCTATTAAACATACATAGGGGAATCGGAACAGCTACTTGGAAAACCTATTAAACAACATGCTCAAAATATTGACAATGGAGAAAACAAAACGGCGTTGGCTTATCATGCTATAAAATATGGTCATGAATTTGATTTTGAAAACATCAGAATATTAGGGAAAGAAAGTAATAGAATGAAAAGAAAGATTAAAGAAAACATACACATCATTAATAACAGGAAAAAAAGTGATAAATAAAAAAACGGAAATACACCATCTTAATAATATTTTCATTAATTTATTTGATAAAAAATAAGAAAATGGTATTATAGGACTACATTTCATCTGGAAATTAAAATCAATTTTAAATTTATGACAGATCGATTATCGATCAGCTGACTATTTGACACCATATTGGATTCGTTCAGTCAATGACCAGTCTAGACGAGGCCCTGCTAGTGGAAGGTTCCATTCCTCAGGTTGAGGCTGCATTTAATGTTTAAGTGTGTTCCCCTGAAGAGGCACCAAAGAGGGTGCGAAACATGTAGGGAAGATAAATAAAAGTGTAAAAGTGTGTGACGATATTTTATTGACCTTCCGCCTTATTCGCCAGTTATATATATTTGAACTAAGGGTCATTTAATGAATAATTATGTCAAAAATGGACTTGTTATAGTTGTGCTCTGAACCCTCCATATGTTCTACTTCTTTTCTGATGTTTAGAGAGCATTAACTACAAGACACAACTCAAATATAGAAGACAGTTAGATTATTTAAATTATTATTATAAGATTGTGACCCTATGTTTATTTTAAAAGTGGCGGTAGGTACTATATGTTGTTAAAAACTCCATGCTTCCATAATTTAGTTTATTTTGTAACCTATATGTTTCGCGACTATAAACGCTTCTTCAGTATCAACGTCTGGAAACATCACTTAAAACTTAAAAGACAAGAACTTAACAGACGATTTGGACAACTCTATAGACTGTTAAACCGCAAATCACATTTAAGTACTGAAAACAAACTGATCATTTACAAATCACTACTGCAACCCATTTGGACATACGGTACAGAACTATGGGGAACTGCGAACACATCGAACATCAGACGCATTCAAACATTCCAATCCAAGGTCCTAAGAACAATAGTCGATGCTCCTTTTTATGTTTCCAACCTCAACCTCCATAAAGGCCTCAATATCCCACTCGTTAATGATGTTGTATTATCCAGATTCCAATGTTTCCATCCTAAACTTTCCGCTCATCAAAATCCTGAAGTCCTCTCCCTATCAAGCGTCACCAACCCACTCTCTCCACCGAGGCGACTCAAAAGACATTGGCCTAGAGATCTGCTGCAGTGACCAAGTGAAGTGTTAGCAATGGCTTTCTCTTTATTCAAGTGCGACAATTTTCTGTGGCTCACCGATCTCTCTTCGATTCCAGCCACTGGTCGGAGCAGAAGGGAGCTTGAGTAGGCACCTTTCAACGTCATCTGAGATTCTTTCTGGCGTTAATCGAGGATGAAGTTGGAAGGCCTTGAGCACAGAACCTCCATATTGTATCATTCATCATATTACCAGATAGATTTATATACAGGATGTAATAATCAATAAAGAAATATATAAATGTAAAAAAAAAAAAAAAAGTATCAACGTAACATAATATATGCATAATTTTAGCCTTTACCTAGGGCCTTCCACTGGTAGAGCCACGTCCAGAGTACGAGCACTTTTAATATAAATTACAGGATTTTATCAATATGTATCCAAGATATGGAGAATCCAGATACCTACATACATATAGGTATCTATATGTATATAGATGGGACATATTTGAATACTAGTTCTTGGATTTAAAACTAACTTGGTTTCCCAATTTAAATTAATCTATATATATAAAAATCACGTGTCTGTTTGTTTGTTCCTTATACAAATCCACACCGTTTGACCGTTTTTGACCAAACTTGGAATAATGGTAGGTCTTGATACGAGAAATCTCCTAGGCTAGGTCAAAAAAATCTAGCAGCTGTCTGTCTGTATGTTTGTCCCTTATACAAATCCATACCGTTCATCCGATTTTCACTAAACTCGGTACACATGTAGATCTTAATCTGGGGAGAGTCGAAGGCTAAGTCAAAAACGTCTACCAGCTGTCTGTCTGTATGTTTGTCCCTTATACAACTCCACACCGGTCGTCGGATTTTGACTGAACTCGGTACACATGTAGATCTTAATCTGGGGAGAGTCGTAGGCTAAGTCAAAAACGTCTACCAGCTGTCTGTCTGTATGTTTGTTCTTTATACAGACCCACACCGTTTGACGGATTTTGATCAAACTGGGCACATAGGTTGGTCTTGATCAGGGGATTGTCATAGGCCAGGTCAAAAACGTCTACCAGCTGCTGTCTGTATGTTGTTGTTTCTTTTTATAAGCAAGACCTATTTTTACCAAACTTGGCATACATGTATGTCTTGATACGGGGGGAGTTATAGGTTATGTCGAAGCCGTCTAGGACTTACAGTTGAGAGGTCACGGGTTCGAAACAGTTACAGATTCGTGTTATTAGATTTTAATAATACTTATTTGGTTTCTAATTTATTTAGGCTTTTCTATATGCAGAAAGTAGGTGTAGCATGGCACGCCGGGTAACAGCTAGTTCTTTATTAAATGTATGAAATCTTCTGAAATTCTAAAGATTGTGAGTAATTCGAAGTGGAATTCTGACAGATGTTGTATGCTTGCAGTGAAGAGAAGCTATACCATGAAGGAATATATTGGATATCAATACACTTGACAAAAATGCGACAAACTTTCCGTCAGCCGCATTTCTATTGCAGACTCTTCATTAACCACCGTTGGATTACAGGTGTCAAATATATTGCTTAAAATATTTTGAAATATCAAAGTGGAAAATCATTCCAAACCGATTCAATGGGCGAGGATCAATCACTGAGCGGACGTCCTAAACTGAGTGGAGATTACTCATTTGATAAAGACCGCTCAATGGGCTGGGACCATTCAATGGACGGAGATCTCTCACTGAGTTGATATCACTCACTAGGCAGGGACGACACACTGAACGGATATCACTCACTTAGTAGACATCACTCACTGAGTTGGCATCAGTCACTGAGGGGGGATCACTCACTGAGCGGAGATCCTAAACTGTGTGGGATAACTCACTGGGAAATGACCACTCACTGGCCGGGGACCATTCAATGGACTGAGATCACTCACTGAGCGGAGACCACTCACTGGGCGGAAATCACTCAATCAGTGGAAATCACTCATTGTGGAAATCACTAACTGTGCGAAGACCATATAGTTTGGCGGAGATCACTCACTAAGTGGGGATCTCTCACTAAGCGGTGTTTATTCACTGTGTCGAGAGCAATCACTCACTTTTCGGAGAGCGATCACTGGGCAGAGATCAATCACTATGCGGAGACCAATCACAGTAATCGAAGAGATTTTTCTTAGATCACAAAGCGATTTCCCAATTTATTGATAATACAAATTGGAAGTACTCATTTAAAAATATTTTATACTTATATTCTATATTAGTTACAAAAACAAAGATAACTAACACCGAGAAAAGCAATAAATAAACAAACACTTCATTATATTATTACAACAGTTTAAATAGCTCTTAAACCATGTAGTTTTTTTTTTTTTTTTTTTTTTTTTTTTTTTTTATTGAAAAAAAATATTAACAGATTAAAATACATATTACTTAAAATAGTGCACCTACAGATCACTACACTATAATATTGGTGCTATAATGATGGAAAAACAAGATTGTTTATACGGGAGTTAAAATAGTTCTGTTTGCCAGTCCACTGAAACCATGTAGTCCGAGAGCTGGCAACGCACTTTTCATGAAGTGTTTTATGCACCTTGAAATTTTGCTATAATATACCTCTTAGGTAGATAAGAAGGTATGTATGTGTTTCCTGGACATACCTTGGAACACCAGGTACTGCGCACAGGGGAAAGGTGCAAAACAATATTTCCGAAAAATAGAGTTTTAATCAGAAGCCAACTATCTTTAATGTGAAATTAGGACAATTTTACAATGTTTAATAAATATGGCAGGCACTTTTAAGGGGTATAACACGTAAAAAAAAACAAAAAACTTAATTGTTTTTATTCTCATATTAAATGAGAGTTTTATTCGCGCTGCCATTTAAAGCGGAACAGCTGTACAAGATCTACTTTTGGGCAATATTGTTTTGCACCTTTCCCCTATGCGCAGTACCTGGTGTTCCAAGGTATGTCCAGGAAACACATATTTACCTTCTTATCTACCTAAGAGGTACATTATAGCAAAATTTCAGGGTGCATAAAACACTTCATGAAAAGTGCGTTGCCAGCTCTCGGCCTAATGTGTTTAATGACCGCTTGGTGGTTGACAACACATTAAAAAAATAAAAAAAAACAAAAAATATTTTAATCGTTAAAAAAATACACTTTTTTTGTATAAGGCGACGTAATGCGCCATGCAGACATATTCGTTTGGTGACTTAGTTGTACCTGTTTACTGAAATCGATCTAAGGGTGTTGAAATCGAGTATTAGTATCTGATATAAGTATCAGGTTATTGTATCGAGTAAAAGCATGAGGTTATTGTATCGGTCCTAGTTGCTTGGAGCTATCCAATAACCTTCCATTCCATCCGATATTATTCCATCCACACTTTCACGCATAGTTTAGCAGCTCTCCTCCAATTCCCCCTCCTAATGCTCCCTTCCAATCCAATCTTCTAACCCTCCAAGGGTATATGGATCATTATTGCATACTTTACAAGAATGATGGTGTTAGAACATCGGCCTAAATCGTCCGTGTAATATTACATTTACGAACACCGATACGATTTATTTTTACTTTCATCACATGAATTATAAAGCTCGCCCTTAAGAGAATTATTGTGGATAAAGTAAATTCCCGTTTTCTGCCTCATGAATAAAGTTTTAGATATAAAATGAGTTCCTGATATTTCAGCTGGCTAATGATTGATAAGAAACTATATTTGGATTCGACCAGAGATACGTTTAATTCTTGACTAGATAGATTGCAACAAGAATTCGAACGTGGATCCTTTTAGCGATATTAATAAGAAGGTTCAAAAAAATTCATAATATGATAAAAAAAAAATAGAATTTATGTATATATATATATATATATATATATATATATATATATATATATATATATATATATATACCAAGAAACATAAACATATATTAAAAAGAGAAACTCTAATTTATAAAGCATAATCATTAAAGTTACTCGAGTGCCATCATTTCCAACTAATGCACTGCATTCTAACGGATAAGAGCATTCATTTTTTTCCCCCCTCTCACTCACTCACTCTCTCTCTCTCTCTCTCTCTCTCTCTCTCTCTCTCTCTCTCTCTCTCTCTCTCTCTCTCTCTCTCTCTCTCTCTCTCTCTCTCTCTCTCTCTCTCTCTCTCTCTCTCTCTCTCTCCCCCTCGCCCTGGGGCGGGTAACGGTGTTAGAAGAACCGCTGGAAACAATGTTTAAAGACTCGATGAAAGTACTTTGAAGAATTTCAAGTGTTGTGCCAATATGTACAATAAATTACTTTAAAATAATAATAATAATTTTTGCCTTAATTTCGTAAGGCACCCAGTAATTCCCAACCAATCAAATAATTCAGCTGTTTATTGCCAATATAAAAAAACCAAATTATACACGTTTATTTTTTATTTATATATGTTATTTCAACCAAATTATTCAGTTCCTTACTTATTTTTTTTTTTTACGGCTCACCGAAATCTAAGTCATTAGCACCCGGCTAACTATCACACTTCCTGTGCCCTGCGTGACCATCCAAGAAACAGCAGGGAATTTTCTAAACGGGCCCTGAAATGATAAAAATCTCTACTTCAGGCGAGCCTCGAACCCGCATTTCCCGCACATTTATTTATAAACCCACATTATATGCAACAATATTGTTTCACATAAAGGATTGGCGAGGTTGAGATAATTTTGTAATTGTTTAATCCCCAACGAATTGGAATAATATATAAACGAAAACGTGCCTATCTCCGGAAAAATGCAAGTGTTTGACACTGTGACTAGAGCAGTTGTGTGTTATGGTGCACAGGTGTGGGGCGGGCGAAGCTATGACAAGGTTGAGCAGGTTCAAAGAAGTTTTATAAAGAGACTATTCTGCCTCCCTAGGAATATGCCTAACTACGCTTTGCAGCTGGAAACAGGAAGAGCATCCATGTACATCTACACTCTGCAGCTTCATCTCATGTATGTTCTAAAAGTGTTGAATGCACCTGAAGAGAGGCTCACTAAGCAGCTTGCAGCTAAAGTGGTTGTGAGTAAGGTAGGTTGGTACAATGACTTGCGTGATGTCTGTATCAAAGCAGGATTCGAACCGCAAACTTTTTTTTCAACCCCACTGGACAAGATACATGCAACCGTCAAATGCATAGTAGGTAGTATTGACTCCCAGGAAAAAGAAAAGTTACAAGACAGGCTAACGAACGCGCAGTTCCACACAACCTACAAAATTTTGAAATTTGAATGTAAGCAGCTGTCTTATATCAACGACACTAACAGCCTTCAAATGATAAGGACCATCATGCGAGCCAGAACAGAAACCCTAAATCTGAATAGGAAGCCTTGGAGTTCTGATCATAGTGCCCTCTGCTCTCTTTGCAATATGAAAGAACCCGAAGATATCATCCATTTCCTAGCTGTATGCCCAATCCTCTCCGAGATAAGATTAAACATATTCTTCAAAAATTGATTAACCCACACACAAGCAATAGACTATTTGAACGGCCAGGACTACTCAAAACTATACCACTACGTTAAAGAGGCAATTAATTTTAAATTTGATTATCAGGAATAAGGAGGATCAATTTATGTTTTACTTATTTATTTGTTTTTATATTGTTTACAATCAAGCATATTGTTTTTATTTTATTATCATCTGTATTATATTATGTGGTGTCGCTTAGCGGATGGATTATATCCAAGCTTATGTAAATTTATTGTGAATTTCTCAAGGACTTATTATTTGTACATTTATAAAATAAAATTTACTTTACTACTACTACTACTACTACTACTACTATAAACGAATAAATATTTTAATCGACTAAGGGCCTGAATAAATTATAATATTTAACGTCACAGCTAACTGGAATTCGTTAGTTCAACATTGATATTCGTTAGTTCAACATTGCTTATTTTTTTTTTTACAATAAATAAATAAATATGAATTTCTATATAGTTCTAAAAACAAACTTATTTTAATGGATTTGTTTAGTTCATTATTCCCCGCAGAATATAACGTGTACGAATAAAATATTCATTAATTTTTTAGAAAGTTGAAAAATATATATGACTTTATCCTTACCATTAATCCCCGAGAGGAAAACACTGGCGGGGAAGTGGTTTAAAATATGGAGTCTGAACTCATTCATTATCCAGGGCTGAAAGGGAGGTCATAGAGGTTAGAGGAGGGTCATTTTTCCAAAGAGATTAATAGCAGGATCAAACAATACTGGTCACTACTGACGTCATTATCTACTCTTCTTATCGGGTCTCAATCGGATAATCTACAGATTAACTATATTTGGTTAAGTATTTTATAAAAACTTTATCCTGATTAAGTATAAATAAACTCAGACAAATAAATGAATTCCCTTACAGGGGGGAAAACAATGGTTATCACTAAAAAGTAATTTTGAGAAAAATGTAAATGAAATGAAATTTTGTATTCTTCTTCTGGGACACAAGTCCCATAGGAATAATTTTGAATTTACAAAATAATAAACAATTTAGTATATAAAATTATAAATACTACAAGTATATATTGTACAGTTTCTATATAAACTAGGGATTGGGTGAACCTTGCGGGGATAGAAGGTGGTGGAAGAGTCTGGATTTAAAGGTTTCTAGGTTGGTAGAATGGCGGACAGACAGAGGCAAGGAATTCCATAGCGAGCTGGCACGGGTGACAAATGATTTTTCGAATGTTGCTGTTCGGTGGGAAGGAATATATAGATCGGAAGGACGAGATCGGGTGTTACGGGAGTGGACAGAGGATTTAAATATAAGGAGTTGAAAAATATAAGAAGGTCTTGGGGATTGAATTACTTGGACTGAGCCGAGGAAGTACTGTCGACGATAAAGAGGGAATAGCCAATTTAGCTCCTGGTAGAACCGTGATATGTGGATGCATCTGGTGGGATCCCAAGGATAAAACGAATGAAATATTTCATGAGGCGTTCATGGGGAGTTTTGCCTCGAGATCGCCAGAAAGTCCATCGTACACCAAACAACTATAGTCAAACAGGGGGAATAATAGGGAGGTTACAAGGAGTTGACGGGTCTTGTAAAATGTAAATCCAAGTTTCATGTTCCAAATTTCCTAGGTTTACAATCCTAACCGAGTTTTTTTTATGTATTACTAGCTGTTACCCAGTGTGCCATGCTACACCTACTTCCTGTCTATGACTCTCCCCGTATCAAGATCTACTTGATACCTAGTTGTCTATACCCAGTTACGAAAATCGGTCAAACGATGTGAATTTGTTTTAGATCATAATGATACTGGCAGAGGCCAGCACAACAGCACTTCATCAAACATCCGACTGAGGCCAGTAGCAGAGCCTGCGAGTAGATAGCTCTTTTCAAAGAATAGCCAGCGCTCCTTAGTTAGATCGTGACTGTTGAAATAAACTGCATTAAATGATTATATAATGATGTAAAGTCATCATTCTAAACGTCAAACTGTGTAGATTTGTATAAGGAACAAACAAACAGAAAAACAGACGGACACGTGATTTTTATATATATAGATTTTACTCCCACAGATGTTCTTAATCAAATAAAATAATTTTTTAGGGCAGTTTAAGGTACAAATACTTTAAATTAAGCAATCGAGGTTCGAAATGAATTATGTAAAAAAACAAAATAAAAATAAACAAATCAAGAGAACTTTAATAGGTATTTTTTCTTCAGATAACACATTACTATATCGTCCCTGCCATGTTAAACTATCGAATATGAAAATCGCAGCAAACTAGCGAAGGAAGATATTCGATACATCGGCGATTCGATATTCAAAAATGGACTTATTCCATACTTTATTTCAGGCTATTCTGAAGGGATTCAAACGGTAGACAAGCTAGAACTGAGGAATGCTTGAAAGAGTAGAACACCCCTCGTCACTGTAGGCCTGACAGGGTTTTCCCTTGGCATGCCTGAGGTCTGTGGGCCATACGGTTTCCCGGCAATTACAACGCGACCATACTGTGCGCCTGCGCGACTGCTTTAGTGGTAAACAGCTGATGAACAGTAGTAATGATTCATGCAGTCAGTTTACAAGTGGTCATGCCAGCAGAGGGTTCTGTAAGGTTAGAGCTTTAAATTGTATTATATGTGCTGAACAGTCGTCAAGGGGACGTGAAACAATAGAGGAAAATAAAACATCATTGAAAAATGGCGTATGCTTTATACATTCTACTTCACACAAGTTTTTCCTCCGCATTGTGTCCCTTTTCACATGAAATAAAATGTTGAACTTTAGAGACTAATACAAGAATCTGAAACGGTTTCCAGTCTCCTAGAGTACAAAGCTCGTCAGCTGAGTGAGTCGGCATGACAGCGGACGTGACAATGTTTATTCCGACTTTGAATAAAATGGAAAGAGCAAAGGCAGTCAAGCCTACAAAAGCCGCAGTCGAGCAGAAATTGATGCCTCAATAAATACAGAATTTTATTCGGAGGAATTTAACATTGCTCAGCGATTATAGGTCTCTTTCTTTCTGATTGAATAAAGGAGGTATTTTATTGAGAAATTACGATTCAAGAGGGACCCCACACCTAGACTATGCCCCCCATGGACCCCCTTTACTAACTTGTTTGAGGCTCCTGCCAGCAAGTCCGACTACCAGGAACTGCGTCATCTTAGAGCAATTTCGTACTGATTCCTAATGAAATTTGATAAAGCTTGGAATAGGAATAATTTTTTTTTTTAAATATATTTTGTCAAAAATGTCAACACACACTCGAACAATATCTCGACGAGAAAGGGATAGCTTAGGCGGCACTGACAGAAGCCAACTTACACCGAAGAGGATTTTATCTTCGGTCATTAATGAATGTTTGGTGCAGAATGTGGACAATAAGAGCAGAGAAAACAGACGCTTTACGATTCCCTCCTTGTGTGATGGCTTTACTAATATTTCTCGTAGTGTTTTGTACGGCATTGTGGCCAAGCGCTTGAATCACCGTAAATTGTGCTCACGAGAAGTTCTAGCTCATCCTCCGTACAGCCCTGATATAGCGTCCAGTGATTAGCATCTGATCCTGGACTTGAAGAAACGCCTCGGCCGACAGCGTCTTCAAGACGATGACCAAGTCAGAACAGTTTTGATGCAGTGGTTAACAAGTCAGACGGCAGACTTCTATGAGGAGGGTATTCATAAACTGGTACAATGTTATGACAAGTGCCTCAATATTGAAGGAAATTATTTAAAAATAATCATGTAAAAATAAAATTATTGAGATATCTTTGCACGTATTTTTTTTTAATTTCAAAACGGTACTTACTTAAAAAAAACACACTTCATATGTGTATATATATAATTTTTCTGTTGAATGAAATTAAAAAAAACAAAACAATTAAAAGTGAATGAAACAGTTCAAGGTTTCATTCGTTTTCCTACATGAATGGACGTACAAAAAGTCTACCTGAAAGCCTAAATCCGGCCTAGGCGTGGATTAGAACATTTTTCAACAATAATTGTACGAATAAGTAGATGTATAATTGGACTTACATGTAAAATTAATGTTCCTAGAATTGTATATATGTATATATAATATAATATAACAGTCTATGCGTATAGAATTAATGTGAAATAGGCTAATTAGAAAACTGTTATGTAAACTACTTTCCCTTATTTTTTTTTTAATTTTTATTTTTATTTTTTTCATTGTTAGCACTTTCCTCCGAAGGAAAGTAGCTATTGAGGTTGGACTCATGACGGAATTTTTGAAAAATGTCTTCAAATCTTTATCGATCCGACCTAGTAGACACCGAAAATGACCCCCGTTAAAATTTATATATATATATATATATATATATATATATATATATATATGTCTGTTAACATGATAGCGGCCAGAGTTTTTGTTTTTTCGTCACGAAACTTGGTATATAGCATTCAATTAGCAAACGATTGAACGAGTTCGTTAACCACAAAAGTCGGTCCACCGGAAGGGGGGGTTTACCCCGAACCCAAAACACTAATTTGACTATGTCAGCCGTAATATTTATTATATTTCAACGAAACTTGGTATTCGTAGTGGTAATATAGAGAGAAAAGTGAGATATAAAAATGAACTAAATCGGTTCATTAGAAGAGGGAGTTTACTCCGGACCCACAATACCAATTCGCCACTACCAGCCGTGATTTTTGGTTGAGTTTCGACGAAACTCGGTATTCGTAGAGGTAATCTACAGGTAAATATGTGTTGTAAAAATAAACTAAATCGGTTCATTAGAAGGGGGGGTTTACTCCGGACCCACAATACCAATTCGCCAATACCAGCCGTGATTTTTGGTTGAGTTTCGACGAAACTCGGTATTCGTAGAGGTAATCTACAGGTAAATATGTGTTGTAAAAATAAACTAAATCGGTTCATTAGAAGGGGGGGTTTACTCCGGACCCAAATTCCTAATATACTCATACCGGTCGTAATTTCTGCTGTATTGTAACGAGACGCGGTATACGTCGTGGATAACTCATGAGAAAGAAGTGTTGTAAAAATGAGCTGAATCGGTCAATCGGAAAGCGGGGGTTTAGTTTGTAATATATTTCAATAGAAAAGCCCGCCAGACGTAGGTTCACAAAGCCGCCGCAAGGAGCGCTTTCTACCACTAGAGTGACTGTATCCTGTTCCTGCATTAGATCAAAATACGATAATATGAGGTTTTTTGTATTTATTACGTAGTGTAATAGGTATCATGTGCAAAACATAACTCTGGAAGCAAATTAATAATTGATCAGTTACTCATTACAAATTTAAAAGAGAACTATTCATGTTTTTATTTCATTTATGTAGGATATTTTAAGCAAATTGTTCTGGAAAGCAGTCTACACTACCCAAATTCTGAGGAAAGTGCTTAGTTATGCAGCTCCTGCGTGACGGACTTTTTTTAACATCATTGTAAATAAGGAAATTGTTTAACTTGTAAAAATGAATGATTTTCCTCCTTTTTTTATTTATTAATTTGTTACTTTCATCAACCCTTCTAGCTTTAATTAAAGTCTGTTTAGTTTAACATTGTAAATTTTATAATTTAAAACTATAAATATGAATTACAACTCTCTGAAAAACTATATCAGAGTTAAAGCTCCATCACTGTGTATGTAAAATTATATATACCGTCTATTCATGAGAAAACACGTAAAATTATCCAAAATCTACCAATGTAAATTTTTTCCAGATATCCAAACTTATATCGCTAAAGCTACGAAGAGTCTCAATAAATTAAATTAAAAAAAAAAAAAAAAATGATCATCGTATGTTACTATGAGGGTTAACCACGAATGAGAAAGGGCTGCAGCCCCCCCCCCCCCGAATTGTGATTTGATCGGTAAAAATGTTGAATAAAACTCTTAGAAATAAATTAAATAAGATCACTTAGTTAATAAAAAAAAAAAATTATTTTAGGTGTAATCGTGTAATGGTTGGATAAAACTATTCCATACCCCGGAAATGGTCCCAGCCCCCCCTCTGAAATTATTTTCTATATACGCCCATGAAGACCTGAGCTGTAGTATTGAAGTTATATTTCTCTCTCTGTAGAATTCTAGGTTCATCTCCTTAAAACACTTCCATCCTCCCTCCTTCTTTCTCTATTCTGCTATATTTTACATCTAAATGCCGAGCCACCCTCTCTGTATCCCATCCTATCTCTTGGCTTCTTCTAATACACACATATTTCTTTACTCTTATCTCTACAAGTTACAGGATGTTCTTCACTAATATATGTCTGCTTATATAATTGCTGTATTTCATAAGATAATTATAACCATCGGTGTATTTATTATAATTTAATGACTGTCAGAATAACTTAAGATAGCCGTTTAAATTTTTAAATTATAAAGCAAAGGGTAAGCCTACAGTGTCAAATCCTAGACTTTAAATCAAGCAGCTTTGACATTAAAAATATAATTATAATATTCTCTTTGGGCGAAAATGCCTTTATAACTCAAAGGTGAAAGACCAATAAGCCTTCCATTATCTCTGATATTCATTTATTGACCCACCTGAGATGGAATCCCAAATCAATTTTAGTTCACAACCCAAAGTTAGTTAGTAAGTACTCAGAGGCATAGTACCTTACACAATCAACCACATATCAACCTTTTTTGAGACATCTGAAGGAATATTTTTGTGATTTTTATTATCAGTACTCAAAGATGCGCTACCGATATTCCGAGTGAACTTCCTTATTTAATTCGAATCTTGTATTTTTTCATCTCTTTCTGATCAGACTATTTCCACCAAACGCAATCCCTGTGTGTACAACCACCTCCAATCTAAAGAAATAAAACTCCTCAAGAGCTGCAAGATATACTTTTCATTATACTGCATCAAAAAACATGTGTTTTCAATACTCGGTTTGAGTCCGTAAAATAGTACTTTTCGGGCCTAGGCCCAAAAAATCTTTTTGGTGCGCTAACCTTACCTGCTACTAATAAACATGTGTTTGAAGGAGGTTACTTTTAGATACTGTGATTCATTCTAATATTTGTTTACTTATAATAAATAGTGTGTTTAAAGTGCAATACAACATGGCTATACCAGAAGATGTTTTAGAAGAAGCCCAAGAAGCTTTAAACGGACTACTTCCAGCTAAATCCCGTGCTTTATGTGAAAACGAATACAACAGATTTCGTTACTGGTTAGAAAGAAGGTAATACTGAAGGAGAGTGTCCTCAGCACCGATTTTCTTCAAAATTTGCACTATAACGTATTTTGATGCACTAAACACGAATCCGTTGAAAAAAAAAGTTGCTCGCAACTAGGAAAGAAGTTATTAAGCACTAAAGTTCACTGTTATGGAGGTTATAAAAGACGGGGTAAACAGCTTATATGTAAACACGCGCCTGCGCAATAGTCCTTAATGACAAAGTGTAATTGAAATTTAGACTCACCTGTGGTAGCTGACTTGGTCGTAAACTGTCGCTTTTGGGCATACGTGCTATGCGTTTCCGCTCGCTCCGCTCGCTCAAGAAAACATCAAAACCCCTAGTCAATCCAACTCGCAGAAATGATAAGAATTCTACGGCCCAAAAGTCGTCCAAGGATGTCTTCCCTAACCTTCATAACAGTGAACTTTTTTTTAAATAACTTCTTTCCTAGTTGCGAGCAACTTTTTTTTTTCAACGGATTCGTGTTTAGTGCATCAAAATACGTTATAGTGCAAACTTTGAAGAAAATCGGTGCTTAGGACACTCTCCTTCAGTTTTACCAGAAAGAAGAAATGTTCTATTATAGGTTAATAAACAGAGGTTTTTTTTCAAATAAAAAAAAGGTGTCAATTTAATTTCTTTTACTTTATCTTTAAGTTATTAATGAAATATAAAAGGGTTTTAATGTACTCAAGTATGAGCAGTATAATGAAAAATATTGTTCATAACACGTACCAAAAGTGTGTTTTCGGTGCTTGGTCTAATTTCCGCGCTCGACTACGCCTCGCGCGTTAAACTCGACCGCACCGAAAACAACCAATTTTGGTACTAGTGATGAAAATAACTATTAAAGGTTTTTTTCCCAATTTTAATAAAATCGTTAGAACTTTTAAAATATAAATAAATAATTAAGTCGCCTCAGTCAAATCCCAGGACATGTATGATTATTATAAATTAGTCTTTAAGTTTATTGTCCAAAAATGACCAATGTTGTTTCCAGAGACTTAAGGGGGACCTACCTTGGTCCCGAGCCGATCCGATCCGATCTAGTCTAGCTATCTTTCTTATTAATAATTTTAAAATATGAATACTAATACTTCTATTATCGTAGTGTAACAGTTAAAAATTAACTGGTACGTTAAGGTTTATTTTTTCGGGTCTGATATACTTCCAGAACATTGATTGGCCTCTCAACTCTTACTTTATACCTCCAACAAGGTAATCGAAGGTTTCTATTCTTATCAAGGCGATATTTCTTTCATTAATTACTCATTTTTACTTCACTAATAGTTCATTATTGACGAGCTGTGACTAGATCGGTTCGGATCGGCTCGGGACCAATATACGCACTCACGTCGGCTGACTTAGTTGGTCAAAGGAAATCGGATTGGGAGAAATAAGGGTCCAATGTAGGTGCACCCTTAGCAAGTGTATATTTTCAAGTCCTTGTAATTGTTTTAATTTAGCCGTTCTACGGTTTAGTAGCCGGCTGAGTAAGGGATATTGTATGGGCTTGAAATGGAGCTAAGTCACTGAAAACGCTGAAGAAAAGCTTGGAAAAAAGTTGGATTTAATGCTATCGAATGAAATAGCACCGAAACGCGGGGTAGAGAAAAATAGAGAAGAATATCCGCCAGAATAACAGAAAGTGATGAATGTATGATGAGAAAGAGTGAGCTTTTCTTCAGACTGTCTCGGTGCTAAGTGGTTCGTTAGCCCAGCCTCTCATTCCTATCTCATTACCCGTTATACCGCTGTGTTCCGCTATCCACTATCATTAACTATAATTCTCGTTTTTCACATGGAACTTTCATTTTTACAATGAACCATTTATTAACGCTAGGAGTATTAAGGAAAACGCTTTACCAGAACGTATTTAGTAATAACACATTCAAACGCACATACATTTATCGATTAAAGACCGATTCCTACGACCAGTTACTAAAACTGAAGGAGAGCGTCCTCAGCACCGATTTTTTTTTAAATTTTGCTACAACGTATTTTGATGCATTAAACACAAATCCGTTAAAAAAAAGTTGATCTCAACTAGGAAAGAAGTTATTAAGCATTATAGTTCACTGTCATTGAGGTTAAAGTTGGCGTAAACAACGTATTTGTAAACAGGCGCATGCGCAGACATCTCACATTGGGAAACAAAGAACTCTCATTTGAAATGTTGATAAACTATTTATAACATCTGAATTCTATCCATAACAGCGAGTTGGATTGACTAGAGTTTCGATATCTTCTTGAGCGACCGTAGCGAGCGGAAACGCATAGCACGTCTGCCCAAAAGTCGTCCTAGACAATCTTCTTAATATGTGTTTATATGAGTAATATTTATTAATACGCTGTTTACGCCAACTTTTATAATCTCCATAACAGTGAACTTTAGTGCTTAATAACTTCTTTCCCAGTTGAGAGCAACTTTTTTTTTTTTTTTTTTTTTATTTTATTTTTTTTTTATTTTATTTTTTAACGGAATCGTGTTAAGTGCTTCGAAATACGTTATAGTGCAAAATTTGCAAAAAAAAATCGGTGCTGAGGACGCTCTCCTTCAGTTTTACCGCGTTTATAGTCATTTACTCACTCAAACACACATACACACACAAAAAAAATTACATCCGCTATAGTCTTATCAACGGCTTTGATTATCCGCCACCTTCCGATGAAGTCACTGTCACTTCACACATTCTGTGAGCCTCAGCAGAGTATGAAATTTTCATGTCACAAACCTATATATACTTACAAAATAATTTAATTTCATACTTGTAATGAACAGTTCATTACATTATAATTTTTTTATGTAATTTTGTTCTGTTGCAAACCCTGAAACATCTTTCTTTTAGCGCAGTTCGCTTAACCGAATCTTTTCTTGCGATTGACCGATACGACATTATGTGCAAAATAATTGTTAACCTACTGAACAAAAATAAGAAAGTTAAACGTAACACTTAACATGTACAAACCCTTGACGGATGGTTGTTCACGCATAAACACCTTCCTATTATTTCTACGTAGTACGCATTTGTGCAAAACCTTGGAAAGAACACAGCATTTTTTTTTTTATTTTATATGTCTTTCAAATATTAAATATTAAAATGATTGCTATAAGCTGCAGTGCCCTTCTCTTTCTTTATTTTTTTCTTCTTCTTTTTTAATAGAAATTTAAACATTTTGCATATTTTTCCTTATTACTTATTTAATTTTAATTTGAATTATTTATTTATTTTTGTTTATGGCACATTTTGTTATTATTGACGAAGAACAGAGGCAGTTTGATGAGCTAATATCCTAAAGTTGCGGAGCTCATAAGTAAATAAAATAAGTAAAGAGAAAGATTGCGAACATCTGTTAATTTCTATTACATTTATCCAGTGTTAATTTAGATTTTGTGACTGTTCTTATCTTTATTGTTTTTATTATTCGTTCTATTTTCTTAACTTTCTAGACTGTTTGAATAGATAGATAAAATAGTGATTTTTGGTTTAATAAATAAAATAGTAGCAGGCTCAATAAATCAAGTAAAGAATTAAATAAATTAAGAATTAGTACTTTTAACTCTCTAAATCACCGGTTATAAGTATCATACGATGACGCAGTTCCTTCAGGTCGGACATTCTTTTCTGGTTATTGTCTTTCAAGAAGTCTTTACAATAGGAATAGTTATTAAGTTGAAATATTTCTTGAGAATCCGAAAGTAGCTTTGAAGAGATTTTCGAGGAAGAAGAAACAATCAGAGGGTCGGTATTTCGAATTCCTCCGTTCTCGAATTGCTATGGACATCAAAGAGAATTCATAATTACCGCATTTAATGCTGAGGTGAATGCTTGAAATATCTTGCTTCTTGTTATTGTTCTGGGGAGATTTAATAACGATGTTCTCCGGCCGAGGGGCGAGGTTAGCTCAGTGGTAGAGCACCGGCACACAGGTGTATCTTGATCCGGGACGTCTTGTAGGGTAGGTAAAAAAAAATCTACCAGCTGTCTGTCTGTATGTTTGTTTGTTTCTTATACAAATCCACACCGTTCGACCGATTTTGACGAAACTTGGCACACAGGTAGATCTTGATACGGGGAGTGTCTCAGGCTAAGTCAAAAACGTCTACCAGCTGTCTGTCTGTAGACATGCGCGCCGAGGCTGAATTTTCCGGCGGCGGCGCGCTGGACAAAAATGGCCGGCGCGCGCGGCGTGGGCTATTTTTTTAACCTCCTTAAATATGTTTATATATATATATATATATATATATATATATATATATTATATATGTCCGATATTTCGCAGGCTCAGAAATAGTCCAATTTTTATAAACTTTGGTACAAAAATCGTCAAATTTGAAGCGTCAAATTCGTTAGCCAGGATAATCCGTCCTCCGGAACATGGGGTTTGGTACGAAATTTGTGCGAAAAAAAGTCTTCGTTTAGAGCCTTCTGCTGAAATTCAAGGAACATAAATATGCGGGAAAAACCTAGTAATGTTCTGTATAACATATTCTTTTTCGAACATGGCCACCGCGCATGAGCGAACGCCAGCGGACACTTTTTTGTAACGCTTAGGTCCACCCGACAAACCTATGTAATGTACTCTATAAAATACAGTTATCTCTTTTGCAAATGGCCACTTCACATGCGCGTACTCCAGCGGACACTTTTTTGTGACACATACGATCGCCTTTTTGTAGGTGGCCACTAAGCATGCGCGACCGCCACTGCACCTGCGCTAACGCCACTGCGCATGCGTGATCACACCTGAGCATGCGGGAACCCTACTGCGCATGTGCGAACGCCAGCGTACACTATTTTATAACGTTTTTCTTTCCAGTTTGGTCACCGCTTAAACATATTTATGCTAAAATCGTAAAGCTTACGTTTTCGGGTTTAAATGCTTGCAGATACTCGCGTAATAGGTCCCTTAACATACGAAAACGAATGGAACCATTTTTAAGACTATATCTGTAACAGTCTTTGAGATATATGGACAAACATTTATGTAACTCATTTTCGGTTTTGGTACATGAAATCGTGGGATTCCATTGAAATGTGTTCTATGTGTTTGAATTTCATCTAAACTAAGATATTGATTACATTTGGAGTTGAGGAAGTATTCGAAAAAAATATTTTATTAGTAGACAACAGTTTGGGATTTTCGTATTTTTTAGTAAATATCTTTAAATCGGTTGAAAAGTCGTGGGAAGGGGAAGGTTACCATTCGAAAGCTTACTGATGTCTCTTTAAAACTGGTTATAAAGTAATTTCCGATGGGGTGATGTCAATCGGAGAAATAAAGGCTTAAAACTTCGAAAGCATTTCTTTTATTCTTTTGAACGGGGTTTTGTGTTTGTTTAACTCACTTGTTTCAAATTGTAATTGTCAGAAAAATTAGTCTCTTAGTAAAAGAAGGCAAGGGAATGAGAAACTAAATGATACTAATAGTGTTTTCGCAGGGCGAATGTTTGTTGGCGGGGGAGTCAGTTCCGGTTAGGTTACTGTCAGTTTCCTGTTGCGGCGAATTCCTTCTGTTTGAGATTTTATTTCATATTTTTAACGAAACATCAAACCCTAGCAAAAACTGTATTTATTCCTTTACTAATAGCACTAGGGATATGACCGGACCCGCGCTAAGACGACGCAGTTCCTGCGAGTCGGACTTTTTTTTTAGTTTTTCTCTTAAATTTCGAGGTTTCCAAACTATTTCCCTCAAAATGGATTTATTTGTTAAGTTGAGGAGCACGTTTATATAAAATTCTTTTATCCTACGCTTTTCCGATACAAACTTTGTCATTTGCTAATCAACAATCACACCATACAAGCGTTTACTTGATGAGAAGGTAAGCTCAAAATGGCGCCGGCCGGTCAACACGCAGTACACTCCCAGTTTTCCTACATTCACCCACCCGTTACACCATTTCGTCAAGTATTGCCAACGAACCAAACAGTATTATACAAACTTTGTCATTTGCTAATCAACAATCACACCATACAAGCGTTTACTTGATGAGAAGGTAAGCTCATAATGGCGCCGGCCGGTCAACACGCAGTACACTCGCAGTTTTCCTACATTCACCCACCCGTTACACCATTTCGTCAAGTATTGCCAACGAACCAAACAGTATTATACAAACTTTGTCATTTGCTAATCGACAATCACACCATACAAGCGTTTACTTGATGAGAAGGTAAGCTCAAAATGGCGCCGGCCGGTCAACACGCAGGACACTCGCAGTTTCCTACATTCACCCACCCGTTACACCATTTCGTCAAGTATTGCCAACGAACCAAACAGTATTATACAAACTTTGTCATTTGCTAATCGACAATCACACCATACAAGCGTTTACTTGATGAGAAGGTAAGCTCAAAATGGCGCCGGCCGGTCAACACGCAGGACACTCGCAGTTTCCTACATTCACCCACCCGTTACACCATTTCGTCAAGTATTGCCAACGAACCAAACAGTATTATACAAACTTTGTCATTTGCTAATCGACAATCACACCATACAAGCGTTTACTTGATGAGAAGGTAAGCTCAAAATGGCGCCGGCCGGTCAACTCGCAGTTTCCTACATTCACCCACCCATTACACCATTTCGTCAAGTATTGCCAACGAAATCGGCGCGCCGACTGAATAGGCTCGCATGTCTAGTCTAGTTAGTTTCTTATAGAAATCCAAACCGTTTGATCGATTTTCATCATACTTGGCACACAGGTAGTATGCATTAATACGGGGACTGTCATAGGCTAGTTCAAAAACGTCTATCAACTGTTTGCCTGTCTGTTTGTCTCTAATACAAATCCACACCGTTTGACCACACTTGGCACAAATGTAGGTCTTGATCTTTGGATTGTCTTAGGCTAGGTTAAAAACCTCTAGGACTAACAATTCCTTGGTAACGGATTCGAAACTGTGAACCCGAACAGTAAAGATTTGTGCTATTAGATTTTAATATTACATATTTCATTTCTAATTTATTTGAGCATTTCTAGATGCAGAAAGTAGGTGTGGTATGGCACGCCGGATAACAGCTAGTGTATGTATACGTTGTATAAACGTTTTCTTGTTGTCATTCTGTTGTGAGACATCGACATTCTAGTCAGCAATATATAAAGAAGGAGAAGCCTTTCTAATCTACAGTTGAAATGCGAAAGTGGCCCTACATGTTTCCAACTTTTCCCTGATCATTCATTACACATGATAATGGAGAGAGAAAAGGGCTTTAGAGAAGGCAGGTAAATCCCCACCCCCTCCCCCCAGTATTTGGCAGCCCCCGGCTTCATTTGAAATTTAAATTTCCCGAGTCTAAATCATCCTAATGGACGTTAATTTTAGAATCCAGTTAATTGTCGAGAAAATTTAACACTCCATTATCCCTAATAATTTGAGACACTTCAACTAAGTTGTTTTACCGCGTTCTCGCCCTCCCTATATACAGGGTGTCCCAGAATATGTGTCCACCCCCTTTTCCTCCTAGAGTTGTTGGAATAAATGAAACTTGGTAGGTCATTGTTATGTTGCATGAGGTTTCTTTTGAAGGTTTAGTTGACTTTGTAACATTCTCCAGTTTTTCTCCAGCGTATCTAACTCGTGAGTTTCCCATGGAAACAGGTGTATTTTATGACGAATTCTCATAGAAAATTTAATTTTAAGACTAATTTATTCCGAGACATCTTTTGATCCGACGCACCGTTCGCGCGTAAAATACAAAAAACTGAAAAATATCGCCCTTTTGTAGACAAATTCCTATTTATCACTGAAACCAAGCCTTGCACGTAAAAACACCTCTATACAAACGTTGTAGCCTATTAATTTTCCTTTCAGATGATACCAAGATCAAAGTTGTAGATTGAATATTTAACAGGATATTATGAATGAAAACATATGTTGGGTCGATTGATGAGATGGGTGGAAAAACATGGATATTAATTGCTTCAAATAATTTAACCTACTCCGACTAAGGTGGTAAGTAAAAGTTGTGTGTTGCATGTACCAGAGTTTTTACTTATTCTTTTTGCCATATTTCTTCGGTAGAGTATGAGAACCAGATTTTTCATTAATTTTCAAAGAAGACCACTGCAAATCAAGGAAATTCGAGTTAAACACTTATTCACTGGGATGATTTTTATGTATTAATTCTTGAGTAATAATGATAAGAAAGAAAAGGATGAAAACATATGTGAGGATTTACTTCTGCTCCTAATCCTCATTGTTAATGTACTAAGTTGAAAGAGGCTGTTTGCTGTTTCAATGGAATTAAGATTATTTGGTATAATGTGGCATTTATAAGAAATTGGACTTAAAAATTAGTTGCTAGTATCAGTTGACCATTCAGTGATAGAACGTACCTTCTTCTTCTTAAATATGCCGGCTTTCGATTTTTATGTAGTCATGCTCCTAATTTTTGAGGAATGTCGGAGGAAGTCCAGCGCCGCAGCACGTCTTTACGCTCAGCGATTTCCCAATAGACCACACCCTTCAAGAAAGCTCTTCCCGAGACTTGAGCAAAAATTAAGAACAGCAGGTTCATTAATTTGCGCAAGGAAGGGAAGGAAAATGCCAAGACCTGCGACGACCGAAGAGAACACAATAAATGTCCTTACAGCAATGGCAGTTAATCCCCATGTCAGCTGCAGGGACATTGCTAGGGACTCAGATATGAGTAAGTCCTCAGTGGGAAGGATTGCAAAACAAAATAAAATGTTTCCATTCCATATGAACCCGCACCAAAAACTATTACCTGAGGATTGCAATAAGAGATTACGCTTCTGCCATTGGATGCAACAAGCCTTTGCAGAAAATAGGAATTTTTACAGACATATTCTATGGACTGACGAATCCACATTCTGCAGCGATGGTAGCTTTAATAAACACAATTGTCATTACTGGGCGGAAGAAAATCCTCACTGGTTGACGGAGGTTGATCACCAGCATAGGTTCTCAGTAAATGTATGGTGCGGGATTTTCGGACAATACGTAATTGGCCCTCATTTCTTCAAGAGAGACTTACGGGAGAAGTTTTTTGTAATTTTTTGACAAATACTCTACCCACAATATTGGAGGATATTTCACTGCAACAGAGATGTAACATGTACATACAACTTGACGGTTGTACCACACATTTTTCTTTGATAGTACGGGAAAAACTTCGTCAGTTATTTCCAGGTATTACGTGCAACTTTTATAAAATTATGAAGTATTATTTAAATTTATTATAGGTCGTGGGATGGGGGTAGCATGGACGCCTAGATCACCTTATTTGGCGGTCATGGACTACTATCTGTGGGGTAGATTAAAAGCCCTGGTGTACCATCAAAGGCCCCAAAATAAAGAGCACATGATGGATCGGATAACTCGGTCAGTTGCACAATTAAAAATAGATGAGATTTTAAATGCTCAGGATGATTTCCCGAAGAGACTTGTGCAATGTATTAATGTTGAAGGTGGACATTTTGAAGATTTAAAATGATTTTCCCCATATTTAGTGAAGTTAATATTTTTTTAAACAATTTAACTTACTTTGGAAACTGATTACTTTTTTTTTAAACAAAGGGAAACTTGTTTTTTAGTTTGTCGTTTAATGTTTTTTTTTTTTTTTTTTTTTTTTTTTTTTTTATAATAAAGCGTTTATTAACATCTGCACAAATAATACAGTACATTGGTTAATTGTGATAAATAAAGACATTTTTATTATTTCACATAATGAGGTTACAGAAAAGAAAGAAAAAAAAATAGTACATACTTAAATTATTAAAAGAAAAAAAAAAAAAAGAAAAGAAAAAAAAAAAAAAAAGAAAAAAAAAGATAAATAAAAGGGGAAAAAATAATAAAAATTAATAATAAGAATAATAATAGGAAAAAGAAAAAACAATAAATGAAATGATAAAATATAATTTAAATAGAAATTTGGAAGGAGCCAATCATAATTGACACTCCCTAGTTAAACGCTTTTATTTGTCCTTTAAGTGCGAAGTTGATCACGAGGCCAAGATCTCTTTAGCCTCCTAGGAGGGTTTTCGGGGTGGGATTGAGAGGAGAGGGATTGAGCTCTGGGATTGGGATGAGCAGATAGTTTGGAGTGAAAGGTTAGGAATCGAGATTTAGCTAGTTCATGGATGAAAGGGATTTTGAGGTCATGATGAAGGGTTTTATTGGAAACGTAAAAAGGGGCATTAACTATTTTGCGTAGGACTTTGGATTGGAATGCCTGTATTCTCTGTATATTTGATCTTTTGGTTGTTCCCCACAGTTCCAGTCCGTACGTCCAAATAGGTCTGATGATGGTTTTGTATACAGTGAGTTTGTTCTGTATTGTGAGTTTTGATGAAGGTCCCAATAGTCGTCGAAGAAGTCCGTATCTCCTGTTCAGTTCCTGTCTTTTCAATCGGGTGTGTGGGTTCCAAGTTAGTCTGCTGTCTAGTATTAATCCCAGGTAGCGCACTTCGTTGGATACAGGAAGTTCTTGACTGGATATGTGAACTGGTGGGCAAGTCCTTTTATTGAGAGTGAATGTTATTTGGCTGCATTTCTCTGGATTCACATGGATTTTCCACCTGTTGCACCAATCCTCAACAGAGTCTAGATGTTCCTGCAGGTGAAGGGAAGCAGCTTCGGGATCAGGGGAGGAGGAAAAAATGGCTGTATCATCAGCATATGTCGTTAGATGAGTATTTGGGTGGGTAGGAACGTCAGCGGTGTACAGAAGGTAAAGGATAGGACCGAGAATACTTCCCTGTGGTACACCAGAGGAAATAGGATGGGAACTAGATAATGTGGAACCAGATCTTACTTGGAAGGAACGGCTTGATAGGTAGGACTGTAGGATAAGGAAGTATGTGTGGGGAAGTATGCGCCGTACTTTGTATAATAACCCCGGGTGCCAAACACGATCGAACGCTTGGGCGACGTCGAGAAAGGCACTCGTGCAGTAGTTTTTACTTTCCAGCGCATGGGAAATGGTGTCTACAACGCTGAAACATTGTTGAATGGTTGAGTGCTGAGCACGGAACCCAAACTGATGATCTGGTATGGAGTTGGGAGGGATAGTGGATAGAATTCTTTTGAGGAGGAGTTTTTCAAATATTTTGGACATAATTGGGAGCAAACTGATAGGACGATAGGAAGATGGATTCTTGGGGGGTTTCTGTGGTTTAGGTATAAGGATTATGACAGAGTGTTTCCATGAAATGGGGAAATAGGTAGTTCTGAGGATTGCGTTGTATATATATATGTAAGGAAAATAATTGCTTTCTGTGGTAAGTTTTTTAGGATTGGAGCTGTTATATGGTCGCAACCAGGAGATTTTCGGGGAAGATGTTTGATGATATATTTGATTTCTGAAGGATGGAATGCTTTAGGAGGAAGGGATAGAGGAAGAGGGCAGTTAAGGTTATCGAATATTTCTACATCCTGGGGAGAATTTGTTTCGGGATGAGGAGAAAAGATGGATTCTAGGTGAGAAGCGAATAGTTCAGCTTTATCATCATCGCTTCTGGCCCAACTTCCATCACTGCGCTGGAGAGGTTGGGGAACAGTAGGGAAATTAAGGATTTTGCGGGTGGCTTGCCAAAGGGAATTATCTTCGGTGGTAAGTGATTGTAGGTAGTCGTTGAATGATTCAGATCGGAATGTGGATAAGGCTTTTTTTAGGAGTCGGGTAAGTCTATTAAAGTTAGCGTGGTCAGATGGATAACGGGAACTCTGCCAGCGAGCCCTTGCTTGGCGCTTAGCAGATAAGATAGTGAGGATGTGATCGGGTAGCTGGGGTTTCGGACGAAAGGGAAGACGAGATCTTGGTCTGCAGGAGTTCAGGGCGCAGTCTTGTATCGCTTTCGTGAACATCGAGGCAGCCTCGTCTACGTCAGATGAGGATTTCAGAGGTATATTGAGGTTTATGGATTGAGATAGTTGAGAGCGAAATAACTCCCAGTTCATAGGCCCTGGGGTAAGGGAGGGAATTCGGGAACGTGGTAGAGGAAATGTATTCAGGACGAGTAGGATGGCTGAGTGGTCGGATGAAAGTTCAAGCAGTGACTGAACCGAGTATGATATTCCACGTAGGCCAGAAGTGATGAAGAAGTCAACCAGGTCAGGAGTGCGAGAGGGATCGGTTGGCCAGTATGTAGGAGAATCAGAGGAAATAGTGTCATAATTTTGGGAATGAAGGATGTCGTACAGAATTCTGCCACGAGGATTGGTTAGACGGCTTCCCCATCTGGGATGTTTCGCATTGAAATCAGCCCCTATGAGGAAGCGAGGGCCGAAAGATTGGAACAGAGTAAGGAATTCAGGATGGTAGATAGTGAAGTTAGGGGAAAAATACGCAGCGGAAACAATAATATCATTGGAAGAAAGGGAAAGGGAGATTGAGCTTACCTGCATGCTATCTGTTGAGAGAGTGGAATGAGAAAAATGAGCCAACGAATTTTTTACCATTACTGCTGCTCCATGCCTGGCCTCGGACGGATGGTCTGCTCTGTAGCACATGTATCCTGGGATTGAGAAGTGTTGTGTGGTCAGTAGGTGTGTTTCTGTAATTAGTGCAATGTCAATGTTCTTTTCTGTGAGTAGGAGTTGGAGCTCGAGTCGTCGTGTAGTAAGTCCGTTAGCATTCCATAGGATTATGGAGAGGGGAGTGGAGTTGGGGGATATCTGTCGTTTAATGTAATAATAATTTCATATGGAAAGAGAAATTTATTCTGTTCTGTTTTATAATAATTTGTATTTACTTTTTTTTTCATAAAGTAAATAAGTACATACTTTTTTTTATTGTTTATGACAGCTACTTTTTTTTTCTATTCATATCGATTTTCTGAATTGTTATTTTTTAAAACTTTTAAGGTATCTATTTCATTCATAATATCCCGTTAAATATTCAATCTACAACTTTGATCTTGTTATCATCTGAAAGGAAAATTAATAGGCTACAACGTTTGTATAGAGGTGTTTTTACGTACAAGGCTTGGTTTCAGTGATAAATAGGAATTTGTCTACAAAAAGGCGATATTTTTCAGTTTTTTGTGTTTTACGCGCAAACGGTACGTCGGATCAAAAGATGTCTCGGAATAAATTAGTCTTAAAATTAAATTTTCTATCAGAATTCGTCATAAAATATACCTGTTGCCATTGGAAACTCACGAGTTAGATGCGCTGGAGAAAAACTGAAGAATGTTACAAAGTCAACTAAACCTTCAAAAGAAACCTCATGCAACATAACTATGACCTACCAAGTTTCATTTCGAAATTCCAACAACTCTAGAGACAAAGGGGGTGGACACATATGCTAGGACACCCTGTATGGTGGAAAACCTTCTGGTGACGTAATTACAAGTATTAGAGAGAAATATCAAAATGTTCTTGAAAACAAAATCGCTTAAATTAGAAATATTATATATATATATATATATATATATATATATATATATATATATATATATATATATGTATATGTACAGAGTTCCTCGATTTTAAATGGCAAAGCTTCAGGAGCGTGTATGGGACCTCAAAACTAAGATAAAAAGTCCGACTCGCAGGAACTGCAGCATCTTAGCGCGGTTCCGTTCATGTCCCTAGTGCCATTTGATAAGCTTAGAAAAGAAATAAACTTATTTTTTTTTTATATATCTCGTGAAAATTGTCAAAATCCTCTCGAACATCTCGAATAAAAGTGATATTAAGGCGTCAGGGACTCCGACAGTAGCTAACTTTTACACAGAAACGGAAATTACAGAATCTGGCTCTCATTCTAAAGGAACGATCTATAAATCAATACAAAATATGCCTAATAAAGCGTTTCTAGAGGATACAGAAGCATGGGCGTATATGAGGGGGGGGGGCTGAGGGGGCTGCAGCCCCTCCCGAAATTTTGAATTGATGATAAAAACTTCTCGTAAAACCCTTAAAAATAAATTAAATAAGATCACTTAGTTCATAAAACATATTTTATTTTACGTGTAATAGCGTTTTAGTTGGCTAAAACTATTCCAAGCACTAAATATTTAGTATTCCATACCCTGGAAATGGTCTCAGCCCCCCCCCCCCGAAATTGTTTTTATATACGCCCATGTACAGAAGGATCACGAAAAAGTACACAAGATTGAGTAGAATACCCTGCCTAATATAGCCTATATAGAATAATATGCCGAATAAAACCTATCTAGTAAATACACAAGGACAAATAAAAGTCTTGACGAATAACAAGTCAAGAAAAAAAACTTTATTTAGTATATAACCTTTGTTGAAAACTATTGATTGCTAATTGATGAATCGGTTTACAACTAAGTAGTCTTTATGAATATTTAGTATATAACCTTATGTTTGGATCTGAGTTTTTGGGGTGCTCTCCGCCTAGGCTTTGTGTTTGTGTCGGCAGATACCTGGGGTATATTTACAGCTCTTGAGGATTAACTCTTAGCAGGTAAATTTCCTGCGGCCCCTCGTTTCTACGGGCATTGAACCGCCATATTCGCTCATAGTATCTAACCGTTGTGAAGTTTATTTTTTGGATTTAGGACTTAATATACATATGTAGACTAAATCATAGCAAGAAGTAATCCTCCGTCGTCGGTTCTTAACTATGTAGACTCGCTAATGTTATCCAATCTTAGATACATCGTATTTAAAATCCACAACCAAAACACGACATTTCATCAGAATCCCCTGCTGAATAAAACTTATATAGGATAATATGCAAAATAAAGCCTATCTAGTGGATAAAAATAGAGGAAAAAAGCCGTTCGTGGTGGTAGAAAATCTTAAAAGTATTTCGCTCAGAAATCTCCGAAATATTGTCACTAATTTTACGTATCCTGTTTTATAGCCAAATAGATTTATATTCTATAATCAATAAGAAAAACCTACTAACAATAAAAAACTATGGGTAACAGATGAAAATAGGGAATACCATGAATAGTTCTAAAGAACGAAATCAACACCAGTACTGTAATCTAGATATTCATACGGCATCTTCGAATTCTAACAAACAAAATATTGATTCTAATTATACGTATCCTGTTTTATTGACAAATACATTTGACTACTATAAGCAATTAAAAACACTAGGGAATATGCCAAAGAACTCGGAGTAGGAGCCTCGACCGTTTCAAGACATTTGAAGGAAATCGACAAATCCAAAACTGACATTTCATACGGTACAGCCTGATATATTTTTAACAATGAATTGTTCTTCTTATTTTAATTAATCTGTTTTATTGTCAAATACATTATCCAACTTTAAGCAATTAAAAAATAACAAGGAATAACAACAACAAAAGGCCGTCACGCAGGAGCTGCATAACTAAGCACTTTCCTCAGAATTTGGGTAGTGTAGACTGCTTTCCAGAACAATTTGCTTAAAATATCCTACATAAATAAAATAAAAACATGAATAGTTCTCTTTTAATTTTGTAATGAGTAACTGATAAATTATTAATTTGCTTACAGAGTTATGTTTACACATAGTACCTACTGCACTACGTAATAAATACAAAAACACCTCATATTATCGTATTTTGATCTAACGCAGGAACCGGATACAGTCCCTCTAGCGCTCCTTGCGGCGCCTTTGTGAACCTATGTCTGGCTCCCTTTTCTATTGAAATATATTACAAAGTAAACCCCCCGATTCATCTCATTTTAACAACACTTCTTTCTCATGAGTTACCCACGACGTATACCGCGTTTCGTTACAATAAAGCAGAAATTACGACCAGTATGTGTATATTAGTAATTTGGGTCCGGAGTAAACCCCCCCTCCTAAAGAACCGATTTAGTTTATTTTTACAACACATATTTACCTGTAGATTACCACTACGTATAAAGAGTTTCGTAAAAATATACCAAAAATCACGGTTGGTAGTGGCGAATTGGTATTGTGGGTCTAGAGTAAACCCCCCCTCCTAATGAACCGATTTAGTTTATTTTTACAACACATATTTACCTGTAGATTACCACTATGAATACCGAGTTTCGTCGAAATATACCAAAAATCATGGCTGGTAGTGGCGAATTGGTATTGTGGGTCTAGAGTAAACCCCCCTTCCTAATGAACCGATTTAGTTTATTTTTACAACACATATTTACCTGTAGATTACCACTATGAATACCGAGTTTCGTCGAAATATACCAAAAATCATGGCTGGTAGTGGCGAATTGGTATTGTCGGTCCGGAGTAAACCCCCCTCCTTATGAACTGATTTAGTTCATTTTTATATCTCACTTTTCTCTCTATATTACTACTACGAATACCAAGTTTCGTTGAAATATAACAAATATTACGGCTGAAATGGTCAAATTAGTGTTTTGGGCTCGGAGTAAACCCCCCCTTCCGGTAGACCGATTTTGGTGGTTAACGAACTCGTTCAATCGTTTGCTAATTGAATGCTATATACCAAGTTTCGTGGCGAAAAAACAAAAACTCTGGCCGCTATCGTGTTAACAGACACATATATATATATATATATGCATATATATATATATATATATAGATATATATAAATTTTAACGGGGGTCATTTTCGGTGTCTACTAGGTAGGATCGATAAAGATTTGAAGAAATTTTTCAAAAATTCCGTCATGAGTCCAACCTCAATAGGTTATATAACTTTCCTTCGGAGGAAAGTGCTAAAAAGAACCGTTCGAATAAACGAAATCAATTACTTCAAAGTTTAAGAACTTATTTCTCCGATTGACATAGCGTAATCAAAAATTGTTTCAGAATCTTTTTTGTAGAACATTTAGTAAGCTTTCGCATGGTAACCCTCCGTTTACCAATATTCCTAACCGTCTTCGAGATATTAGGGAATGTATACGAAGTTCCCAAAACATTTCATGTCTGTTAATAAAATATTTTATTCTAATCCTTCCTTAGCTCCAAACGTAACCAAAATTTTAACATATTAGTGTTGATGGAATTTAAACATGCAGAAAATGTTTCAACTGAATCCCATAATTTTACGTATCAAAATCAAAGACAAAAAGTCCGTCACGCAGGAGCTGCATAACTAAGCACTTTCCTCAGAATTTGGGTAGTGTAGACTGCTTTCCAGAACAATTTGCTTAAAATATCCTACATAAATAAAATAAAAACATGAATAGTTCTCTTTTAAATTTGTAATGAGTAACTGATCAATTATTAATTTGCTTCCAGAGTTATGTTTACACATGGTACCTACTACACTACGTAATAAATACAAAAAACCTCATATTATCGTATTTTGATCTAACGCAGGAACAGGATACAGTCACTCTAGTGGTAGAAAGCCCCCCTTGCGGCGGCTTTGTGAACCTACGTTTGGCGGGCTTTTCTATTGAAATATATTACAAATTAAACCCCCGCTTTACGATTGACCGATTCAGCTCATTTTTACAACACTTCTTTCTCATGAGTTACCCACGACGTATACCGCGTTTCGTTACAATACAGCAGAAATTACGACCGGTATGAGTATATTAGGAATTTGGGTCCGGAGTAAACCCCCCCTTCTAATGAACCGATTTAATTTATTTTTACAACACATATTTAACTGTAGATTACCACTACGAATACCGAGTTTCGTCGAAATATACCAAAAATCACGGCTGGTAGTGGTGAATTGGTATTGTGGGTCTGGAGTAAACCCCCCCCTCCTAATGAACCGATTTAGTTTATTTTTACAACACATATTTACCTGTGGATTACCACTACGAATACCGAGTTTCGTCGAAATATACCAAAAATCACGGCTGGTAGTGGCGAATTGGTATTGTGGGTCAGGAGTAACCCCCCCCCTTCTAATGAACCGATTTAGTTCATTTTTATATCTCACTTTTCTCTCTATATTACCACTACGAATACCAAGTTTCGTTGAAATATAACAAATATTACGGCTGACATAGTCAAATTAGTGTTTTGGGTTCGGGGTAAACCCCCCCTTCCGGTGGACCGACTTTGGTGGTTAACGAACTCGTTCAATCGTTTGCTAATTGAATGCTATATACCAAGTTTCGTGACGAAAAAACAAAAACTCTGGCCGCTATCGTGTTAACAGACACATATATATATATATATGCATATATATATATATATAGATATATATAAATTTTAACGGGGGTCATTTTCGGTTTCTACTAGGTAGGATCGATAAAGATTTGAAGAAATTTTTCAAAAATTCCGCCATGAGTCCAACCTCAATAGCTACTTTCCTTCGGAGGAAAGTGCTAAAAGAACAGTTCGAATAAGCGAAATGAATTACTTTAAAGTTTTAAGCACTCATTTCTCCGATTGACATCGCCTAATCAAAACTTTTATTAGAACCTTTTTTGTAGAGCATTTAGGAAGCTTTCTAATGGTATTCTTCCGTTTCCCAAATTTCCAACCTTTTTCGAGATATTAAGGAAAGGATACAAAGTTACCAAAACTTTTTTATATCTGTTAATAAAATATTTTATTCTAACCCTTCCTTAACTCCAAACGCAACCAAAATTTCAACATATTAGTTTTAATTAAAGTAGAACATGCAGTAAATGTTTCAACTGAATCCCATGATTCTAAGTACCCAAACCAAAAACGGCATTCAAAAAATATTTTTCCAATTTTCTCGAAAACGGTTAAGGCTATCGCCTTGAAAATGGTTTCATTCGTTTTCCTAGCCCAAGAAGCCTATAAAAAGAGTACTTACAAGCTTATGAACTCAAAAACGTAACCGTTACGATTTTTTTTTGCGCGAATTTCGCCCCAAACGCCATCTTCCAGTGGGCGGATTTTGCTGGTTAACGAACTTGACCTTTCAAATTGGACGACAGATTTTTGTACCAAATTTCATCAAAATCAGACCATCAGGGAAGCCAGAAATGAGCGAACAGACAAATATATATATATATATATATATATATATATATATATGTATACAAATTTGAACCACCGTTATTTTCGGTCTCTAGGGGTTCTGAAACGCGAAATTTTCTTGTCGGCACTTCCGGATTGTTTCATTGTATCAACCTTATAAGCGGGGTTCCTCCCTATGGGAGAGATTTTATAATATCTCATATCTTTTGAGATTTTATAATATCTCAAAAACATTTAGAATATTCATATGAGCGAGCATGCTCTCCTATCCGTTCTAAAAAAATCCATGCAATGCTTGATTTCATTTAGTGAAATATGTACTTCAAATTCCAATTTGTCGGTTTGGTTCGTGTTGTCTCTGTTCTTAATTGGTTACTGTTGTTGTTTTTTGCTTTTTTAGCGCGGCTCCTCCCTCCCTCCGTAGGGAGGAACCCCGCTTATAAGGTTGACCTCATGACGCAATCCGGGAGTGCCAACTAGAAAATTTTGCGTTTCAGACCACCTAGAGAAAGAAAATAAATAAATATATTTGTCTGTTCGCGGTCTAGCACAGCTAATAATGGTCCGATTTTGATGAAATTTGGCACACAAATCTTTCGAATAATTTGAAAGGTCAAGTTCGTTAACCAGCAGAATCCGCCCACTGGAACATGGTTTTTGGAGCGAAATTCGCGCGAAAAAAAAATAATCTTTTTGGCCTAGGAAAACGAATGAAACCATTTTGAAGTCGATAGCTTTAACCGTTTTCGAGAAAATTGGAAAAATATATGTTGAATAACGTTTCTGATTTGGGTACTTAGAATCATGGGAATCAGTTGAAACATTTTCAACTGTTAACTCGTAGGCTTCCACGGTCCGAGTCATTACACATATTATAGTCTTCTGGTATTGACCGTGTCACAAATTTCTTTGCCGACGTTTCGCTAATCATACTGCCAGCTTTTTCAGGGCTTAGTCTGAGAATTTGGATGTTCTTCTAGTTCTTCTGAATAAATACCTCTCTTTGTATTCATCCGCGGGCGTAGTCTGCTCTTCCATGTCGCTGATTGGTTGGTCCCTGTCTTGCTTGATTCTAGTTGGTGGGTTCCACCTGGATCATTGCTTGGCTGAATTTTGTTTTTTCTTTTTTCTCTAGGTTCAATTACTGGATGCCATAATTTGCTGAGCTTGTACCCATCTTCTTTGTTGACATTTTCCGGGCATCGTACTATTTCTATGGCTTCCCTTATGATCCGTTCTAGATAATTTTCTATTTTCGCCAGAATGCTTACTTGGTCGAACTGGATTGCATGATTATGGGTACAAGCTCAGCAAATTATGGCATCCAGTAATTGAACCTAGAGAAAAAAGAAAAAACAAAATTCAGCCAATCAATGATCCAGATGGAACCCACCAATCAGAATCAAGCAAGACCGGGACCAACCAATCAGGGACATGGAAGAGCAGACTACGCCCGCGGATAAATACAAAGAGAGGTATTTATACAGAAGAACTAGAAGAACATCCTCATTCTCAGACTCAGCCCTGAGGAAGCTGGCAGTATGACTAGCGAAACGTCGGCAAAGAAATTTGTGACACGGTCAATACCAGAAGACTATAATATGTGTAATTTTCAACTGTGTTTGGAGTTAAGGAAGGGTTAGAATAAAATATTGTATTAACAGACATGAAAAGTTTTGGTAACATTATATACTTTCGTTAATATCTCGAAAACGGTTGAGAATCTTGGTAAGCGGAAGGTCACCATTCGAAAGCTTACTAAATGCTCTACAAAAAAGGTTCTGAAGAAAGTTTTGATTAGGCGATGTTAATCGGAGAAATAAGTTTTTAAAACTTTAAAGTAATTGATTTCGTTTATTCGCACGGTTCTTTTTTCTGTTTTTATTCCTTGTCATTTTTTAATTGCTTATAGTTGGATAATGTATTTGACAATAAAACAGGTTATGTAAAATAAGAAAAACAATTTATTGTTAGAAAAATAGATTTCCAAGAGAGAGATTCGAAGACCTTGTAACAATTTGCCTTTAAGTGGGGGCCTTTCTGGGGTTGGCCGACCCATCCAGGTAAGATCATAAATCAAGACCTTTCAAGAAAAGTGGAACCAAAATAATAACTGTTCCTATTTTAATCTTTCCAAATTAGACTAGGGATAAGAACGGAACCGCGCTAAGATGATGCCGTTCCTGCGAGTCGGACTTTTTTATATTAAAACTTGAAGTAAAATGTTTTTTGAATTAAACAAGGTAAGGGGTAAGTAAATGGAAAACATAACTGTTTACCACGCGCATTGGATTTTTTTTTTTTTACTATTTGATATTGACGAACTTTCGTTCATAGGAGATGGATACTAGCGCTGTAAATACGAGCTACGGACTACAAGGGAACTATAAACTACACGCCATAACTCAAACACCGAGGCTGGTCTATTGTGCCAGCCACATAACCTCCTAGATATATGGTACAGTTCATCTTCATTACACACCCCTGTGGTCTATCCAGCTGAGTTCATGGGTTTGACAGTTCCTGCCCACGTGCTTACCGTCGCTCATAATAATACTCTTTTTGAAAATGAATATTATTTTAAGGTTAAAGCATATGTATTACCTAAGGGAATAGTGACTAATAATTTCGTGTGGACATATTGTGTATGGTACAGCTATTTACTTTTCATGAGAACATTTTCCAATATTTCGGTGAGGTATTTCCTTACACCATCCTATATCCCTTTTATTAGATCTTTTATTTTTTTGGGGGGGGGGGATTTATATTAGTTTATACAAGGCAGAAAAAAAACTAAAATCTTTGAGCAACTCATATGAGCCAATGAAAATAATTAACAAAAGGAAAAAAATGTAACTCATATAAATAAAGAAAAATCAAAAGTAATTGAAAAGTCCAGCTCATAGGCAAATTTGTCTTTTGTTGAAATAACTTGTCGTTTGTTGTACAAAAATATATAAACACTACGTATAATACATGTAATAAATTTACATGTAAGAAACATGTAAAGCTTGAACCAATTTGCATTAAAGCCAGTAAAGGGGACAGGACACTGATATGGCTGAATAGACCGTAAAAATTACATTCTTAGCATTTAATTACCATGTATATTTCTACTTTTGCTTAAATATCTTTTGAAGTTAATTTTTTTTAAAAGTGTGTTCCAGACATTAATGTTTATGCACATAACAATTTTTAGTCTTATTGTAAACTAATTTTTTTTTTTTTAAATAAATGAATTTATATGCACTAAATTTTTTTTAAAAGATAAAATGAGCGTATTTACATTACTATTTATATATATATATATCCAATAATTACTTAACTACAATATATGATATAACAATAAAGAAAAACATAAATAAATAAAACGTTTAAAACACAATAACACGATGGCGCACTAAGTGTGCCTCGCAACCGCCCGTGTTCCAACAGTGGGCGCGACCACTGGGAGGTTAATAATTATAGTGGCAACAAGTAAACATGGTAGTGACATTAAAAGTTCATTAATAAAAGAAAAAAAATATGAAGATAATTTTTCCTAAGCCTGCGAGTGTGCCAACATAATTTGTATATTATAACTGAAATATATATATATTATAAATATTCATACTCTCAGTTTTCTAATTAACAGTCAAATCATCATGAAAGTTTATATTTTATGTTATATAGAGCCCTGATGATGAACCAGAACAGGTTCAGAACGTCGCAAATATTAATTAATGCTTTAAACAATTTTTGGGTGCAACTCCTGTCAGTTACTTAGTAATCTATTAATCCTTCCCCACCCTGACCTTTAACTTACATATAAAAAATTTTGTTCAGGATATAACTCAAATATCGACATTTTAGGGTTCACATTGGAAAAGCGTCCTTCTTCATTTCTACAGAAAATAGAACAGAGCTTTTAAAATCGTGGTGTTTTTTCCGAATTCCGAGTGTAATTCGGATTTGAAGTAGCCTTTCTTTGATTTTAAAACACAAAAAGACATATTTACCTACATCGTATAGAAAAAAAAAATGACTTGGTTTTTAATTAAAAGAAAATATAGTGTCCCTTTTTTATTCGAAGTTTCCTTCTATTATTACAGAGGAAAACTGTTTATTTTGTGTGCTTCTCAATTCGCTGGAAATGGTTTGCCGATATGAGAAGCGAAACACAGCCATGTTGACACAGCCAGCAGCATGTTGACCAATCAGTGTTGCCAATGGCCGCGGGCGGGGACAACACAAACACAGCCGGTCCTTGATTGTAGGCAAACAAACCGACTTCCTATTATATTCAGACAAGAATGGGGAAAATTGATAGGACAAAGAGGAATTAATGTATATGCAAAAGTTAGTTGGTGAGAACCGCTTGTTAATTTCATGACTTCAACGAAAGGCAACCACTTGGATTAGGAACAATAATGGCGTATGATGCAAATCTCAAAAAAATTAAGAACCTTAATATATATGTATATATATGTTCAGGGTCCTTTGGCATATATCTCGTTTTTGCTTCGTTTCCGAGTAAAACGCAAAAAACTAAAACACACACACGGAGTGGAAAGTGCTCACGCCTTAACACTCACGGCAACCGGGCCTCCATTGTCTAATTCAAAAGATCTTGTTCGTTAACTAACTGATCCGACTATCGGATCACAATGATTTTGCTAAGGTTCGCGTGAACAAAAGCGTAGATTTTTTTGGTTTTGACTTTATAGGCTTCCAGGTACACTTCTAATAGGTTCTATAACACAGCAAAACCAGCTTTTAATCACTATGAAAATTTGTAAAGGATTTAGAACAATTTCTGCTGATGCTGCTTGCATATTGGCTGGACTTTTACCAATCGATATTAAAATAAACAACAAAGCCCTTACAGAAAATATTCGCCTTCAAAACACAGGATATGCTCAGCTTGATAATTATGATATAGAAAGAGATACCGAAAGCAAATCTTGGATACATCCAAGTAAGCATTTTGACATTTCGGAAAATGTAAATTCAAAATTTAGCCATGACAATTCTCTAGAGGTGTACACAGACGGTAGCAAAATCAACGTTAAAGTAGGATGTTCGTGGGTATCATTTAGTACCAACCATAATCACGAGAAGGCATATAAATTAGATAGTCGCTGGAGCAATAATCAAGCAGAAAAAAATCGCTTTGTTCAAAGCAACAGAATTTTTCTCCTCAACAGCAATCGAACGAGGAATCTCACTACATTTTTTCACTGATAACATGACACTGATACATGGACTCAAAAATTATAACATCCTCAATGAATTAATTGAAAAAATCAGGAGAAACCTACTGAGTTTATCCGAGAGAGGCATTCAATTCACTGTATATTGGGGTAAAGGTCACTCAGGCCGATCAGTTTGCAAAATGTGCAGGTCAAAATGATACATTGCCGATGAGCTACGCGAAATTACCGTTAATTTGGGTTCAGTCTCAAGTTAAAATAAATAATATTTCAACATGGAACAATAGGTGGAGAATAAGCACAAAATCCCCTAGTTGCCATAAATTTATACCCGAAATAAATGAAAAAAATCATAATATTCCTAAGAGTCGAAATTCCAGACAGACCACGGACACACAAAAAAACTTTTTAGAACGATTTAAAATAACTGATGACGATAAATGTACAATAGACGGACAGATACAAACTTATACCCATATACTCTATAATTGTAAGACTTAAGACAGACAAAGACTAAGACTAATGGAAAACATAATACTACAAGGAGGAAGCTGGCCTAAGTCGGAAAGAAAGTTGTTCCAAGATCATAAGGAGGAACTTATCAACTTTGTTTTATCCATAAATTTTGATGAACTAACAAACAACTAGAGAAATGAAGAACGAGAACAAGATCTGACTCCACTTCATCATCATCCAACTAAACTCTTTTGCTTATTTATCTTGTACTTCCTTACTTTCATTGCTTATTAACTATAAATGATTATTTTACTCTTTTATACTACATTTTTTATGTTATTATATATATATATATATATATATATATATATATATATATATATATATATATATATATATTATATCAATATTATAAAGATTAACAATGTATACTCGCTCTAACTATGTAAAGACATGCGTGCAGTGTATCAAAAGATATGGTGCACGCTTTAACTAAGGGTGCGTTTACACTAGGATAGTTATTGCAGGATATTTATATCAGAGAAAAATTCTGACTAGTGTAAACCATGAGCAACTTATGTCAGACATACATTTTACATAGGTTTTTATTAGTAGCAAATTCTATCCGATATAATAACTATCAAGTGTAAACCCACCCTAATATACGGCTCTACCATAGGGTTACTATGGCTGAAAAAAAAAGATAAAGAAAAAAACAGCACAGTAAAACGAATGAAACCATTTTCAAGGCAATAGCTGTAACTATTTTTAAGAAAAAAATATAAAATTAATTTTTCCAACTAATTTTCGGTTTAGGTACTTAGAATTGTTGGATTCACTTGAAATATCTTCTGCATCTTTGAAATTCATCTATTCTAGGATGTTTAAATTTTTGTTACATTCGGAGTAAAGAAAGTATCAGAAAAAAAAGAAGTTTATTAACAGCTATTCTTTAACATCTCGAAAACGATTGGAAAATCGCGGTAAATCGAAAGCTTACTAAATTCTCTGCAAAAAATATTTTTAAAAAAGCTTTTCAATGGGGTAATGTCAGGAACATATTCCTCCGGACCTCAAATTTTGGTTTTTGGTGTTGTTTTGAACAGGGTGTTGTCTCTGTATATCTCACTTATTAATTGTTTTGGGTGAGTTTAACTGTAAAATGAGCTTTTTACTATTTTCTGTAAAATAAACCAGTACATCTTGAGAGTAAGAAAGGACTTGAAAGATAAAAAGTTAGGAAAACTTATCTTGCATAAGTCTCAAAACTCATCTACTGACGAATCCTACAGAGAATATAGTTTTGCTGTATGAAATGAGTGAGTTATCTCTAGACCAGCGATAAGAGATGGTTTATCTTCAGACACTATCTAGAAGCAAGTTTCTCTACAACTTGGACGGAGCATACCGGAGATAATAGCCAACTCAGTATGCCGGCCAACGGGTATTATCACATCATTTTTTTTGTTGATTGAATTGATCTAGGCGCACGGTAGTGTGCCAGGCGGAGTTCCGGCCTAAGCATACTGTGTGTATATTACAGGCGGTCTTAGAGCCGATTTTTACCCTCTCATAACGTTCAACCAGGTAAAGATAAAGTTATGCAATTTTACACAGGTATTATACTACTAGATGTGAATAAAACTGGAAATTTTCATAATTCTACATCGAATAGTTTCTGAGATATAAGCGATCGAAAATCGGGATTTATAGGACTCACTCATTCACTTACTCACTCACTCACTCACTCATCAAAATTATTAGGCACTTCCCATGATGCTAGAGACTTGAAAGTTTGCATGATGATAGATATGAAGGTGTTATTAAAGGAAAAAATCGAAAAATCCCGAAAAGTTGTGTTTGACTCCTCTTCCGGGGCGGGGGCGTGCCAGTTCTGTACTTCCTTCGGAAACCCATCATTCCTTCCGAAACCCATGATGTGGGGTATCAAATGAATCGACTCGGAATGAAGAACCTATATTTGATGTTTTAAGAAACAATTAGACGCATATGGGCTCGGTCAAAATCTTATACCAGCTGTCTGTCTGTATGTTTGTTCCTTATACAAATCCGTACCGTTTGACCGATTTTGACTAAACTTGGGACACAGATGGATCTTGATACGGGGAGAATCATAGGCTAGGTTAAATGGTCTATCAGCTGTCTGTCTGTCTGTCTGTTTGTTCCTTATACAAATCCGCACGATTTGACCGATTTTGACCAAACATGGTACACAGGTAGGTCTTGATCCGGGGAGTGTCATAGGCTAGTTCAAAATCGTCTATCAGCTATTTGCCTAACTGTTTATTCCTTATACAAATCCACACGATTTGACCGATTTTGACCAAACATGGTACATAGGTCTTTATCCGGGTAGTGTCATAGGCTAGGTAAAAATCGTCTATTAGTTGTCTGTCTACATGTTTATTCCTTACACAGATTCCCACCGTTTGACCGATTTTGACCAAACTGGAACACAGGTAGGCCTTGGTCCGGGGAATGCACGAGGCTAGGTAAAAAAGTTATTTCAGCTGTCTGTCTGTCTGTTTGTTCCTTATACAAATCCGCACGATTTGACCGATTTTGACCAAACATGGTACACAGGTAGGTCTTGATCCGGGGAGTGTCATAGGCTAGTTCAAAATCGTCTATCAGCTATTTGCCTAACTGTTTATTCCTTATACAAATCCACACGATTTGACCGATTTTGACCAAACATGGTACACAGGTAGGTCTTGATCCGGGGAGTGTCATAGGCTAGTTCAAAATCGTCTATCAGCTATTTGCCTAACTGTTTATTCCTTATACAAATCCACACGATTTGACCGATTTTGACCAAACATGGTACATAGGTCTTTATCCGGGTAGTGTCATAGGCTAGGTAAAAATCGTCTATTAGTTGTCTGTCTACATGTTTATTCCTTACACAGATTCCCACCGTTTGACCGATTTTGACCAAACTGGAACACAGGTAGGCCTTGGTCCGAGGAATGCACGAGGCTAGGTAAAAAAGTTATTTCAGCTGTCTGTCTGTATGTTTGTTCCTTATACAAATTTACACCGTTTGGCCTATTTTGACCAAACGTGGCGCGCATTTAGGTCTTGATACGGGAGTGTCGTATTACCTATGACGCTTTGTACTTTTTGTTCCATCGGAAAGCCATCATTCCTTCTGAAACCCATCATGTGGGGTATAAAATGAATCGCCTTGGTAAGGAGAACCTATATTGGATGTTTTAAAAACATTTCGACGCATCTTAACAACAACAGTTGTGACTTCTTTCTTAAATGAAGCAAATAAAGTCGTAGGGGTTACTGCAAAATATTCTTGAAAGCAGATACTAAGTTTTTCAAAGTCGAGCCATCTAAATTACAAAGTTTAGAATCTTTGTTCTTATCTTTTTCTTGAATGCCTTCTACACTTTCCCTATTGTGATCTTTATCCTCGGGATAAGGTTCCTGTGTTTTACAGTGTAATAGTTTAGTTAAGAGAGCAACCAATTTGTCCTCTAGAGTAATGTCATCTGGATGAGCTTCTAACTTTTCTAGTCTAGTGATTAGATGTATGTAGGTTGATTATTGGTATCAAATATCAAGCAGTAAGGAGAACTTTATGTAGAATCCAAAGACCCTGGTTTTATATGAAGCACAAAAGCCAGTAGGTATGCGACAACTAAATTTTAATTAAAACTTAGAAAAAAGTAATGAGATCCCAAAAAAACATAAATGTGAAATAGAGGCCAAGTTCCTCCCCCACAAAGAAACACCTTACCATCCTACACTCTAAAAAAGTAGTATGAGTTGGCGTATTAAGTGTACCATATTTTCAACCAAAAATATTTGCCAATACAAGAGATGATACAAGAAAGAAATGTCCAAGTTCATTACTTAGAACACCTCATAGTTACTTGATAAGAACAGTAAAGACACTTCAACTGGCCTTTAAAAACAACAATAAAAAGTACTTATATCCAGGTACTAAAATATCACTTTCCTCAACCAGGTATATTCTTAAACTTGGCAATGTTTTGTTTTCTCTCTAAAGATAATTTCGGAAAAAATAAAACATTGCCAAGTTTAAGAATATACCTGGTTGAGGAAAGTGATATTTTAGTACCTGGATATAAGTACTTTTTATTGTTGTTTTTAAAGGCCAGTTGAAGTGTCTTTACTGTTCTTATCAAGTAACTATGAGGTGTTCTAAGTAATGAACTTGGACATTTCTTTCTTGTATCATCTCTTGTATTGGCAAATATTTTTGGTTGAAAATATGGTACACTTAATGCGCCAACTCATACTACTTTTTTAGAGTGTAGGATGGTAAGGCGTTTCTTTGTGGGGGAGGAACTTGGCCTCTATTTCACATTTTTGTTTTTTGGGGATTTTATTTACAGGTATATTACAATCTACATTTTACATTGTATTGCTTAATGTATTTTTTTAAACGCGAATATTGTGATTCTGACTTCAATACTATACGTACCTATTGGCTTTTAATGAAAGATATATATTTTTATAGTGCGGAAAATTATTGTGTTATCGAAGCAAAAAATATACAACGTAAATAGTAAAAATGGATAATGAAGAAAATATAGTCTATTATGTTTTCTTCATTATCCCATTGTAATATTTACGATGTATATTAATTATAGAAAAAAATATCCTTTAATTTCTTTTGATATAGAGAAATCTTCTTGTATTTATGTTAGTGTGTTTTCATTTTTTTTAAAAAACGTTTCTATAAGGAATGAATTACCACTGTAAAACTAATCAGTTGCTAAAGGAGAAACAAACTACCATTTAACGAAAGCAAAAAAAGAAAAAATGTTTCTCTAGAAACATCAATAATGGTGTCCCCCAAGGGAGTTTGCTATTTCCTCTTCTCTATCCCATTTGCATTTCATGTATTTTTTCTTACATAATTATTTTATATATATATATATATATATATATTATACGTCAGGGTTTTTGTGACATTTTTCCTTTTTAAATAATTGTTGACCTTAATTTTAACCACAGCAGTGTTAATTTTAACACTGCCCCGTGAGTCCCCGTGTTAGCCACTGAAACACGGGGACTCGAGCTCTTATTTCTTGCGGGAGATGGGGGCACGAACCCCGGCTGTAGTAGTAGAGCTACTTCATTTATAGCCCTATTACGCTGGAACAGCAACATTGCAACCCCAACTTCTAACATACTCAGTAATTTGTTGCTAATTTGTTGCTAATTTGTTACACTATTTTCAAATTTGTCGCTCCAGCCGTTTCCGAGAAAACGTGGCTGTGCTAGCGTAATATTACGCCAGCACAGCCACCCCTGTAACTTTTGATCTAATTGTCTGACGAAATTCAGATTGGTACGAGAATTTGTTGCTAATTTGTTGCTCTAGAATGACACCAATCACGAATTTGTCGCTCAAGCCGTTTCCGAGAAAACGTGGCTGTGCTAGCGTAATATTACGCCAGCACAGCCACCCCCGTAACTTTTGATCTAATTGTCTGACGAAATTCAGATTGGTACGAGAATTTGTTGCTAATTTGTTGCTCTAGAATGACACCAATCACGAATTTGTCGCTCCAGCCGTTTCCGAGAAAACGTGGCTGTGCTAGCGTAATATTACGCCAGCACAGCCACCCCTGTAACTTTTGATCTAATTGTCTGACGAAATTCAGATTGGTACGAGAATTTGTTGCTAATTTGTTGCTCTAGAATGACACCAATCACGAATTTGTCGCTCCAGCCGTTTCCGAGAAAACGTGGCTGTGCTAGCGTAATATTACGCCAGCACAGCCACCCCTGTAACTTTTGATCTAATTGTCTGACGAAATTCAGATTGGTACGAGAATTTGTTGCTAATTTGTTGCTCTAGAATGACACCAATCACGAATTTGTCGCTCCAGCCGTTTCCGAGAAAACGTGGCTGTGCTAGCGTAATATTACGCCAGCACAGCCACCCCTGTAACTTTTGATCTAATTGTCTGACGAAATTCAGATTGGTACGAGAATTTGTTGCTAATTTGTTGCTCTAGAATGACACCAATCACGAATTTGTCGCTCCAGCCGTTTCCGAGAAAACGTGGCTGTGCTAGCGTAATATTACGCCAGCACAGCCACCCCTGTAACTTTTGATCTAATTGTCTGACGAAATTCAGATTGGTACGAGAATTTGTTGCTAATTTGTTGCTCTAGAATGACACCAATCACGAATTTGTCGCTCCAGCCGTTTCCGAGAAAACGTGGCTGTGCTAGCGTAATATTACGCCAGCACAGCCACTCCTGTAACTTTTGATCTAATTGTCTGACGAAATTCAGATTGGTACGAGAATTTGTTGCTAATTTGTTGCTCTAGAATGACACCAATCACGAATTTGTCGCTCCAGCCGTTTCCGAGAAAACGTGGCTGTGCTAGCGTAATATTACGCCAGCACAGCCACCCCTGTAACTTTTGATCTAATTGTCTGACGAAATTCAGATTGGTACGAGAATTTGTTGCTAATTTGTTGCTCTAGAATGACACCAATCACGAATTTGTCGCTCCAGCCGTTTCCGAGAAAACGTGGCTGTGCTAGCGTAATATTACGCCAGCACAGCCACCCCTGTAACTTTTGATCTAATTGTCTGACGAAATTCAGATTGGTACGAGAATTTGTTGCTAATTTGTTGCTCTAGAATGACACCAATCACGAATTTGTCGCTCCAGCCGTTTCCGAGAAAACGTGGCTGTGCTAGCGTAATATTACGCCAGCACAGCCACCCCTGTAACTTTTGATCTAATTGTCTGACGAAATTCAGATTGGTACGAGAATTTGTTGCTAATTTGTTGCTCTAGAATGACACCAATCACGAATTTGTCGCTCAAGCCGTTTCCGAGAAAACGTGGCTGTGCTAGCGTAATATTACGCCAGCACAGCCACCCCCGTAACTTTTGATCTAATTGTCTGACGAAATTCAGATTGGTACGAGAATTTGTTGCTAATTTGTTGCTCTAGAATGACACCAATCACGAATTTGTCGCTCCAGCCGTTTCCGAGAAAACGTGGCTGTGCTAGCGTAATATTACGCCAGCACAGCCACCCCTGTAACTTTTGATCTAATTGTCTGACGAAATTCAGATTGGTACGAGAATTTGTTGCTAATTTGTTGCTCTAGAATGACACCAATCACGAATTTGTCGCTCCAGCCGTTTCCGAGAAAACGTGGCTGTGCTAGCGTAATATTACGCCAGCACAGCCACCCCTGTAACTTTTGATCTAATTGTCTGACGAAATTCAGATTGGTACGAGAATTTGTTGCTAATTTGTTGCTCTAGAATGACACCAATCACGAATTTGTCGCTCCAGCCGTTTCCGAGAAAACGTGGCTGTGCTAGCGTAATATTACGCCAGCACAGCCACCCCTGTAACTTTTGATCTAATTGTCTGACGAAATTCAGATTGGTACGAGAATTTGTTGCTAATTTGTTGCTCTAGAATGACACCAATCACGAATTTGTCGCTCCAGCCGTTTCCGAGAAAACGTGGCTGTGCTAGCGTAATATTACGCCAGCACAGCCACCCCTGTAACTTTTGATCTAATTGTCTGACGAAATTCAGATTGGTACGAGAATTTGTTGCTAATTTGTTGCTCTAGAATGACACCAATCACGAATTTGTCGCTCCAGCCGTTTCCGAGAAAACGTGGCTGTGCTAGCGTAATATTACGCCAGCACAGCCACTCCTGTAACTTTTGATCTAATTGTCTGACGAAATTCAGATTGGTACGAGAATTTGTTGCTAATTTGTTGCTCTAGAATGACACCAATCACGAATTTGTCGCTCCAGCCGTTTCCGAGAAAACGTGGCTGTGCTAGCGTAATATTACGCCAGCACAGCCACCCCTGTAACTTTTGATCTAATTGTCTGACGAAATTCAGATTGGTACGAGAATTTGTTGCTAATTTGTTGCTCTAGAATGACACCAATCACGAATTTGTCGCTCCAGCCGTTTCCGAGAAAACGTGGCTGTGCTAGCGTAATATTACGCCAGCACAGCCACCCCTGTAACTTTTGATCTAATTGTCTGACGAAATTCAGATTGGTACGAGAATTTGTTGCTAATTTGTTGCTCTAGAATGACACCAATCACGAATTTGTCGCTCCAGCCGTTTCCGAGAAAACGTGGCTGTGCTAGCGTAATATTACGCCAGCACAGCCACCCCTGTAACTTTTGATCTAATTGTCTGACGAAATTCAGATTGGTACGAGAATTTGTTGCTAATTTGTTGCTCTAGAATGACACCAATCACGAATTTGTCGCTCCAGCCGTTTCCGAGAAAACGTGGCTGTGCTAGCGTAATATTACGCCAGCACAGCCACCCCCGTAACTTTTGATCTAACTGTCTGACGAAATTCAGATTGGTACGAGAATTTGTTGCTAATTTGTTGCTCTAGAATGACACCAATCACGAATTTGTCACTCCAGCCGTTACCGAGAAAACGTGGCTGTGCTAGCGTAATATTACGCCAGCACAGCCACCCCCGTAACTTTTGATCTAATTGTCTGACGAAATTCAGATTGGTACGAGAATTTGTTGCTAATTTGTTGCTCTAGAATGACACCAATCACGAATTTTTCGCTCCAGCCGTTTCCGAGAAAACGTGGCTGTGCAAGCATAATATTACGCCACGAGTTCGGACGCATAGCGCAGGAAATCACGTGACCTTGAGCAAGTTTTTTCATTAAGGTCATAATTGGTTCAACAAATACGACCGATATTCCATTTTTCCTATATATTTAAGCCGAAATCGCCCTGAGAACACTTTGAAGTGAGTAACGAATATTTTAAGGTGAGTTGTAATTCCCATGATTTTCGTAGATGATGAAACGTCTGTGTATGTAATTAAACCCTAATTTTTCTTATTGTTTATATGGGCGTATATAAGGGGGGGGGCTTAGGGGCTGCAGCCCCTCCCGGAATTTTGATTTCATGGTAATAACCAGAGACCGAAAATAACTATTTTTATTTCAAATGAGTTTCACTTAACCTTTAATTTTTATTATTAGGAAATAAAAATAGAAATTCCATCGTAATTGATAATATCAATTAGATATAAAATATATTATATTTTAATATTTTAAAAAAAAAGTTTAATAATTTTTATTTCAAAACCTTAAAAATAAAAATTATTTGAATAATGTTATTTCGACATTTTTTTATAACAATTTTCAATAACATTTTTTTTTTTACTTTAACTTTAAACATTATTTTAAATAATAAAAAAAAATTAATGCTATAATAAATAGAAAGTAATGCACAAAAACGAAGTCTATAATATACAATATATACTCATACAAATCAATTGGATTTAGAGGAACTTTGATTCACTGACATAAGCAAATAACTTATATTAATCAAAAGGTTTCAAATCAAGTATTTATTGATTTATTCCGAGGATAAGAGATATTTAATAAATGAGTTTCCCTTTACCTTTAATTTTTATTATTGTGAATTCAAAATAAAAATTCCATCGTAATTGATATATTTCATTATTTTTTTAAAACAATTTTCCAATAATTTTTATTTTAAGAACTTAAAAATAAAAATTATTTCATAACAGTTAATTATTAATTTTAAAAATATAAATTATGAAGTAATTTTCATTTTTTTAATTAAATCATATTTAGGAAACATTTAATTTTGATTTCGGTCCTTGATAAAAACTTGTCATTAAACCCTTAAAAATATATTAAATAAGATCACTTAGTTCATAATACATATTTCAGTTTACGTGTAATAACGTTTTAAGGTGCAAATGACCACTCACCGTAGATGCAAAAAAAAAAAAATAAATAAAAATAACGTTTTAGTTGCCTAAAACTATTCCAATCTCTAAATTTTTAGTATTCCATACCCTGGAAATGGTCTCAGCCCCCCCCCCGAAATTTTCCCTGCCCCGTGGGGTGAGTTCGGACATGCATGAATTATACCCGCGTCCCCTTGGCTTAAAGGAAAACAGTATTTATTCCAAAGAGGCTTTGAAGAATATGATTGACGATGTCAAAACCAAGAAGGAGGCTCTGAGAGAGGCAGCGGATCGATTTAGGTATTTTGTTGTTTCTTTATTTATTTATTTCTTTAGTTTATTTATTTGTTGGTGTTCTGCATTATGCCGAAGTACACCTTATATTTTATATAGTTATTACAGAACATTATATGAGCTTATTGCCTATATATGTATATTATGTATATATTATTACATTGCATTATATTACCTTATTCTTTATGTATATATTATTACATTGCATTATATTACCTTCTTTTTTATGTATATATTATTACATCGCATTATATTACCTTATTGCCTATATGTTTACATACTAACATTAAATTATGCTTAATATAAGTTTGTTTTTATTATTTACTTAAATACATATGTACATATACATATAATATTAGATTACATGATTTTAAATTATTTTGAGTATTTATATATTGTGTTAGTGCTATTGCATTGTATTAAAAAATAATGTTAAGAATAGAACTTAAAAAAAAAAAAAATTACATTAAAAATTAGTTTTAAAATATTAAAATATACATATACATATATATATATATATATATATATATATATATATATATACACAGGGTGTTCAAAACTCGATTGACACCCCCCTTTTTTTCACAATTTTTGATATTTAAAAGCGAAACTTGGTGGGTATAAACGTGGTCGAATGTACATTCATTGGACCCAATGCACGACCCCTCAACTTTCTCCCGGTCTTCTCCAGCAACCCTAACTCTGGAATCTTCAATGGAAGGGGGTTATTTTTATGACGGATTATTGTAGAGAATTGAATTTTAGGTCGATTTTATATCGGTCATTTTTTCGCTAAAGCGCACCAATGAGTAACAAATTGCCAAAAACCGTTAAAACCCTTGTTTTTTGTCACTTTTCTGCCAATAACGCAGAAAGTATGTCCGTAATGGAAAAAGTAATTGGTATAATCGTTGTAGAAGATTAAATTTTCTTTCCAAAAAGTACCTTTAAATGCCTAAAACGTAAATAGGAATGGGGCAAAACACACTTTTGTTTTTGAAGTTTTCAGAAAAGTTAATGATCAACGTGGTCTACGCTTCCGTAAAACTTAATAAACGTTTTCTAAACTTTTTGCTCCACCTAAAAATCAAATTCAATTAATTTATAAAGGCATTAAAATAATAAATTTAAAGCAATAGAACTCACCTAATGATTAGAATTTCGTAGCAATTATTTTTGTGTTGGACGATTTATTTATTTTTTACGGCGTCTTGACATCTAGGCCATTAGTGCCGACATCCAGGGTGCAGCGAGGAATTTCCTAAATAATAAAAGTTGAGGGGTCGTGCATTGGGTCCAATGAATGTACATTCCACCACGTTAAGACCCACCAAGTTTCGCAAATATCAAAAATTGTGGAAAAAAGGGGGGTGTCAATCGAGTTTCGAACACCCTGTATATATATATATAAATTTGAACCACCATTATTTTCGATCTCTAGGGGATCTGAAACGCAAAATGTTCTAGTCGGCACATCATCACATCACCTGTGTGACTAGGTGTCGTCAGTGTGTTTTGCAAGGAAGCCTTTTGTAAAAACGTTCATAATTTTCGATCTATTTGTTCTGTAATTAACTTTTATGCAAGAATTAATATCAAGAATAATTTTCATTTAATTTTGATGATATCACAAAAAAAAACACAAATTACTCTTATTTATTTGCTGTTTTTTTTATTCTAGAATTTCAATTACATTATGAAATTGAGAGATAATCTCCGTTTTGAGTATTCCTTTGGAAATTTGATTAAATAAAACAACATTTGTGTGATTCGGCAGTCTGGAGGATTTATTTTCGAAGAGTAGTGATTTTCGAAACGTTGTCTCTAACCAGAAGTTTATATTATTATTGTTTGAATTGATACTACGGTTTGAATGAGATAATTGTGGGCATTTAATGTACTTTAGCCTTTAAGAACATTTATGGGCCTTTATTTCTTTTTTTTATTTATTTAATTTATAGAGTTCTGCAACAGAGGCGAAAAACTCTTTAAATGTCAGTCGTCAACTTCAAATGTGATATATATGTATATAAGAACATATGAAGAAATAAACTTGTAGGTAGGTGTGGGTAAGTAAGGTGTGTCCAATACGAATCCTGGATAGGATGACTTCGTCCCGGCGGGACAACTGTTCATTTGTTCAGGCTTTCATTGTATTTTTGTATATGGGCCTTTAAGAACATGAAAAAGTCCAACTCGCAGGAACTGCGTCATCTTAGCGCGGTTAAGTACATCTTGAAGAAATGGAATAGATTAGCATCACAAATCACAGGAAACTGACTGCCACTGCCATCATGCTTACCACAGCCACTCCAAACTTATTACCAATACCTTTCACCGTTTGTTAGCTTATTTTACTACAATACTAATTTTACTGATAAATGCAATTTTAAACTAGAAACAACCAATTAAAAAGTGAGATAAAGAAAGAGAAAACCCATTTCAAAACAACAAAACAAACACTTTTTAAGTTTTAAGCGCTTATATCTCTCATTGACGTTGTCCCATCGAATATTGCTTCAGAACATTTTTTGTAGAGAATTTAGTAAGCATTCGAATGGTCACTTTCCACTTACCACGATTTCCCAACCGGTATCGAGATATTTACGAAAAATGTATGGAGATCCGAAAATTTTTCACGTCTATTAATAAAATATTTTTTTTCCGACTCGCAGGAACTGCATCATCTTAGCGCGGTTCCGTTCTTATCCGAAGTGCGATTAGTAAAGGAATAGTAGCAGCTATCGGTAGGTTTAGATCTGTCGTTAAAAATATAAAATAAAATCTCAAAGAGAAGGAAGCTTAAAGCGCCACATATGGAAACTGACAGTTTTCTAAGTGGATGGGACTCTCCCGTCATCGCGACGCTCACTCTAGGAAAACTCTATTACCAATATGATTCTTATTTTCTCAGCTTTAATGAAATACTCATTCCACCGTTAAATAAACTTAAAAAACAAAAGTGAGGTAAACAGTGACAAAAACCCGTTTAAAATAACAAAACTAACACTTTCGTAGTTTTAAGCACTTACTTCTCCGACTGACATTGCCCCATCGAAATTTGCTTCAGAATCTTTTTTTTAGAGAATTTAGTAAGCTTTTGAATGGTTACATCGTACTTCCCACAATTTCTTAACTGTTTTGAAGATATTAAGGGGGATAAATGGTGCTAATACCTACCGATAGCTGCTATATTCCTTCACTAATCGCACTTGAGATAAGAACGGAACCGCGCTAAGATGAAGCAGTTCCTGCGGGTCGGACTTTTTTTTGTCAGACAAATTAATGTATTATGTTTATATTATAATATAAATATTATGTTTATAAGAAGAGCAAATCACTTTAATTGCGGTGTAAAATATTGTTGCTAGATAAATCTAAGTATTATATAAGGAAAAAATGGTGCTAATGACTCAGATTTCGATGCACCATAAAATAAAAAACAAATTAAGGACAATATACGAAGATTCCAAACCATTTCATGTCTGTTAATAAAATATTGTATTCTAATCCCAATAACGCTACACTTATACAGAAATAAATTTTTTTTAAGTGCCTATTTAATACGTATAAAATAAGGTTATAATGAGCGATCCGCTGTGACATATAACAAGTACTACCACCGTGTGGAGTGCAACTAGTATAGACCGGTAAGTCAGTACCACTGTGGTATGTAAACAGCGGCTGTTCTGATACTGGCAAAAATTAGAAATCCTACATTCCTAAAGTTGTTTGGAGGCTTATCTTTATGACTCTAGAAAGGGACTTACAGATGACGAGGATACACTGGGCGATACCTGTACTGGGAATGCCCTCCACCCTAAGCCTCCTAGCTCCTCACCTTCGAATTGAAACAAAACATTGTTTCTATATATACGTATCCTGTTTTATTGACTAATACATTTGACTACTATAAGCAATCACAAAAATAACGAGCAGTGAAAAAAAACTGTAGGAAACACACAAAAAGATTCGTTCAAATGAACGAAATTACCTATGTTTCAAGCACTTATTTCTCCAAATATAACCGTCCCATCGCAAATGTCTTCAAAACATTTTTTGTAGAGAATTTAGTAAGCATTCGAATGGTCACTTTCCACTTACCACGATTTCCCAAGCGGTATCGAGATATTTACGAAAAATGTATGGAGATCCGAAAATTTTTCACGTCTATTAATAAAATATTTTTTTTCGCATACTTCCTTAACTCCAAATGTAACCAAAATTTAATCATCTTAGTTGGGATTAATTTCCAAGATGTAGAAAATATTTCAATTGAATCCCGCGAGTCTAAGTACTCACAAAAAAATAATGACCTACAAAAACATTGATTCCACTTTTCATAGAAAGGGTTACATATATCACCTTAAAAATGGGTTCATTCGTTTTCTTATGTTAACAAACCTATAAAACAAGTACCTGCAAGCATATAAACTCAAAAACGTAAGCGTTACGATTTTTGTTGCGCGAATTTCGCCCCAAACACTATCTTCAAGTAGGCGGATTCTGCTGGTTAACGAACTTGACCTTTCAAATTAGAAGACAGATCTTTGTGCCAAATTTCATCAAAATCGGACCATTTTTGAGCCGTCAGGAGCGCGAACAGACAAGCATATATACATATATATATATATATATATATATATATATATATATATATATATATATATATATATATATATATACATACAAATTTTAGCCATCTATATTTTCGTGATCTATAGGGTCTGAAACGTGAAAGTTTCTAGTCGGCACTTCCGGATTGCGTCATGAGGTCAACCTCATAAGCGGGTTCTCCCTATGGAGATAGGGAGTAACCGTGCTAAAAAGAGTATTTTATAAAGGGAGCCTGCTAGAGTTGTTGTTACCAGGCATGTAAAAATAACATCACGTGGACAAGTTAAGAGAGTTAAGAATGAGGGAGGAAGCGGTGAATTTCCTGTAGCTACTAGGTACTGTCAGATTCCTGTGAAGGCTGATTCTTATAATCTCCCGTTCTCCGGTATGTCATTGCGTCGGTGTTTTAATTTTTCTCAAAATACCAAAACATAATATTAACCTTTAAGTAGAGATGTGGGGAGTTTTAAGCACCCCATGACTTAATTAGCACTATATTTTGAATTTAAAAATTTACAATCCATTTCATCGCTTTGGTACCTTCATAAAGAGTAGTTCTCTTCACATTGAGGTTGCATTCGCAGAAAAAAAAACATTATTTGTTTATTTCCTGGGCCTTTTACTGACTTAGGGTGTTCTCAACACTCTACTTACGTAACAAAAATTTAAAATATAATGTCTTCTTTCGACCGCCGTTTGACATTTTATATTAAGAGAATCAAGAAATAATGAAGAGGCGTTTTAAGTAAATGTGTGAAAATGATGGAGAAGATGAGTCTATTGATTCGGACGATGAGGAAAGAGATAGGTATTTTTGAAAAATCTACTATATATTTGTCAAATACCACTCACTCACTTACTCACTTACTGACCTATCATCCCCTAGCCCAAACCACACGACAGAAAATTTTGAAATTTTGCATGGACACTCCCTATAGAACGTAGGCGCTCGCTAAGAAAGAATTTTTTGATATTCGAATTTTTAAGTATTTTTAGAGGGGTTTAAAGTTTGAGTTGGTTAGAGCAGGCAAGCATAGGTAGCATGCATTGCTAGGACGATAACAGAACAGCTGTTACTATACTGTATCTATTTCATAGTATTATTTTTAATTGAGGTTAATTTCAACTATCATGGCAGACCTTGAATTACTAAAACTGAGAAATAAAATGTGAATTTTTCCCTCAAAGAGTTTCCGCCCTTGACACAAAAATTTGAAATTTTACACGGGCCATCCGTTTAAAGTATAAACACTCCCTAAGAAAGGTTTTTTATTTTTATATTCAAACGTTTAAGTACTTTTAGGGGGGGTTTGAATTATTAAGAAGAAAATGGTTCGAATTTGATAACATTTGGTACAAAAGTGTGCTAATGGCCCAGGCAGTCGAAGCACACAAAAAAAAAAAAAAAAAAAAAAAAAAATTTGGTACAAAAATCTTTCTTCTTATTTAAAAGTTTATGTTCATTAACCACCAATCACGAATTTGTGCTGGCGTAATATTACGCTAGCACAGCCACGTTTTCTCGGAAACGGCTGGAGCGACAAATTCGTGATTGGTGTCATTCTAGAGCAACAAATTAGCAACAAATTCTCGTACCAATCGGAATTTCGTCAGACAATTAGATCAAAAGTTCCGGGGGTGGCTGTGCTGGCGTAATATTACGCTAGCACAGCCACGTTTTCCAGGAAACGGCTGGAGCGACAAATTCGTGATTGGTGTCATTCTAGAGCAACAAATTAGCAACAAATTCTGGTACAAATCTGAATTTCGTCAGACAATTAGATCAAAAGTTACGGGTGTGGCTGTGCTGGCGTAATATTACGGTAGCACAGCCACGTTTTCTCGGAAACGGCTGGAGCGACAAATTCGTGATTGGTGTCATTCTAGAGCAACAAATTAGCAACAAATTCTCGTACCAATCTGAATTTCGTCAGACAATTAGATCAAAAGTTACGGGGGTGGCTGTGCTGGCGTAATATTACGCTAGCACAGCCACGTTTTCTCGGAAACGGCTGGAGCGACAAATTCGTGATTGGTGTCATTCTAGAGCAACAAATTAGCAACAAATTCTGGTACAAATCTGAATTTCGTCAGACAATTAGATCAAAAGTTACGGGTGTGGCTGTGCTGGCGTAATATTACGGTAGCACAGCCACGTTTTCTCGGAAACGGCTGGAGCGACAAATTCGTGATTGGTGTCATTCTAGAGCAACAAATTAGCAACAAATTCTCGTACCAATCTGAATTTCGTCAGACAATTAGATCAAAAGTTACAGGGGTGGCTGTGCTGGTGTAATATTACGCTAGCACAGCCACGTTTTCTCGGAAACGGCTGGAGCGACAAATTCGTGATTGGTGTCATTCTAGAGCAACAAATTAGCAACAAATTCTCGTACCAATCTGAATTTCGTCAGACAATTAGATCAAAAGTTACAGGGGTGGCTGTGCTGGCGTAATATTACGCTAGCACAGCCACGTTTTCTCGGAAACGGCTGGAGTGACAAATTCGTGATTGGTGTCATTCTAGAGCAACAAATTAGCAACAAATTCTCGTACCAATCTGAATTTCGTCAGACAATTAGATCAAAAGTTACAGGGGTGGCTGTGCTGGCGTAATATTACGCTAGCCCAGCCACGTTTTCTCGGAAACGGCTGGAGCGACAAATTCGTGATTGGTGTCATTCTAGAGCAACAAATTAGCAACAAATTCTCGTACCAATCTGAATTTCGTCAGACAATTAGATCAAAAGTTACAGGGGTGGCTGTGCTGGCGTAATATTACGCTAGCACAGCCACGTTTTCTCGGAAACGGCTGGAGCGACAAATTCGTGATTGGTGTCATTCTAGAGCAACAAATTAGCAACAAATTCTCGTACCAATCTGAATTTCGTCAGACAATTAGATCAAAAGTTACGGGGGTGGCTGTGCTGGCGTAATATTACGCTAGCACAGCCACGTTTTCTCGGAAACGGCTGGAGCGACAAATTCGTGATTGGTGTCATTCTAGAGCAACAAATTAGCTACAAATTCTCGTACCAATCTGAATTTCGTCAGACAGTTAGATCAAAAGTTACAGGGGTGGCTGTGCTGGCGTAATATTACGGTAGCACAGCCACGTTTTCTCGGAAACGGCTGGAGCGACAAATTTGAAAATAGTGTAACAAATTAGCAACAAATTAGCAACAAATTACTGAGTATGTTAGAAGTTGGGGTTGCAATGTTGCTGTTCCAGCGTAATAGGGCTTTCATTTATGGGCCTTCCGAAGGAATTTCCTTCTCTGCAAAGGATGTGTAGGATGGTTGGCAACCTATAAATAGATCGGTAGTAAGGCATAGATGCTGATCTATATATATATATATATATATATATATATATATATATATAAATCACGTGTCTGTCTGATTTTCTGTTTGTTTGTTCCTTATACAAGTCTACACCGTTGGACCGATTTTGACCAAACTTGGCACACAGGTAGGTCTTCATACGAGAAATCTCCTAGGCTAGGTCGAAATAGTCCAATTTTAAAATTTGGTCAAAAGGTCAAAAGTTTTGTTCAAGAAAAATTGGCTACACTGAACAATTGCGATTGTGACGGTCATTTTGAATCGACAGAAATTTTGAATAATGTTTCAAATTTATTTGTTGATGATCCTGATAATTAGAATGATGACTTTACATCATTATACAATCATGTAATGCAGTTTATTTCAACAGTCACTGTCTAACTAAGGAGCACTGGCTATTCTTTGATAAGAGCTATCTACTCGCAGGCTCTGCTACTGGCCTCTACATGAAGTGCTGTTTTGCTGGACTCTGCCGGTATCATTATGAACTAAAACAAATTCACATCGTTTGACCGATTTTCGTAACTCGGTATAGACAACTAGGTATCAAGTAGATCTTGATACGGGGAGAGTCATAGACAAAAAGTAGGTGTAGCAGGGCACACTGGGTAACAGCTAGTACGCCATAAAAAACAAACAAAAAAAATCATCTTTCTTAGGTGTGTCGTGTGTAATCAACAGGTCTTCACTATCTAGTCCGACAGTGTGTATTTTATTGTTAGCTTAGCATTACTATATTGTTTGATCGCTACTAAAAAAATTAGGATGTTCTTCGATGTGATTCACATATCACTCCAGGCACATTGAATGACTCTTGAATCACCGAGATGGAATCCAGATTGCACAGGTAGGCTTGACTCATAGGCACGGTATCTTGAATGCTGGGGAAGGGGGGTTATTTAGATACCAAATATAGTCTATAAACGAGAGAAAGTATGTAGACAACGGTTTGTAAACACACCCGTAATTACTAGTTCTTATCTTCAGAAGATGTTTTAGTAGCATACAAGATTGTTATATTATCCAGATTCCAACGTTTCTACGCTAAACTTTCCTCTCACCAAAATCCTTTCCCTATCAAGCGTCACCCACCCAATCTCTCCACTCAGGCTATTCAGAAGACACATAACTAAATAAGTGTAAGCATTGGCTTTCCCATCCATCAAGTGATTCGATGTCTGTGGCTCACCGATCACTACCCTTTTAAACGTCATAAAAGCGTCCTTCTTGCGTTAACGGAGGATGATGCTGGGAGGCCTTGAGTAAAGAACGCTCATGTTACATGTTTATAGGTTACCACCCTTTTCTAGCCAGGACAGGGCTGATGCCTTTTCTTTTTTTCTAAAGATAAGCCACCACCCCATACTGGGAATCGTACCCACGACCCTTGGCTTGGAGTGATAAGAGTTAAGAAGTTAATAAAAATAAAATAAAAAATAAATGGACGTTAAAATTTAATAATAATAAATAAAAATAAATGTTAACCTCTTATACAGGCATCGTTTATGTTTCGTAATTTTGGTCTTATTTACTCAATGGACAGAAACTTCCCGGATTGTAAACTTTCAATAAAGCTGTTACATATAACAATACGTTATAACTCAACAACCAAACAATAAATAAGTTATAACTGTATACCACCGTATACTACGGAGTACAGCTATAGGAGTGAGTTATATTGGGAAGTGATAGCTATTGGAGGGATGGCCTTTCATTCGAGATATATTGGCCGCGGAAGGCATCCACATCCAACGCTCACATCCTTTATTGGAAGACTGCTGGGAGAATCTACCTCTGTCGGTATTTATCTACGGAAGTATGCTTTAACGCATCTTTTCAAGCAGCTGATACCATGCGGTTCAATGATATTGTTCCGAGCAAACAATAACAGTTCAATATTATCATAATGTCTCCCCGTGGTCCAGTGGGTAAGGCATAGGATTCTCATGAGGGAGATGCGGTTTGTTCTTTCTCCAGCGGTTTTTCCAAAACAAACGCTGGAAAAGGAGGCCAAAAAAATGTTTCCCAGAAATGAAATATAACACCATAACACACACACACACACACACACACACACACATATATATATATATATATATATATATATATATATATATATATACAGGACCATTATACCATTATATATATATATATATATATATATATATATACACACACAGGGTGTCCTGTAAATGTCTAGTAATTTTTTTATTGTTTTAAGTAAATATTTACTTAACATTTAAGTATATATTTATAAAAACAAATATTTCTTTTAAGCTTATTGACTGATCAAAACAATATAATTTTCTTTCCACAGATCCATGTTTTTTTTTTTAAACTTTTGTTCTTAAATCGTTGACATACTACAATAACACAGGATTGAGATGCATGAATAGAAAGCTGGTTAAATGAGGAAGTTTTTCTAAAATCTGGAAATCTCAGTTCCTGCCCATTGAGGAGTAACGCTGGTAAGAAATATCAAGACAATGTCAGGAAATTTAGAATAACTTTCTTTTGGTAAGATAGACATACTTACATTCATTCGTTTTAGCGCGGTTCCTCCCTCCCCCATAGGGAGGAACCCCGCTTATAAGGTTGATACAATGAAACAATCCGGAAGTGACGACATGAAAATTTCGCGTTTCAGAACCCCTAGAGACCGAAAATAACGGTGGTTCAAATTTGTATATATGTATATATATATATATATATATATATATATATATGTGTGTATATATTTATTTATTTATATATATATATATTTGTCTGTTCGCTTATTTCTGGCTTCCCTGATGGTCCGATTTTGATGAAATTTGGTAGAAAAATCTGTCGTCCAATTTGAAAGGTCAAGTTCGTTAACCAGCAAAATCCGCCCACTGGAAGATGGCGTTTGGGGCGAAATTCGCGCAAAAAAAATCGTAACGCTTACGTTTTTGAGTTCATAAGCTTGTAAGTACTCTTTTTATAGACTTCTTCGGCTAGGAAAACGAATGGAACCATTTTCAAGGCGATAGCTTTAACCGTTTAACGTGAAAACTGAAAAAATAATTTTTGAATGCCGTTTTTGGTTTGGGTACTTAGAGTCATGGGATTCAGTTGAAACATTTACTGCATGTTCTACTTTCATTAAAACTAATATGTTGAAATTTTGGTTGCGTTTGGAGTTAAGGAAGGGTTTGAATAAAATATTTTATTAACAGACATAAAAAAGTTTTGGTAACTTTGTATACTTTCCTTAATATCTCAAAAAAGGTTAAGAATTTGGGAAACGGAAGAATAACATTAGAAAGCTTACTAAATGGTCTACAAAAAAGGTTCTAATGAAAGTTTTGATTAGGCGATGTCAATCGGAGAAATAAGTGCTTAAAACTTTAAAGTAATTGATTTCGCTTTTTCGAACTGTTCTTTTTGTCTTTGACTTTGATACTTAAAATTTTGGGATTCAGTTGAAACATTTTCTGCATGTTTGAATTTCATCAACACTAATATGTTAAAATTTTAGTTACGTTTGGAGCTAAGGAAGGATTACAATAAAATATTTTATTAACAGACATGAAATGTTTTGGGAACTTCGTATACATTCCCTAATATCTCGAAGACGGTTAGGTATATTGGTAAACGGAGGGTTACCATGCGAATGCTTACTAAATGTTCTACAAAAAAGATTCTGAAAGAATTTTTGATTAGGCTATGTCAATCGGAGAAATAAGTGCTTAAACTTTGAAGTAATTGATTTCGTATATTCGAACGGTTCTTTTTGTTTGTTTTTATTCCTTGTTATTTTTTAATTGCTTAAAGTTGGATAATGTATTTTACAATAAAACAGATTAATTAAAATCAATTCATTGTTAAAAATATATCAGGCTGTACCGTATGAAATGACAGTTTTGGATTTGTCGATTTCCTTCAAATGTCTTGAAACTGTCGAGGCTCCTACTCCGAGTTCTTTGGCATATTCCCTAGTGTTTTTAATTGCTTATAGTAGTCAAATGTATTTGTCAATAAAACAGGATACGTATAATTAGAATCAATATTTTGTCTGTTAGAATTCGAAGATGCCGTATGAATATCTAGATTACAGTACTGGTGTTGATTTCGTTCTTTAGAATTATTCTTGGTATTCCCTATTTTCATCTGTTACCCATAGTTTTTTATTGTTAGTAGGTTTTTCTTATTGATTATAGAATATAAATCTATTTGGCTATAAAACAGGATACGTAAAATTAGTGACAATATTTCGGAGATTTCTGAGCGAAATACTTTTAAGATTTTCTACCACCACGAACGGCTTTTTTCCTCTATTTTTATCCACTAGATAGGCTTTATTTTGCATATTATTCTATATAAGTTTTATTAAGCAGGGGATTCTGATGAAATGTCGTGTTTTTGCTGTGGATTTTAAATACGATGTATCTAAGATTGGATAACATTAGCGAGTCTACATAGTTAAGAACCGACGACGGAGGTTGACTTCTTGCTATGATTTAGTCTACATATAAGTCCTAAATCCAAAAAACAAACTTCACAACGGTTAGATACTATGAGCGAATATGGCGGTTCAAGGCCCGTAGATACAAGGGGGCCGCAGGAAATTCACCTGCTAAGAGTTAATCCTCAAGAGCTGTAAATATACCCTAGGTATCTGCCGACACAAATACAAAGCCTAGGCGGAGAGCACCCCAAAAACTCAGATCCAAACATAAGGTTATATACTAAATATTCATAAAGACTACTTAGTTGTAAACCGATTCATCAATTAGCAATCAATAGTTTTCAACAAAGGTTATATACTAAATATTGATAAAAAGTATTTAATTAGAAAAAAAAAACAATATTCCACAAGACTTGTTTTTGGTCCATTTGTGTCTACTCCATAGACTTAATTAGGTATATTATTCTATTGTAGTTGGGCAACTAAACTTTGTTTTATTTTGTTAAATAAAGTTTTTTTTCTTGACTTGTTATTCGTCAAGACTTTTATTTGTCCTTGTGTATTTACTAGATAGGTTTTATTCGGCATATTATTCTATATAGGCTATATTAGGCAGGGTATTCTACTCAATCTTGTGTACTTCTTCTGATCCTTCTGTACATGGGCGTATATAAAAACAATTTCGGGGGGAGGGCTGAGACCATTTCCAGGGTATGGAATACTAAATATTTAGAGCTTGGAATAGTTTTAGGCAACTAAAACACTATTACACGTAAAATAAAATATGTTTTATGAACTAAGTGATCTTATTTAATTTATTTTTAAGGGTTTTACGAGGGGTTTTTATCATCAATTCAAAATTTCGGGAGGGGCTGCAACCCCTCAGCCCCCCCCTCATATACGCCCATGCTTCTGTATCCTCTAGAAAGGCTTTATTAGGCATATTTTGTGTTGCTTTAGAATGAGAGCCAGATTCTGTAATTTCCGCTTCTGTGTAAAAGTTAGCTACTGTCGGTGTCCCTGACGCCTTAATATCACTTTTATTCGAGATGTTCGAGAGGATTTTGACAATTTTCACGAGATATATAAAAAAAAAAAAAGTTTACTTCTTTTCTAAGCTTATCAAATGGCACTAGGGACATGAACGGAACCGCGCTAAGATGCTGCAGTTCCTGCGAGTCGGACTTTTTACGTTTAATATCAACTAGTCTGATAGTAAATTTACTCAGCTTTCGATTGGTTTCACTTTCTTTCTAGTAGAACCACCTGGGCGGGAGCTACAATGATTATTCTTCTAAAAACCACGTTTGTCTCGATAAAACAATAAAACGAAGTTTTCTCCCTTATGTGTGATAATTCGGGAAATCGTCATAGATCATTTTTTGTTCCCCTATGGGTCCTCTATCACCCCTCACAATATGACTAGACATTTACGGGACACCCTGTATATATATATATATACATATATATATATATATATATATATATATATATATATATATATATATATATATATTATATATTAGTCTGTTCGCACTCTAGGTGGCTCAAAAATGGTCCGATTTTAATGAAAATCTTTTGTCAAATTTTAAAGGTCAAGTTCCTTAACCAGCAAAATCCGTCCACTGGATAATGCTTTTTGGAGCGAAATTCGCGAGAAAAAAATCGTAACGTTTACGTATCGAGTTTACATGGTTGCATGTATTCGTTTTAGCACTTTCCTCCGAAGGAAAGTAGCTATTGAGGTTGGACTCATGACGGAATTTTTGAAAAATTTCTTCAAATCTTTATCGATCCTACCTAGTAGACACCGAAAATGACCCCCGTTAAAATTTATATATATCTATATATATATATATATATATATATATATATATATATATATATATATATATATATATATATGTGTGTCTGTTAACACGATAGCGGCCAGAGTTTTTGTTTTTTCGTCACCAAACTTGGTATATAGCATTCAATTAGCAAACGATTGAACGAGTTCGTTAACCACCAATGTCGGTCCACCGGAAGGGGGGGTTTACCCCGAACCCAAAACACTAATTTGACTATGTCAGCCGTAATATTTGTTATATTTCAACAAAACTTGGTATTCGTAGTGGTAATATAGAGAGAAAAGTGAGATATAAAAATGAACTAAATCGGTTCATTAGAAGGGGGGTTTATTCCGGACCCACAATACCAATTCGCCACTACCAGCCGTGATTTTTGGTATATTTCGACGAAACTCGGTATTCGTAGTGGTAATCCACAGGTAAATATGTGTTGTAAAAATAAACTAAATCGGTTCATTAGGAGGGGGGGGGGGGGTTTACTCCAGACCCACAATACCAATTCACCACTACCAGCCGTGATTTTTGGTATATTTCGACGAAACTCGGTATTCGTAGTGGTAATCTACAGTTAAATATCTGTTGTAAAAATAAACTAAATCGGTTCATTAGAAGGGGGGGGGTTTACTCCGGACCCAAATTCCTAATATACTCATACCGGTCGTAATTTCTGCTGTATTGTAACGAAACGCGGTATACGTCGTGGGTAACTCATGAGAAAGAAGTGTTGTAAAAATGAGCTGAATCGGTCAATCGTAAAGCGGGGGTTTAATTTGTAATATATTTCAATAGAAAAGCCTGCCAAACGTAGGTTCACAAAGCCGCCGCAAGGAGGGCTTTCTACCGCTAGAGTGACTGTATCCTGTTCCTGCGTTAGATCAAAATACGATAATATGAGGTTTTTTGTATTTATTACGTAGTGTACTAGGTACCATGTGTAAACATAAATCTGGAAGCAAATTAATAATTGATCAGTTACTCATTACAAATTTAAAAGAGAACTATTCATGTTTTTATTTTATTTATGTAGGATATTTTAAGCAAATTGTTCTGGAAAGCAGTCTACACTACCCAAATTCTGAGGAAAGTGCTTAGTTATGCAGCTCCTGCGTGACGGACTTTTATAAGTTTCTTACCGTAGAAAAACGAATGAAACAGTTTTTAAAGAGATACCTGCAACCGTTTTCCAGAAACATTAAAACACCTACTTTTCCAAACTAATTTTCAGTTTGGATATTCAGAAGCGATTAATTCAGTTGAAACTTGTTCCAGGCGTTTGATATTCATATAATCTATAATAGGTAAATTTTGGTTCCGATTGGAGTTAAGGAAGTACTAAAAATAAAATATTTTATTAACAGTCATGAAAAGTTTTGGGTTTTTCGTATATTTTCTAAAATCTCTTGAAAACAGCTGGAAAATCGTAGCAAGTGGAAAGTACCTTTTCGAAAGCTTACTAAATTCTCTACAAAAAAGTTACTGATGTAATTTTTGGTGGGGTGATGTCAACCGGAGAAATAAGGACTTGAAAATTCGCAATTGTTAGTTTGTTGGTTTTGTACGGGTTTTTTATCTGTTTACCTAACTTTTCAACTGGTTGTTTTTTTTTAACTGTATTTAACAGTAAAACGAGTATTTGACTGTAGCAAGGTAAGAAAATGTGAATGAGAGTTTCCAAGAGCGAACGTTGACAAGGTGGGGGAAGTCGCCATGATACTGTCAGTTCCCTGTTGTAGCGCCTTAAATCTGTGTTCTCTTCGATATTTTTTAGAAAAGATCAAACCCCACCATAACTCCTACTGTTCCTTTACTAATACCACTAGAGATATGAACGGAACCGCGCTAAGATGACGCAGTTCCTGCGAGAAGGACTTTTTTTACGATAGATTAGGGCAAAACATTCTAAGCATTCCAAATGACACTAGGCACAATAGTAAAAGACGCTAAGATGACGTAGTTCTTGCAAATCGCATTTTTTTAATGTATTTTTTTTTCTTGGCTTCATTTGCCAATTTCCTTCCTATTTTCTTTTCTTAATTTCACTTAAATTTTTCTTAATTTTTATAGCTGTTTAAACACGCTAATATTTCTTCATCGCATAAGGTACAGAACTCAAGAAAATAAAAATAAAACAACCATAATGTTTACATATCCAAATGTAACAAAAGTAAGGTGGTTCGTTGTCTGTTTGCTAGCTTACATGTGACAATTTTTAAAAATGTTGGTTCAAAAATCGTTTTTATTATTTGACAGATCAACGGCGTTAATAAGCAGAATCCTTCCTTAATACCGTGTTTATTTGGACCAAATTAGAGTGACTAAAATCGCGGAGCTTGCGTTTTTGCGTTAGAACGCTTGAAGGTAGACTTTTTATTGGTTTTCTAAAATAGGGAAAATAATCCAATCATTTTTAAGGCTTATTCAGTAACCATTTAAAAAAGATAGATAAAATTGGGTTTCCTTACTACCTTTCGGCTAGGGTATTCAATCACGATTGATTCAGTTGGAAATTTGAGGTTCATCCAAACTAAGATATTTCATTTTTTTAGCACTTTCCTCTGAAGGAAAGTAGCTTTGAGGTTGCACTCATGACGGAATTTTTGAAAAAAATTCTTCAAATCTTTATCGATCCTACCTAGTAGACACCGAAAATGACCCCCGTTAAAATTTATATACATACATATATATATATATATATATATATATATATATATATATATATATATATATATATATGTGTGTGTGTGTGTTTGTGTGTGTGTGTGTTTGTGTGTGTGTGTGTGTGTGTTTGTGTGTGTGTGTGTGTGTGTGTGTGTGTGTGTCTGTTAACACGATAGCGGCCAGAGTTTTTGTTTTTTCTTCACGAAACGTGGTATATAGCGTTCAATTAGCAAACGATTGAACGAGTTCGTTAACCACCAAAATCGGCCCACCGGGAGGGGGGGGGGTTTACTCCGGACTCACATTAACAATTTGCCACTACCAGCCGTAATTTTTCTTACATTTCAACGAAACTAGGTATTCGGTAATCAACAGAGAAAAATGGGTTGTCAAAATAAACTAAATCTGGTTATTTGGAGGGGGACTTTACTCCGGGCCTAAAGTACTAATATACTCATACCGGTCGTAATTTCTGCTGTATTGTAACGAAACGCGGTTTACGTTGTGGTTATCTCGTGAGAAAGAAGTGTTGTAAAAATGGGGTAAATCGTTCTATTGGAAAGGAGGGTTTACTTTAAACTCTGTTTCATTAGAATTAGCCCGCCAGACGTGGGTTTCCCAAAGCCGCCGCGTGGAGCGCTGTCTCCCTCTAGGGGGACTATATCCTGTTCCTGCGTCACATCAAAAGACGGAATATGAAGTTTTTGTGTATTTATTAAGTAGTACAGTATCATGTATTAACATTAAGCAATTTATTTACAAAATTAATTATTGAACACTTCTCATAAGAAATGTAAATGAGCAGAACTATTCACGTTTTTATTTTATTTATGTAGGTTATTTACAGCAAATTATTCAGTAATGTAGTCTACACTACAAAAATTCTGAGGAAAGTGCTTAGTTATGCAGCTCCTGCGTGATTTAATAGAAACAATAATATCGTATTGAGCCAACTTCTAAATTCATGCCATTAAGGCACAGGTGCGCTTCAGATTTTAGAGCTGGAAGGAGAGAATTTGCAAGTGAGGAGAAAGGCTTGAAAAGACTCAAAAATTCAAGGGGCTGTTTCAAAAATTCAGAGCCAACCTCTACAGACCACAGGGCCGCGCTCAAAAATGCATGAGTTTTAGAATGAATGAAACCTCAGCCTCTTCTGCATGGCAATAGGCAAAATTCGATTCAATACTCGAGAAACGAAAAGGATTTTAATGCATTACCTACTTCATTAATTCTTGAGCAATGAATTTATGAATCGTACAATTTTAAGGAGATCTAAAGAGGGTCGGTGGTTATTAAGGCATGGGAACTCCATACTTAAGGCCGTGGGTTCGATTCTCACGACGTGTTTTGGTATTTCTCAAAAAAACAGAAGAGTTAGCCCGTTTTAAATATCTTTACTATTCATACGTTAAAATTTAATTAAATCAGTGCATTTATTTATGTACGATCTGTTACCCGGCGTGCCATGCTACACCTACTTTCTGCATATAGAAAAGCCTACATAAATTAGAAACCGAATAAGTATTATTAAAATCTTATAACACGAATTTGTAACTGTTTTGAACCCGTGGCCTCCCAACTGTGAGTCCTAGACGACTTTGACCTAACCTATAACACCCCACGTAATAAGGCATACATGTATGCCAAGATTGGCAAAAATCGGTCTAACGGTGTGGATTTAAAAAAACAAAAACAAAAAAACATACAGACAGCAGCTGGTAGACGTTTTTGACCCAGCATATGACAATCCCCTGATCAAGACCAACCTGTGTGCCCAGTTGATCAAAATCTGTGAATCGGTGTGGGTTTGTATAAAGAACAAACATACAGACAGACAAATGGTAGCCGTTTTGACCTAGCCTATGGCAATCAAGATCTACCTGTGTTCCAACTTAGTTCGAAATCGGTCGAACGGTGTGGATTTTTATAGGGACAAACATACAGACAGACAGCTGGTAGAGGTTTTTGACCTAGCCTATGGCACTCTCCATATAAGGATCTACCTCTGTATCGAGTTTAGTCAAAATCGGACGAACAGTATGGATTTTTATAGGGAAAGATAAACATACAGACAGACAGCTGGTAGTTGTTTTTGACTTAGCCTACAACAATCCCCAGATTAAGATCTACATGTGTACCAAGTACAAACACACAGACAGACAGCTGGTAGAATTTTGATCTAGCCTGTTATCAAAATCGAACCATTTTTGAGCCGATGAGGAACTTCTTAATAATTCAAACCCCCCTGAAAGTACTTAAACATTTGAATATCAAAAAAACCTTTCTTAGCGTATTTGTAAGTGGTTCGGGATATTATTTCCTCGGATGGGCCATCACATTTTATTTCTAGTAATTCAAGGACTGCCATCATAATGGAAATTTACCTCAATTAAGAATAATACTATGAAATAGATAATGTACGGTAACAGCTGTTTTGTTATCGTCCTAGCAACGCATGCTACGTAGGCTTGGCTGCTCTAAAACTTTAAACCCCTCTAAAAGTACTTAAAAATTCGAATATCAAAAAATCCTTTCTTAGTGAGTGCCTACGTTATATAGGGAGTGTCCATGCAAAATTTCAAATTTTTCTGTCGAGCGGTTTGGGCTGGGGGATAGTGGTATTTGACAAATATATAGTAGACTAGCTGAATACCCGTGCTTCGTCACGGCAGATAAGTAGTTATTTTATTGCGTTAAATAATGTTTCATTAAAATTACGTTACTATACAATTCTGTGCAGTTTATTACAGCACGGTTCCCGTCATACTATATTTTATTCAATGGGCGTTAAAATTTAAAAGTTTATGTTTCCAAGAAGTCATATGGTAACACCCAATATATTTACGAGTATTACCAAGGTTATAGGCGAGAAGGCTGTGCAAGGGTTCCGGATATTATTACCTCGCCTGGAAAAACTAAGGATATGCCATACATCACGGTTTGACCGGGACTGTCCCGGTATTTTACAATTGTTTCGGTATTTAAAAAGTAATGAATTCATGTTTATAAGAATCTTTTATAAATCGGTTACTTTTCTACAATCGACATTTTTACTACTCCTCTCAGTGTCAAAGAAATCAGAAGTAATCTAACTGTAAAACGCTGGAACTACCTGCACAGCGCTGCCATCTGCCAGACACTACTATTTGGCTGAGAGATTGTTTTATGAAAATCAAGTAGCAAAAAAAGTTCCGTTCTTATTTTTAAGGTTTGGGTAGACTAACAGTTCAGGATTCCCCCTTCCCGTTAGTTGCTAGGCTTAAAACTCACCAACCATTTTTCTTATAATTTGTACTCTTCCCCCCCCCGGTATGCCCATCCCACATTAATGTGTCTCGGTTTAACTCTCCAAAAATATGGCAAGCCTATCTGACGGGGACAGGCAGAAAAGAAACGCAATTAAAACTCTTTGAGGGACAGTTAATTTCTAGTAATTCAAGGTCTGCCATCATAGTTGAAATTAACCTCAATTAGAAATAAAACTATGAGTGGTTCTTTATCGTCCTAGCAACGCAGGCTGCCTAGGCTTGCCTTCTCTAACCAACTCAAACTTTAAACCCCCCTAAAAATACTTAAAAATTCGAGCGCCTACGTTATATAGGGAGTGTCCATGCAAAATTTCAAAATTTTCTGTCGAGCGGTTTGGGCTGGGGGATGATAGATGAGTGAGTGAATGAGTGGTATTTGACAAATATATAGTAGATTATGAATGTGCATTGAAAATATATTAACATATCGCACTAGTATTTCTAAAGTGACGTAACTAAAAAAAAAACTAAAGGCAAGGTGTGTCAACCTTGCCTAGGATGAGTGACATTAGTTCTCTCTGGCATACAAGCTCTGAAGCTAGGTACACACAGTGTTGATGGTTGACAATATTATTACATGAGATATTTACCATGTCTTTCATAACACATCTCCAAAATTGAATACATTTTTAAATGTAAAGCGTGTCGAAATTCGGATTTATTGTTTGTTTTTTTTTTTGGTATAAATATAGAAGAATAAATTATTATTATGGGTCCGGTGCCGTAATAATTTACGTACTTTTAGCGCGTTTCCTGCTTCCCGTCATAGGAGAGAAACCTGCTTATGGTGTCGACCTTATGAAACAATCCAGAGGTGACGATAAGAAATATCTACGTTTCAGATACCATAGGAAACGAAAATATCTTAACACGAATATATGTCTGTTCACGCTCTTACAGCCTTAAAAATGGTCCCCTTTTGATTCAATATGTTAATAAAAACAACGAAATTTTACGTTGGCTTAAATTAACTAATCTATTTTCAATGCAGTAATTGGCAAACAAAGAACTCTCATTTGAAATGATGATAAACTATTTATTCAAAAATAATTGTAAATGTTAAGGGCTTCCTCGCCTGTCGCTTATAGGCATATGTGCTATACGTTTCCGCTCGCTCAAGAAGATATCAAAGCTCTAGTCAATCCAGCTCGCAAAAATTAATAAAATTCTATTAATTTTACCGAGTTGGATTGACTAGAGTTTTGATATCTTCTTGAGCGAGCGATAAAGCATAAGTCCCTCCTTTCTTCTTAGCTCCTCTAAAGAACTATAATATCCAGCAACTTTATTGCTATTAATCCAACTTCCAACTCGATGAAACTTTTCTCAATTATTAGAGGGCGCGAATAAGAGCGCACTGTTATACAATAATTTTCAAGAGCGAAACAAATAATTTGAAGAATGTTTCATTATTTCAAAAAAATGTTTCTGAATAAATAACTGCTGATAAATTTAAATAATTGAAGGTAAATTTCAATTAGATTTCTTTATAAAGGAATTTTCTATACCCGCGCATGCGCATATTGACAAATATAGGAGTTTACGTTAACTTTCTTAACTCGCATAACAGTGCACTTTATTTTGCACTCAAATAGTTTCCTAGTTGAGAGCGACTTTTTTTTTTTTAACGGATTCGTGTTTAGTGCATCAAAATACGTTATAATGCAAAAAAAATACTTGGTGCAGAGGATCCTGCTCTTCAAATTTACCTTATATTTTGGTTCATCTCGTTTAAATATCGTGTGCAGCTAATTTCAGGTGTAGATATTTCTTATTTTCACGTTAAATTTATGTAATTTGGTCACCCTCAATATCGGGCGTCTTCCTTTAGGATATGAAGGATGATTTGCGACAATTCCTATTGGTGTAGGTAGAAAAACGTATGGCTGTTTCTTGATACAAATATACTCAAATCTGTATACCTGCATTTATAAATATTCATATATATATGGCGAACATGTGGCTATAACCTTTCCCCGACAGAGTGTTATATTCCTGGTCTATGCTGGAATCATGTTGGAAATGTCAAGGGTCGGAGATTGGTGTTTACTCTTTGCTTGAGTAAGCAATACCAGTATAGTGCTTTGCACAGCTGACCTTGAATATGCTATGCATATAGCATATTCAAGCTGTTCACATATATAGCAATAATATACATACTTCTTGTTATACAGGGCAAGTATTCCACTCAATTTATATGACGCAATATATGCATTTTGCGTGGGGTGTATATAGGGTAGCACCAAAGTAGTGTTAAGTTAGGAAATTTGATTTTGATTTGAAGCGTTCCTATCAACATGAGTACGGGAATGCTTTCTGAAGGCACTGGAGCTAAAACCACGGTTTTCAGACTCTCAAATCCCTGTAACTTCAAAACATATGGTGTCCAAGGAAAAAGATAAAAATGTAAATGTTGTATAAATTAATTTCTGCACACTGGGGTCTTAAAATTGATCTTTCATCACTAGAGCCCGGAAGTTAGGCATTTATTTTTGGGTGAAATAGGCAGGCAAAAAGGCACTTAAAATACTGAAAATAGGCAGTACTGTAATTAAAATAGGCATTTATTAGGAGTGAAGGCAAAGAGGAATCTCACTCATTATTGATAAAAATATGTATCTTAAAAACTCATTCATTTCTTTATTACCAACTAGCTGTTACCCGGCTTTCCATGCGTACCTACTTTCTGCTTCCATAAAATCAAAAATAAATTAGGAACCCCGTTCATTGTTTCGAACCCGTGACCTCCGAACTGTGAGCCATAAACGATTTTAACATAGCATATAGCTCTATGGGACGATTTTAACATGGCCTACGAGACTTTCCGGATCAAGACCTATCAGTATTCCAAATTTGGTCAAAATGTGTGGATTTGTATAAAGAACAAACGGACAAACAGTCAGACACGTGATTTTTATATATATAAATAGATTCATCACAGAATTAGTGTACTTTTTCTCAAGGGAATTACTTCCCTTGTTACAAGCAACAACAAGATGCTTTTTCAAAGTATCAACTGTTATAGACCTCCTCAGAAAAAATGTTTTTCATCATGGCAAAACTTCCTCTGCATTATCTTAATATTTCGAAATCCGGAATACCATGTAATTACACCATTGTCACAGGGCTGTGAGGAAGGAGATGTGACTTATTTCTCTCATCCTCCCTCTTTCCTGATATTCATTATGCTTGTGCATTCCTTCTACTAAGGAAGGTTCTGTTATTTACAAAGGTTAAAACCACGGGTTGGGAAAATAAGCTTTCGAATAGATATTTGTGACGGCAATTTGTAATTTAATTTGTGCAACCTTTTTTGTCTTCGATGAAAGGAAATTCAACATGTGCTTTTTGAAATGTTTAAATCGCAAAAAAAAAATTGCATAACAGCAAAAAAGGCAAAAATAGGCAACGGAAGCCAAAATAGGCAAAAAAGGCCTGATTCTTGAATATATCTATTCAGATAAAAAAGGCATTTTGCCTAACTTCCGGGCTCTATTCATCACATACAGTGAGACTCTTCGGTCTACAGATTCGATGTTTTGCTGCCTAAGAGTTGGTTTTAATATACCGATTGAATATATTTGATAAGGATACATGGCTGAGGTTTACAATTTTTGAAATTTCTCGCAAGCATTTGCGCTCATTAAGCAACGTAATTATAAGTTTTGTATTCCATCAGAGTTTTGTCTTCTTTTCAGGCCAATGTCAACACATAAGACACGGAGTCATACTACAAGGACAAAGTTCACCAATAATATGGGATTAATCCCTTCCAAAATCCAGCTGCAATAGTAAAGAAATCAGGTGTTCCAATTCTTTTTACACATAGAATATTCCATTTCATTGTTAAAATGTTAATAAATAACAGAAATTACCATTTTTTTATTTGATATTCAGGGAACATTTATTATTTATTTATCTGATGTGTTCCGCCTCGTTGGCAATCAACACAAAGAACAGCCAACGGCCATAGCCACGTTGAATATACCGGTTCCCGTAGATCACCGAAGTTAAGCAACGTCGGGTGTGGTCAGTACCTGAATGGGTGACCGACCACGCGCTGTTGGCATTATAAAAGGGTTGGCAACCTATAGATAGCCCGGCGCTAATGGCCAAGTTGTAGATGCGCCGTAAAAAAAAAACAAAAAAAAAAAAAAAGAACACAAAGAACAGCATCCTCTGAACCAGTCATTATAGGAAATCAGCATAGCTAATGTAATTGTATAAAATTTTAACTGAAAAGACTTTGTGTTCTCCGTTAAATTGTACCTACTATCTATGGAAGCATGATGTTATTTTTAAGTCAACAGTGCTTATTGCCATTGTATAGTCCGGTGTTTTTGGAATATTTAAAACATAGCTTATCACCATGTTATTGATGCCTTCTGTTTACCTAAAGTACCGTTATTTTAGTCGCAAATGTTAAAATAGTAAAATATTCCTGAGTGTTCCAATATTTGTTACACTATCTGTATATATATACCTTTATTTCTTTGATTATTAATTGATTACCGAATATGTGAACTTACCTGCCCTGACGTGTACATCCCTGCTCACTATGGTCCCGACGACGTTACTAGCAACGCACCGATATATAGCCGAGTGGACATCTTGCCGGTAGAGTTCCGGCGCGAAGGGCATAATAAGAAGCGTGCCGTTCTGGAGTATCCTCCTCAGACCGGGTATATCCGATACCGTCGATCCATCTAGTGCCAACCAGGAAACCTGTGGAGGCGGCGATCCTGTTGACGTGCAGTCCAGCCTGCCTCCGCTCAGGTTGGAGAACTCTGCGCGGCTGGCTGGTTCCATGAGGAACTGTGGGCCACGACTCTCTCGGTAGCCTGTAGTTCCGCGGATCAGCCAAAGCGTCAGGCTCACTGCAAAACAAAATAATAATAATATTAGTTTTAGTATGTCATCATTAACCTTAGTACCACCAAGCCTTTGGATATCCCTCAAAGTTAAGGATATATGAGGAGCTCTTTAGAAGAAGGTCCAAATGACATAAAATGAGTTTCAAGATTAAGCCTTTCAAAGTTTAAAATTTTGCATAAAACTGATTGAAACATTTTTTTGGGTCGATTTGTGGAATAATATGTTCAAATATTGTTTCAAATCCCATTGTTACCAACATTTTTTACGTATCTTCAAGGGATAATCCATAATTAACAAAATAGTAACCGAAAAATTTGGCCCTTTTTCCATAAAATACATTTATTAGAAAGAAAAATATATTTACGTTGAAGGTGGGGGCGGGAAAGGATCAATGAACTCTTGAAAAAAACTATCAGTAGTTGCATCTCAATTTTGGGGGAGCAACTACTGCTAGTTTCTTCAGGGAAAATATATTTATTTTGAAGTTTCAAGGTATTTCTTTATTTTCAAAAAAGCAAATCCCCATCGTTGCGGTGCAGCAATATTAATAATAATAATAGGGGTCTCCCGTGGTCTAATGGCTAGCGCCTTGGATTCATAAGTGAGAGATGGTGGGTTCGATTCCCAAACTCCGGCAGGAAATCATCCCACGGCTCGCTGGTAAAATTCCTCGCTGCACCCTGGATGTTGGGGCTAATGACCTAATTGTAGATGTGCCGTAAAAAAAAATAATAATACTTTCAAAAAAATAATTCACAAAATACTTTGTACCATAGGGATTTCATAGTGGACATCAATACTCATTAGTCAAGATCTGAATCACAAGACGAAGATTCATTGCTGAACTCGACAACTTTATCACTAAAAACATTTTTTTTTTTTTTTCAAACCAAATTCTTTCATTTAGCTTGAGAACCATCATTGCTATAACCATCATACTTTAGATGAACATACTGCTGTACTTTGAAGCGTTCGTATCGTCGATACAAATGCAAAGTATCGAATGTGAGAATCACAACTTTTCGGAGTCAAAAAAACATGTATACATTTCTTTTCTTTTGGACAGTCAAATAGTTGGCAGATTCGACCTTTTGGCAGTGGTTACTTTCCCCTTTCACTGAGCTAATTTAGATTCGAGAGTTTGCCGTACACCAGTCCAACTGCAATCAGTGTAGATTGAAAATGAAAAATACGTTTTTTCACATTCGATACTGTCGATATCGTCGATTTGTATCGACGATACATTCTTGCACTTTGGAGTCTTCTAACGCAATTTTGTGTTTAAGAGCTACGTACCATTTCTTTCATAACATTCATTTGATTAATAATCCAAATATCTCAGCAGTGGCTCTACCTATTAACATGAAATAATGTAGAACAATATGGCGTATTCGAAAATGCGATCTCCTGAAAAAGAGCCAGATATTCGTCTAGTCCATATATATATGGAAAATTAATAAAATATTCCTCTATATATATCTATCCGAAAGATTATTTATTTCCCTACTAATTCCATTTTTTTGGAATTTCATTCGGATAAATCGGCGTTTACATAAATTAATTTCCGCTTGGAACTGCCAAATTCATATTGTGGCGCCTACAATCTTTTTTTCGTTTGGGTTTTTCTTTACATTATTACATGTTCCTACATTATCAACGTCAAGCAGTTCAGATTCTTAGCGTACTAAATGAAAATAGGAATAAGAACAGAAACGCGCCAAGATGACGCAGTTCCTGCTAGTTTGAATTATTTTTTCCATTAAGACAAGTGGTTTGAGTTGTACTAAAAAATATCTTAAATCGAGGGACAAAAAGGCGATGAAGCAAACTCCGGGAGATGTATAAAAATCCCAGCTTACAGCACATACAGGAAGTTTCTACATGAAATATGATGATTTTTTTCCGCTCCATTACGATGAGGTATTTGAAGAACTTGTAAACAGCCCCGAGGACAATAAAGCAACAGGTTCTGCCGGAATACCTGTGGAGTTCCTTAGTAACATAAGAACCGCTACCTTAAACAATACACGTCCAACAAGGAGATATCTATAATGGCAAGGGGTGCTTCGAATATTCTCATCTAATCAAATATTGGCGTATTTCTTTATGCTTAGAATGAAACAAAATAACCACATCGAAATATTTTGCTCGCTTTTCTCTGTCTGTAAATAATACCTGAAATAATTAACGAAACACATACATCGATGGTTCTTGATCAACAGTTTCAAAGGTAATCTAGAAGTATGTATCATACCTTAGATCAGTATCAATGACCTGTAAAGATCTTCCACTTGGTCATTATACGATATCAAAAACTAATTTTATTTCTGAACACGAGCAATTATATCACTCGCCAAGCTGTAAATTATACGATAGTTTCTACCGCGAATTTTGTTGGGGAAATTCTGCTGTTTAAAGTTTTAGTTATCTCGGCTTACACATAGTCTTATATAAATGTAACTGGAGCGAAGTTAGCTCAATGGTAAACCATTGGACTAATATGCTGGAGGACCTGAGCAAGCACAAAAGATTTTTATTTTCGTTGGCGTCCCTGACCATCCCTAGGCAAACCCAGCCTGTAATTAATTTATTAATGGGTACGTGGAAAGGGAAAAATCAGGCGTTCGGAGCATAGTACTCAACCAGCATAGTACTCAGAACACTATCCACCTGGGCGTGTCACGGGAGTTTTTTTTTATTGGTTATGTTACTTTTGGATTGCGTCATCAAGTCATTATCGGGATTTCCTATTGGGAGGGAGGAAACATGACACAACACACACACAAATATATATATATATATATATATATATATATATATATATATATAGGGGAAGGTGCTGTACCTTTGACCACTTTGCAAAATTGAATTTTTTTTAGCTTGAATGTTAAGGATAAATTCATTTTTTTTATTTCATTGTAATTAGTATTCTATTGCTTATCATATTTAATTTTTTCAAGGTTCTAGCTTTACATTTATTATTTTTTATTATTTTTAAAAAAAAGTAATCGTACAACATGTAGTTGTACCTTTGACCATGGGGTGTTGTACCTCTGACCACGTAAAAATAACACAGCAGTGCAGACAAAAAAATGTATTCAGTAATATTTTAATTAATTGTTAATTTAATAAATACAGGAAAAGGATGTGGGCATACTAAAAAACTTATTATTGATATTATGCTATGCTTAACCCTCTCCGTACCGTAGAAAAATCCAGTCCAATCGTTAAACGTTTGAGCTGTCTAGCAGATCCACTCGCAATATTAAGGTATGGAAGTTTAGCCACAATGGTCTTCTACATCAATATCATACAAATTTTCATTTTCTCTCGTAAACTTGACACTTAATGTTTGTTTTTTCAAACATTGAACATTTAATACCACAGATCTTTGTGACTAAATATGTAATAGTATTTTTACTTTTATTTTTAACAAGTATAAAATTTCCTTTTTCCAAATCATATTTTTCAAATTATTGCTGTTCATCGACTTAACTCACGACATTTATCAGACAGATCAACGTCACTTTCTCCTGAAGAAATTTTGGTGTCAGTATCAAAATCTGAACTGTCATTAGAATAAAATTTCTTTACCAGAATGCTTTCTCCGTTCCCTTTCGGCAGAATAACGGCTAACTGTTCAGCTGTTACCTACAAATAATATTGCATTAATAACTCTCCCTCAACCCACAAAAAAATGGGTCGCCTTGTGGTCAAGTGGCTAACGCCTTGAATGCTCGTGTGGGAGAAGTGGATTCAAGTCCCACAGGCGCACCGGTGACAAAAATCCCACCCGCCGCGGCGGGTGGGATTTTGTCATTTTAGGGACCGTTTAGAAAATGCCCGGCTGAACTGTAGATTTCGGCGCTATGGCTTTGATGTCAGTGCGATAAAAAAGAATAAACATAATAAGTGTAAACTAACCTCATTTCGCTTGTCCTCTGTAATTGCAATTTTGGCATCCGGGACACAGATATAATTTAATGTAAACTGTTCAGCTGACTAAATACTGCTGGTAATTTGAAATGTTAAACTTTTTGCAAATCTCCCATATGTGGGCCCGAACTCTTCTCCTGAATCCACACACTGGATTTTGGCAGGAAGATACTTACAAAGCAGCGCCAGTAAAGAGAAGTCTACTGATTGACGATGTTTAACCAGGCGGCGCAAGTTTGGTGATAGGGCCTGTTTACATGGCAATGAAACTTCTTAATGTCGTCTCGTTACAAACTCTAAACCTCTCGGCGTTTGATTAGTTATGCATCATTACTTTAAAGCTCTTAGCTGGATAAACCTAAGAGTAATGATGGCATTTGATGAGTAATTGAAGAACCAATGATGTGTATTTGAAAAGGTGTCACAAAATTAATAACAGCTGGTATTTATGGGGGCTTTACCCCTCCTTCCACATGGTGTTTTTTAGTACACATGCCACAAGGCGGTGTCGGATACGACACCTAGTATAAAAATCAGTTCATTTTCGAAATAACTATGTTAATTGGGTAAAAATGAATAACAGTTTAATAAAAAAAGAATATTTATTATAAATATATATTCATAATTAATTGTTAAAAAAATTTAAAAAATATATTTTCATAAAATAATATAAATATTTTTTTTTTTTCGCGTGGCAGGACGGACATAATGCTCTTTTTTGTTGACCACAAATACTTTTGTTGCACTGAAAACATATTTGGTTTCCCTTCCTTTTCTTTGTTTGTCCATTTAAGGAACATTTTGAAGTATTTCTGAACTTGAAGATGTTGATGGTGGAGGTGTGTATTTGGATGTTTCTGTATCTAGGAAACTGCAGATTTCATCTTGGAGTGTTTTTGGAATGAAGATTTTTCAACTTTTCGTTCATATAAGGTGTAACTAAAGAGAAAGCAAGTCTTCAAAAAGACTTCGGGTTCACTATACGTTTCGTCACTTTGAAATTCTTCATCAGTTCCTTCAGCAACTTATCGGGCCAGTTCTTGCATAATTTCTTCATCGGTAACCGACAGACAATAACTTACATCATTAACGTGCAAAAGACCGGTAAATATTCATGAAATAACTCCTTGAGGTCTACATACATGATGAAAAAATTGTCACGTATACCACAAGGCCGTGTCGTATCCGACACGGAAACTCAGTTTCCATCATATTTACGGAAATTACGAGACTGAATAAAGGTCAATGACTTTCCTATCTTGTTTGTTGTCTAGAGGACTACAGATAGATAGGGTAATTCAGGGTTACAACCCTCAACCTATGGCCAGATAACCACCGTAAACGAAATGAAACGGAAGGTGTCGTATTCGACACCTGCTTGTCGAAGGAGGGTTAATAACCACATAGATAGACATATTACAGTTCACTTAAGCCCTCCGCATCACGGGGTGCGCCATGGCACTTGTCCTATTGTGCAAGTCCTAAAATGGTCAACTCTTACCTTATACGCCTGATGAACTAAGGCTTCTAAAATCTGGAATCCACCTTCTTTAAAACCCTACGCACTCAGATGTAACAAGTTTGCAGGTTTCATCCTTGTTCCTGAACAAGACTGGTGATGACTTCATCTCATAATGTAGGATTACTACATTTCACACTCAGGTAGAAAGTCTCCCTCAAGTCATTTCTGGCCACTACTCCAGACAATTTCCTTCTAACCTCCTGAGTTCAACGAAGGACTTCTTATCTGTAATTTTCCGACAAGGTTTACCAAACTTCTGTATGAATTTACCCTTTACTGCCTTTTAGCGCGGTTTCTCCCTCCCTGCATGGGGAGGAACCCCGCTTATAAGGTTGACCTCATGACGCGATCCGGAAGTTCCGACTAGAAAATTTTACGTTTCAGAACCCCGAGAGAACGAAAACGCTCTGTTCACGCTCTAGGGCAGCAATTTTTTCTAAATTTATTAGCTTTCATCCAAAAAAAATCATTGAAATCGGGCAAGATTTAGAGAGTGTAGCCTATTTTGAAACACGAAATGTCGTTTTGCACCGCTGTGTTCATTGTGGCTCATTTCCTATCTCTCTTCGGGCCTTTACTCATTAGTCCTAATAAATTAAACAGAAGCAAATTAAACGCCTCAAATTATTCAATTTTAAATGAAAACATAGCGACTTCGTCAGCCCGCACCAGAGCGGGATTAGCATAGGAAGAGCCTAACGTTAGCCCGCATAGTATAATTGCATCTTCATCAACTAAATCCGGGATATCTGAAGGTTTCTATCCTTTCTATACAGCCATGTTGGAACACCGAATATCTACTACAAGCACCTTACTGAAGAAAATCTCCTACGTGGGAATCAGTCACATTTATCATCCTGCCCGAGGGGAAAACTAATGACTTATTAAACTGATGGGACATTCATCAAAACTTACAACACAAAACAAACTCACTATATACAAAACCATCATCAGACCTATTTGGACCTACGGACTTGAACTGTGGAGAACAACCAAAAGGCCAAATATACAAAGAATACAGGCATTTCAATCCAAAGTCCTACGCAAAATAGTTAATGCCCCTTTTTACGTTTCCAATAAAACCCTTCATCATGACCTCAATATCCCCTTCATCCATGAACTGGCTCAATCCCGATTCCTAACCTTTCACTCCAAACTATCTTCCCATCCCAATCCCAGAGCTCAATCCCTCTCCTCTCAATCCCATCCCGAAAACCCTCCTAGGAGGCTAAAGAGGTCTTGGCCTCATGATCAACTTGGTAATTAAAGGAGAAATAAAAGCAGTTAACTAGGAAGTGTCAATTATGATTGCCACCTTCCAAAGTTCTATTTAAACAATTATATTATATAATTTTATTTTATTATTACTTTTTATTTTTTTGTTATCCTTTTAGCTATGATTTTTATTTATTTATTTTTATTATTTTTTTAATTCAATTAATTATTTCCTATTTTTTATTTTATTTATTTTTTTTTTTTACTGTAATCTCATTATGTGAAACCACAAAAATGTCTCACAATTAACCAATTTGCTATATATTTACTATGTATTTGTGCAGATGTTAATAAACGCTGTATTATAAAAAAAAAAAAAAAAAAAAAAAAAAAAAAAAAAAAAACTGATATTCAATCCCATTTTAGGGCGAATCGCCTTCGATGCGGGGGCTCACAAATAAATTAAAAAAAAAAAAAAGAAAAATAAAACAATCCTACTTTAGCAATTTCCATCAAGTAACTCATCAAGCCAGTGTCAGAGATTTATTAATTACAATAATCTTTTATGATTAATGAAAGTAATTTCTTTAATGGACAAGAATAAATTTGAATACTTTTACGACATTTGCCAACAAACTTCTTAATTGAATTGTGTTCTGTTCACAGTATAGGAGATAATTATTTTATTATTATTCAATATTTATTCTAAAATACTTAACCCTAGCTTAAAGAATAATTTAAAAAAAAAAAGAGCGATTTTTTTTGTAAGCTGTGTTTGATTTTTGTTGTATTCCTTGCGGAAACTGGAATCTGTTCTTGAGTGATATATATCTTCCAGGATCTGATAAAGGAAAACCAAACCAACTTTTTCAATACCAAACCCCTAGTGCGCCGTTCGTTCGACTGTACAAAGTTTGTTTGTTTTTTCTTTCGTACCACTGAAAAGTCAACTTCCTATTCGTATTCTATCTCATTATCTCAAATTCAAAGACGGCGGGTAAAGCTTTATATTAACGAGGATATTGTGTTAAAAGCCATGATATAGATATAAATTATATCTATCCTAATTAAGTTAAGAAATAAAATTGACGAGTTTCATAAGAACTCGTATCTATATGTTTATCTACCCATAAACAAACACACACACACACACACACACACACACACACATATATATATATATATATATATATATATATATTAGGGTTACTGGTAGGTCGACCCAGATCCATTGCGAAGCGAGAGTGTTGGTCAAAACAAATAATTTCATGCACATCCAAAAGTTACCCGTTTTCAAGATACCTAATGTTTATGGCTTTTTAAAAAAAAAAAAAAAAAAAAAAAAAAAAAAAAAAAAAAAAAAAGTCACTGTTGCTTCGATTTCGGGTATTTTTTATTTTATTTCTACAATTTGAGCTGAAAGTGTATATTGTTTATGTATTAAGACTTTCAGAATTAACTAATAATTAAATAAAACTATAATTTTGTTTTACGATACAACGGACGGTACGGCCCAATAACTAAAATTTACATTACTTTTCCCCTAAAACCAGTAAATTCAACTGTATTTCTCATTAAAAAAATATTAATACCTCCCGCTTATCTATTTGTCTCATTTTTTTTCACAGAATTATAAGCATTTTACCTGGCTGTTGCTTTTTTTTGTGTACCTTAATAAACAGAGATGTTTTTAGTATAATTTTCAGGAATAGCTAATAATATATTTTTAAGGGAGATAGAGTTGAAGTTACAGGTTTTAGGAAAAAAAGTAATGTGAATTTTAGTTAATGGGTCGTACCATCCTTTGTCTCGTAAAACATTGATAGTTTTTTTTTTTAATTAATAGTTCATTCTAAATGTCCTTAATACACAAAATAAATTTAAAAAATCAGTTCAACTGCTATTGGCATTGTAGATAGCCCGGCGTTAGTAGCCTATTGGCATTATAAGGAACAAGTAGATAGCCCGGCGTTAGTAGCCTATTGGCATTATAAGGAAAAAGTAGATAGCCCGGCGTTAGTAGCCTATTGGCATTATAAGGAACAAGTAGATAGCCCGGCGTTAGTAGCCTATTGGCATTATAAGGAACAAGTAGATAGCCCGGCGTTAGTAGCCTATTGGCATTATAAGGAACAAGTAGATAGCCCGGCGTTAGTAGCCTATTGGCATTATAAGGAACAAGTAGATAGCCCGGCGTTAGTAGCCTATTGGCCTTATAAGGAACAAGTAGATAGCCCGGCGTTAGTAGCCTATTGGCATTATAAGGAACAAGTAGATAGCCCGGCGTTAGTAGCCAATTGGCATTATAAGGAACAAGTAGATAGCCCGGCGTTAGTAGCCTATTGGCGTTATAAGGAACAAGTAGATAGCCCGGCGTTAGTAGCATAATTGTTGATACTCCGTTACCCCCCCCCCCCCCCAAAAAAAAAAGAACACATAAGAAGAACAATAAAAACAAGAATATCGTAGGAGTTTCAATTTATGAATACTCCATAATTCTTATTTCCACCTCCGTAAAAATCCAAACGAATCGGATAAAGATGCAAAACAGTAAAACTACACGGTGTGACCACGAACCAAACTTAAAGCCACACAATGTGCTGTTTCCCGCGTAGCGTGGCATAGTCCCACCGCGCTCTGAATAATGGACCTATCTCCCGGAATAAACGACTCGGTGATTAATTGAATAACGTGCACCACATTTTTAGGCCTAATGGATGGCTATGCCACTCCCCTCTCACCGTCGAATTTAACTCAACTCGAGGGAAATCATGAAATGACACTTCGTCAACTTAGAGGGTTTCGTTCTGATGCCTAGTGTTTATTTGAAAAGTTTTGAGTTGAAATAAACAGGGTGATTCAGGTATAAGTAGCCAAACTCTAGGAGGAGATTCTAGACATAATTTCCAACAAAAAATTACTTTTGAAGTATGGACAGATTCCGAAAGGAAAATCAGTTATGTCCAAATTTCTGATTTTTTAACGTAAACGTATTTTTTATTGAATACGAAAGTTTTGCCCAAAAGTGCTTAAGATAATTAAATTATCATACTACTATATATTTGAGTGGCTTAATATCAAAGACGGACACCTGTCATTTTCTAAATGTTGAGAAAATCACCTTTTATGCTTGCAAGTTATAGTGAACATTTTTTGAAAATATTTATTTCATAATTAGGCTTATATGTTTAAAATTTATATTATTCTGTTTCTGATATCAATACCACTCAAACAATTAATGAAAATTACCTTTGAACCCATTGGGTGATTGGTAGGTGTTCGTTTATGAAAAAAACCTCCACAGCAGGAGACCGTTTTTGAAACAAAGCATCTACTTTGAAGCCAGAAATTACATGTTTACGCCCGTTTTTTACAGAAACTAATCTCATCATTGAAAAGAGCAGACAAAAACCTATAGGAATCCACTGCTAACTCAATTTAGAATTGTTTACAGATGTCCGTCTTTGATATTAAGCCACTCATTTGTCAAATACCACTCACTCATTGATCTATCATCGCCCAGCCCAAAACACTTGACCGAAAAAGTTGAAATTTAGCATGGACACTCTTTGGATGTAAACACTCGCTTAGAATATTTCTCTTTTATTTTTTATATTCAAATTTTTAAGTGTTTTTACAGGGGTTTCAATTTTTACTTGGTTTTAAAGAGAGCTTGCTCGGCTAGGCAGCAAGCGTTGCTAGGACGATAACAGGTCAGCTGTTACCGTACTGTATTTATTTCATTATATTATTTCTTTCGTTTTTGGATATACAGGGTGTCCCAGTATATGTGTCCACCCCCTTTTCCTCCTAGATTTGTTGGAATTTCGAAATGAAACTTGGTAGGTATTAGTTATGTTGCATGAGGTTTCTTTTAAAGGTTTAGTTGACTTTGTAACATTCTCCAGTTTTTCTCCATCGCATCTAACTCTTGATTTTCTAATGGCGGCAGGTATTTTTTATGACGAATTCTGATAGAAAATTTAATTTTAAGACTAATTAATTCCGAAACATCTTTTGATCCGACGCACCGTTTGATACCCCGTTAAATATTTAATCTAAAACTTTCATCTTGGTATCATCTGAAAGGAAAATTAATAGGCTACAACGTTTACATTGAGGTGTTTTTACGTACAAGGCTTGGTTTCAGTGATAAATAGGAATTTGTCTACAAAAGGGCGATATTTTTCAGTTTTTTGCGTTTTACGCGCAAACGGTGCGTCGGATCAAAAGATGTCTCGGAATAAATTAGTCTTAAAATTAAATTATCTATCAGAATTCGTCATAAGAAATACCTGCCGCTATTGGAAAATCAAGAGTTAGATGCGCTGGAGAAAAACTGGAGAATGTCAACAAAGTCAACTAAACCTTCTAAAGAAACCTCATGCAACATAACTAAGACCTACCAAGTTTCATTTCGAAATTCCAACAACTCTAGGAGGAAAAGGGGGTGGACACATATACTGGGACACCCTGTTTGAAGTACTCTGTTTGGCGTAGGTCAAACATAGAACTACATTTTCTTTTGTACAAATTTATGTAAATACACTGTGATTTGGTCCCTCATAGAATAAACGCTACACCTGATTATGGTACTGTATCTATTTCATGATATTATTTATATTTGAGGTTCATTTCAACTATGATGGTAGACCTTGAATTATTATAAATAAACTGTGATTTTGTTCCTCATGGAGTTTACCCTGTACCTGGTGATGGTCCATCGGAGTTGATAATATCCGGAACCCTTAAATTCCTGTTACTGCTAACCTATAGATAACGGGATATCTCTAGTAGCTTTAATATAATTAAACTATATAGTAGCTTTAATTTTGATGAGACATTATTATTATCTTCCGTGACGAAGCATGGTTATTCAGCTAGTTATTTATGAATTGGAGAAAATTGCTTTAATTATGATCAAGAAAGGTAGTACTACCCCTTAACTCCAAACATGACCAAAATTTCACTATCTCAGTTTTAAAGAATGTCAAAAATCTGTAATAATTTTCCCTTCTATCTCGTTCTTTCTCTGCCTCCCATCCATAATCTCACTCCCTCTCCCTCCCTTGGTAAATGTCTTTCTCTCCCTAGGTGTATACTTCCATCAGGTGCGACCCTCAATGAACGAGAACTATGACACGCTGAATTCTCTCGCCACGAAGTTGATTAAAATGGAGTGATAATCTCCATTTCTTTTTCCCTCCAAGAGGCTGTGGAATAAATTTGAATACTCCCCTCTAAATATTCATGGAAAAATTTACAATGGAATATTCAGATGAAGAGGTTAATCCTCCGGGTGTGTTTGTCAGCCTTGTGAGAAAACACAGCCAACGTGCCTTGTGAAAAACACGTTGTGAACGGACAGCATTGTGTTGAAAACGGCGGCCATTGTCCAGGGACATATGCGCGGTACTATATCATCTTTTCTCATTCTAATTTTTCCCTCCCTCTCGCTGCTTCTCTTTTTGATTTAACGCATCCTGGGTTTTCCTAAGATTTACCTGTGTGCGGAAAATGTGAACTCTACAGCTATCTCTGCTCTGAAATAATCCCAAACGAAATGTTTAATCCGAATCGTAATCCAATTCGGAATACAATAAAGGAATGAATTTTATTTATTTAACATGCAAATTGAATTTCGCCTCATAAAATCGGCAATAAAATCCATCCCTAGTCATCCCATTCATCCCGTTTCCATTGTGCAGAAATTGGATTACCGTCCTAAACCTTCCTGTAGGTACAGCCTTTCAAAAGGAGAATCCTTATTTTTTATATTTATTTTATTTTGATGCTGTTTCTTGCCAATATCTGTTTATCATGAAGATTAGATTGTCAGCCGTCGAGGTGATAAGTAAAGATGGAATACTTGGGATTCAGCTAAAAAAAACCTCAATACGATTTTTGTAAAAAAAAATCTATGTTCAGGGCGCTTCGGCTACTCTTTGGTAGCCTTCGTCAGCAATGAAACTGCCGGGAGGTAGAGGAAGACCAAAGTTCACACTTACGTAACCATTGTGGAAGTGAAGGTTACTTCCACAATGGTTACTTACTAACTTCACACTTCCACAATGGTTACTTAAGTGTTAACTTTGGTCTTCCTCTGCCTCCCGGCACTTTCATTGCTGACGAAGGCTACCAAAGAGTAGCCGAAACGTCCTGAACATAGATTTTTTTACAAAAATCGTATTGAGTTTTTAGCCGAATCCCAAGTATTCCATCTTTACTTATATCTGTTTAGATACATTAAAGGTTTCATCTGTACAATGCTTTCAATAATCCAGTTTTATTCTGTCAAAGGCACTGATTCTGCCTCTTAAATTAATCTGCCTGTTTTTATGGCCAACCAAACTTAGTCCGCTATGGGTCAGCCATGGCCAACTGTATATCTTCGAAACTTTTAAGGTATTTCAAATAATACTAAACCTAAGAAATAGGCATTAAATGAAAGAAAAATATTAAGTAGAACCTAATTTTTGAATTATAGAGTATTTTGAAACGACAAAATAAGTTACAACGAAGGAACTCAAGCAGACCGTGCTAAGGTAGAAGTTAAACACGAAACCTAATATTATAGTTTTCATCGGCCAGTCGGCTCTGTCTACTACACGCATTAAATCGCTTCAACACAATTACTACAGAAATAATGGATGTTGGCGAATTATGAAGAACAGTGAAACTGTGTTGTTTCTGTTTTTAGTCAAGCAAGGTAAGAAAATAAATGATTGTTGTGGCACATGGTCCGGGGTTTAAGTAAACCAAAACCTGGCTATGTGCAACAAACAGAAATCATTGCACAAGGTTAACTATCAACTATTATTTTAATTAAGTAACACAAGTTTAAAAATTCTTTTACATTTGGCTAATTTTATATTGCGACAAGATACTGACATATTGTACGCTTACACTGACGGATCCAAGACGAAATTCGGAACAGGGGCAGCTGCCATTGTTGACAACAACACTTACTTACTAAGACTACCAGACGAAACGACCATATATACAGCCGAACTATACGGTATACAGTTAGCACTGACAAACATTCAAGACAGAGGAAACGACAACATTGCTATTTGTACCGACTCTTTAAGTTCTTTGCTCTCCATGCGAAACATTTTCAGTACACATCCCATTATAAAAAACATATTCTCACAAATATACATATTACAGAACAATAACAAACACATTATATTTATATGGCTACCAGGACATGAGGACATTAAACTCAGTACAGCTGTAGACCTACAAGCGAAACTAGCGACGAAAAGACCTACGCTTGACTTGAAAACTGTGACTTCATCGGACTTATACAAAACATTACAAACTAACATACTGTACGAGTGGGACAGTGAGTGGCGAAAAACTGATGCCAAGTTGAGGGAAATTAAAAATACAACGAAGGCCTGGACAAATGAATACTTCTCTCGTCGGGACGAAGTCATCCTGTCCAGGCTTCGTATTGGACACACCTTACTTACCCATTCCTACCTACTAGACTGAAAGGACAGACCAACTTGTAGATTGTAAATTGTAACGAGACTCTGACCGTTAAACATATACTTACCAACTGCAGACAGCGCAATAACTTGACCATACCTTATGACTTACACGACATACTGACAGAAGGTAGCCCACACATTAGTGCACTACTCAGGTATCTAAAACACACAAAGTTATACTCCAAAATGTAAATAATTGAATTTTATCCCTTTGAATGTATATATTTATTTATGTTTTTTTATTCTATATTTTTCTTTCCTTTGTTACAGTTATCATTTATTTCCTTAGTTTCTTTCTCATTTATTTATTTGTTGTATTTTTGTTCATGTTCTATTGGTAGGTACTAAGACATATTTCTCAGTTGACTGCTTTTAAAGAGTTTCTTGCCTAAGTTGCGGAACTCTATAATTAAATAAATAAATAAATAAAAATTCTAATATTCAATAATATATCATTTTGAAGATACTAATTTATCACATAAAGGCTTAATAACAACTATTACAAGCATACATTTATAAAATAAAATTCCAAACTTTATTTAACATCTGTGGCGTTAATATCCTAAAAGGTTGGTACGCCTTAAGAAAAAAAAAAAAAAAAAAAAAAAAAAATGTAAAAAAATGAGAAACAGTTTGGTCACAGTGTCTCGAAGTGTAAACTTGAGAAAGTGGATACAGTAATTTTCGCCTAGGATGCTGTCAGTTTTCATTTATAGCGCCTAAAATCTTACTTCTCTTTGAGATTTCATTTTATATTTCTCCTGAAAGATCAAAAAGTATCAATAAATGATTCTATACCTTTGATAATGACATTGGGGAATATGAACGGAACCGCGAAAGCGCGGATAGGCTTTTTTAATATATGAAGTCAAATGAATTTTAATTAACACGTTTCTCTTCTTAACTTAAAAACATATACGAACTGTATATTATTGTTTTTACTTTATTTTTAATAATATTGCTCTTCTTTTTACGTGCTTCTCATTTTATGACATGTATAAATATTCAGAATTATTTCACAGCTTTTCTTTACCAGATGCTCAAAACTTTTCCTCTGGAGGACTGTAATAGAGAAAATCACTTTAGGTACAAAACTAAAATAAATATAGATGAAACCATAGATACCGTCATTATGTACTTACTCCAAGAGCTAAAAGTTAAACTTATGAACTAATTATCTCGTCTAGATGTTATCAAACTTAATTATTCAACATAATATAGAGATATTTTACACCGGGTTATCTATAGGTTACCACCTTTCCTAAACATCTATGGTGAAGCAGAGAATTCCTTCAAAGCTCCCAAATATGAAGAAACTCAACAATCTGCAGACGAGAGTCGAACACGTATCTCCCACATGAGAATTAAACGCGTTAGCCACATGACCGCTGAGAGATCCGTGGCTGTAGCTATTTGAAATATATGTTTCCTTGATACGTGCTGCTTTTAATAATAAAATATTTATATATAGTATTAAGACACATTAGCAGTTTGGCGTTTTGTATATTTACTGATTAATCTAAAAAAACCAAGGTGAAATTGTGGTAATTTTATGCTGATAATTGGAAGGCATAAATACTATCCAACAAAAAGAAACTTTTTTTAGGTGACACACATTTCAGTTTATAATATATAGTCGTACTTTTTCTCAATCAATGTCCCTTTGGGGCCAAGAAATGAATTTGGCCCGCGTGTATTTTTGGTGTACTATTATAGTTTTTAAGCCTACCGTTGACTGTTTAAAAGTCCAGAATAGGAAAATTGAGAGGAAATCATTTTAAAGAATGAAATAACGAAAGCATAATAGGAGAAATTAGAACATATCGCTCTAGTATTTCTCAAGTGACACAACTCAAAATAAAACTCAACTGATAATGTGTCACTCATGCCTATGTAGAGGGAATAGCATTAAGCCAGGAAGAGTGACACAAGCGCCCTTGGTGACCAAGCTCTGAAGCTATGTACAGGGTGTCCCAAAAATAATGGTCATCCGTTTGCCAAATGATTCTCCAATGTGAGATCGGAAAAAATAACCCCCGCAAAATAGACCTTGAAATGTTATTAACAAGCCCACAATACCCGCTGGAGGAAGTGTGGAGGACGTTCCAACTTGTCCAGACCCCCCCCCCCCCCCCACCCACCTTCAAAACAATGATCTCTACTCCTGATCCCGGGCCTCAACTCCTGAACTTGCTGTAATCTGAAGGGAGACGTTCTTCCCGAAGGATCCGGCCGACCGTCATCCTCGAGACTCCCGTAGCTTGGGCCTATCTTCTCAGCTCCATAGTAGGCCTGGATCAGGCGAGGGCAATTATTCTTTCCTCTATTCTGGAAGGGACTGGTTCATGGAATTCCTACTTGACCATTTGTCGATTGGAATGGAATGGCCCACGTATACGCTGTTAATGGTCATTTTGACCCTAAGGAGTCAATTCTGACCTATGGTGCCGTTGACTTTTTTCATCCTCATCACTCGTAGATTCGAAATATGCAATAATAAAAATTTAACCTTGAATATCATTTCAAGGTCAATTTTGCGGGGGTCAATATGGTGGTTATTTTTTCCGATCTCACATTGGAGAATCATCTGGCAAACGGATGACCATTATTTTTGGGACACCCTGTACATAGAGTTTTGGTGGTTGATAAAGAGATATTTATCATGTCTTTCACAGTCATAACTATGACGGTGTGAATAAAACCGATTTTTGAGTTGTGTCACTTTAGAAATACTAGTGCGATATCTGCGTTAGAGGCTCAGCTATTTTAATGCGGTCCTGTAGAACGAGGAGAGTGGCACGGGCTCCGCTCCACGGGCATCTATGATTGTGCGGTTTGCCGGCACGTAAGGATTAACTGTTAGCCTGCTGGACTGTGTCGCCGTCGCCAAACCAATTCAGTTGGGTGCAAATGTCGGATGGATGGATTGGGTGTTTAAGGGCAGAAAACTTCTAGGTCCTCACCGCCCTCAAGTGTAATGTTAGAGTGTCGTGAAAGGGTTTGTGTTTAGGACAGTGCTGCGCTTCCAATTCAGCATTTATGACAATGAACTATTTTTATTTTCTGCTACTAATGTCATTGCTTACTATTAACACCAATATTACTTACTATTTCAACTAAATCTAATACTAATATGCAGTATAGCAATATTAATACAAATAATAGACTACATAACAATATTAATATTTACTTTTTTATTTTTTCCCCTCTTGTATAAATTTTTTTTTAAATTTTATTTTATTTCCTCGTATAATTTTATTTGTTTTTTTTTATGCATATATATTTATTTTATATATATATATATATATATATATATATATATATATATATATATATATATATATATATATATATAATTTTATATGTATATATATCTATTTTTTTTTTTTTACAATTTTTTATGTGTAATTTTTTATAAATCCATTTTTTTTTACTAATACAAACTAAATAACTAATACAACTATTTCTACTAAAACTGATACTAATGTACTAATGTAAGCAATATTAATACTAATACTATACAGTCGGCTTGGATACATTATATTTTCTTTTTATCTAAAATAATTAATATTAATAACCAAACGATTAATCCACCTTCACGATCTAATCGGCCAAAAATTTGCTCTCAATGAAAAATAATGAGTTCATGAAAATGAACTATCCAATGTTAAGTTCTGTAGCCCCTATTTACCAGATGCCTACCCTCTCCGAACCCCGGGCCATCTCTATTACCAGCCCAAAGTGTCTGGGGTTACTACACCCTATAAAGCCTCAGGGTGAGTGGTGAGTTCTCCCTAATGGAACTCCCCTACCTTGGAACTCATCTAGAAAAACCCTTTGCTACCGGCACACAGCTCTCCCTGCTAATGGTTCCTCTTTGTACTACCAGCACTAAGCCTGACTTATTGTTTTAGCAGAGTCCTTTCTACTCTTCAGAAATACCTGGGTGGATTTCTTTAAAGAATTTTTCTCAACTCCATACCAATATTGAAACTAGTGAAGGCACTTGAGCAGTTTCCTGTGAGTGACACCTGTTTCTTCGGGAATTTCATTTTACGTTATCCCACTAGTATTTCTAAAGTGACACAACTCAAAAATCAATTCCATATATACTTTATTTATTAATCCTCAACCTCAGCCAAATATATTGATGAACTAGTTACAATTCCTCATTTTTAAACGTTTCGGCCTCAGGGCCATCCTCATTAACTAGAAGAAAAATAAATTACATTAAAAATTACCCCCTTTTTTATCCATACAATGTAAAAAATTTTTAAAACTATCTTCAACTTATATTACCTTCCTTGCTTAATCCACATATAATCCCCCTATTTTCACAAGGGCTTGTCATCACATTACATCTAAAACTTTAAAACGATAGGATTTTCCATCTTCTATAAATAACACTTTTTTAAACATTTGAAATTTCCACCAGACCATGTGGCCACAACTTCTCACCATTTTCTATTTACACTATCATAACATTCTATCTCTAATCCCATATATTAAAAATTGTTCAAGTCCATTTTACTTATCTTATTATACATATCCAATAACCCTATATAATTTACATTATTTTACATTTTTCTTCTAGTTAATGAGGATGGCCCTGAGGCCGAAACGTTTAAAAATGAGGAATTGTAACTAGTTCATCAATATATTTGGCTGAGGTTGAGGATCAATAAATAAAGTATATATGGAAATAATTTATACCTCAGAAAATCTTTGTGGATAATTCCTAACATGTCAAAAATCAATGTTTTTCAGTTATGACTATGACAGACATAGTAAATATTTCTTTATGAACCATCTAAAGCTTCAGAGCTAGGTCACACCAGAGGGCACTTGTTTCCTTCTTCCTGTCTCAATGCTATGTCCCCTTTATAGGCAAGAGTGACACAGTTTCTGTTGAGTTTTATTTTGAATTGTGTCACTTTAGAAAAACTAGTGCTATATGTTTGTAAATTATATATTTATGGTGATAATATTTGGAACCTATCAGTTTCTAAACCTTAAATAAATAATTATCATAATTATAAGGAATGTAATTCTCGACCCAGAAGCGGTTAATCACAAATAAATATCAATAACACTAAATAAATGAACAGAGGAGAAATAAAAAAAAAAAAATTATGTCATATGTGTGTTTGTACACAACGAAGTAGTACATGAAGGGAATAAATAATAATTATGAAAATTTTAGTTTAAAAATCTGTTTGTTTTATATAAGAAGAATTATTAACTGATTAGTGTTTATTTATAATTTTATATATCGTCGATACAAAAGCAAACTAACGAATATGAAAAAATGCATCTTTCATTGTCCATCTTTAATAATTTATGCTGGACTTATTTACGGCAAATTCTTCAATCTGACTTCACTCTATTAAAGGGAAAGTATTCCACTATCAAAAGGTCAAATCTGCCGAATATTTGACTGTCCAAAAAAAAAGTTATGAATAAATACTTTTCCACTCTGAAAAGTGTTGATTTTCATATTCGTTAGTTTGCTTTTGTATCGACGATATATTAAGAATACATTTTTATTTAAATACATTATAACCTCCACAATGTAATGTGAAACATTCACGAATACAATTGTTTCTATTAGTTTCTAAACTATTTAAAATTCGACTACCTACCTTAATGGTATATTCCTTCGAATAATGAGTTAATACCCCCTGGTTTAATTAAATTCTTCCCATATATATGTATATATATACAGGGTGTCCCGTAAATGTCTAGTCATATTTTGAGAGGTGATAGAGGACCCTTAGGGGAACAAAAAATGTTCTATGACGATTTCCCGAATTCTCGCCCATAAGGGAGAAAACGACGTTTTATTGTTTTTGTCGAGACAAACGTGGTTTTTAGAAGAATAATCATTGTAGCTCCGTTCCAGGTGGCACTACTAGAAAGGGACTGAAACCAATCGAAAGCTGAGTAAATTTACTATAAGACTAGTTGGAAGTAAACGTAAAAATGAATGAATGTAAGTATGTATACCTTACCAAAAAAAGCTATACTAAATTTCCAGATATTTTATTGATATTTCATTCAAGCGTTACTCCTCAATGGGCAGGATCTGAGATTTCCGGGTTTCAGAAAAACTTTCTCATTTAACCAGCTTTCCATTCATGTATCACAACCCTGTGTTATTGAAGTATTTGAACGATTTAAGAACAAAAGTTTTTAAAAAAACATGGATCCGTGAAAAGAAAATTATATTTTTTTCTTCAATTTATTCAAAAAGCTGAAGGGAAATATTTTTTTTATAAATGTTTACATAAATATTAAGTAAATATTTACTTAAAACAATAAAAAAATTAATCCCACGAATATAAAAAAAATTCCTAATCTTAAAACAGTAAATAAATAAAATACACATATATTTTGAATTTGCTAATTACAGTAACTAATACTGGTTCCAGGAGGTGGCCATTAAGGAACCCCAACCATACATTAACCTCAAAAATTATTATTTTTACCTAGATCACGCATTTGAACACATTTTTACTGGTACTTATATTTAGAAAACAAATGCTTTACCTTAAATTAATACTGATGGCTACGCTTGTGAAACTCACTGGGATTCTGAGCCCATGCGTTTTTGTTGTGGTAATTATACCATATATATATATATATATATATATATATATATATATATATATATATATGTATATATATCCATCCGTCGACCACGTGAGAGAGAATTACACCGTCGCCCACGTGGGGTCCACCAGGACCCCACTTACATTTATGGTGGTAACGTACTAATACTTCATAAGACTACCTTAAAAAAATATTTAATCAATTTGTAGGTGTCTGTGAAGATACCCTCCAAATATGGAGTCTCAGGTTCCATAATTGTGTTTGTAGGATTTGAAATTGCATTACAGAAAGAAAATAACGCAGGAAAATGGAATACTTTCGTCAGATTGTAAAATTCGACGAATTCAGCTTTATCTTGATACCAGATACTATCATGATGCAAAGTGATTAAATTGGAAAAATAAAATACAAGTAAATATCCTAAAAAACCTTCTCACGGAAGCTGATATATATATATATATATATATATCGGAAGCGGATATATATATATATATATATATATATATATATATATATATATATATATATATATATATATATATATATATATATATAAAGAAAATAGTTTCCCAAAATCCCAATAATTTTTCTTGTGTCAGCAAAAAGTTAATGAATCAAATTCAAAAGCAGCATTATGGTAAATTTATTAAAAATAGAGCTATTTGTAATATTTTGACAATTATGTACATTTTGACTTATTTCATGTACTTGCCTTTCCCCGATATATCCTTTCTTTCGGGTGGAATCTTTTAAAGCATTACCTACCCCATTTTTCATTTCATAATCTTTTTAAGGATTTTGTCCTGAAATATCTTAAAGATTTATAAAGACACATGATGCATATAAAGTAATAAAAAACAAAAATGGCTTTCCTATTTTAGATGGCCCTCTGTCTAAAATAATATTTTATTTATTTTATTTTAGTTTTTTCACCATTTGGTGAAAAAAACACGGCTTTGTTCTTAGATACAAAATTCAAGATTGATACAAAAGTATCCGTCTGTTGATTATTTTGTGTATTGTTAAATGTTCCGTCTGTTGATTATTTTGTGTATTGTTAAGTGCTCTGTCTGTTGATTATTTTGTGTATTGTTAAATGTTCTGTTTGTTGATTATTTTGTGTATTGTTAAATGTTCTGTCTATTGATTACCCTGTGTATTGTTAAATGTTCTGTCTGTTGATTATTTTGTGTATTGTTAAATGTTCTGTTTGTTGATTATTTTGTGTATTGTTAAATGTTCTGTCTGTTGATTACCCTGTGTATTGTTAAATGTTCCGTCTGTTGATTATTTTGTGTATTGTTAAATGTTCTGTCTGTTGATTATTTTGTGTATTGTTAAATGTTCTGTCTGTTGATTATTTTGTGTATTGTTAAATGTTCTGTCTGTTGATTATTTTGTGTATTGTTAAGTGCTCTGTCTGTTGATTATTTTGTGTATTGTTAAATGTTCTGTCTGTTGATCATTTTGTGTATTGTTAAGTGCTCTGTCTGTTGATTATTTTGTGTATTGTTAAATTTTCTGTCTGTTGATTACCCTGTGTATTGTTAAAAGTTCCGTCTGTTGATTATTTTGTCTATTGCTAAATGTTCCGTCTGTTGATTATTTTGTGTATTGTTAAATGTTCCGTCTGTTGATTATTTTGTGTATTGTTAAGTGCTCTGTCTGTTGATTATTTTGTGTATTGTTAAGTGCTCTGTCTGTTGATTATTTTGTGTATTGTTAAGTGCTCTGTCTGTTCATTATTTTGTGTATTGTTAAGTGCTCTGTCTGTTGATTATTTTGTGTATTGTTAAGTGCTCTGTCTGTTGATTATTTTGTGTATTGTTAAGTGCTCTGTCTGTTGATTACCCTGTGTATTGTTAAATGTTCCGTCTGTTGATTATTTTGTCAATTGCTAAATGTTCCGTCTGTTGATTACCCTGTGTATTGTTAAATGTTCCGTCTGTTGATTATTTTGTGTATTGTTAAATGTTCTGTCTGTTGATTATTTTGTGTATTGTTAAGTGCTCTGTCTGTTGATTACCCTGTGTATTGTTAAATGTTCCGTCTGTTGATTATTTTGTGTATTGTTAAGTGCTCTGTCTGTTGATTATTTTGTGTATTGTTAAATGTTCTGTCTGTTGATCATTTTGTGTATTGTTAAGTGCTCTGTCTGTTGATTATTTTGTGTATTGTTAAATGTTCTGTCTGTTGATTACCCTGTGTATTGTTAAATGTTCCGTCTGTTGATTATTTTGTCTATTGCTAAATGTTCCGTCTGTTGATTATTTTGTCTATTGCTAAATGTTCCGTCTGTTGATTATTTTGTGTATGGTTAAGTGCTCTGTCTGTTGATTATTTTGTGTATTGTTAAGTGCTCTGTCTGTTGATTATTTTGTGTATTGTTAAGTGCTCTGTCTGTTCATTATTTTGTGTATTGTTAAGTGCTCTGTCTGTTGATTATTTTGTGTATTGTTAAGTGCTCTGTCTGTTGATTATTTTGTGTATTGTTAAGTGCTCTGTCTGTTGATTACCCTGTGTATTGTTAAATGTTCCGTCTGTTGATTATTTTGTCTATTGCTAAATGTTCCGTCTGTTGATTACCCTGTGTATTGTTAAATGTTCCGTCTGTTGATTATTTTGTGTATTGTTAAATGTTCTGTCTGTTGATTATTTTGTGTATTGTTAAGTGCTCTGTCTGTTGATTACCCTGTGTATTGTTAAATGTTCCGTCTGTTGATTATTTTGTGTATTGTTAAGTGCTCTGTCTGTTGATTATTTTGTGTATTGTTAAATGTTCTGTCTGTTGATTATTTTGTGTATTGTTAAATGTTCTGTCTGTTTTGTTAAATTAATCCAATAGAGAATATCTTTTTGTTGGATTAATTCCCAAAAAATCCAATTCACCACATGACTGTTGTAATTTTTACTTTTTCAAATGTTGTTGTATAAATGTGTATGCATGAGGTATTTAATGATTTTAACAATGTACTGGCTATTATCGGAAAGTAAGTCAGTCAAATTGTAAGGTAATTTAAAATTTGTCCTGAGTCTACACTCTGTCAGTATGTGCTTTATTGTTAGGTGAGTATTGCAGTATGTTCATGTCGGTCAGTCTTGTCTGGTCATAATGTAGGAATGTGTCAGTCCTGTAATAAAATAAAATATATACACACACACATATATATATATATATATATATATATATATATATATATATATATACATAAAAGTAAATAAATTATATATTAAGACGGTATATAATTAAGCAAATAAACCCTACAAGGTTGGTAAATCAGTGTGATTGCATTGAATTTGTAATTCATGGAGCAATCAGAACGGTTAATTACATTTGCATGAGTAGTTTCGCCGTGAGCACTTCACTCCCAGCGGGAATTGCATTGTGCAATAGCACTATACAATACATTGTTCAATAAATTAGAATCTATTGTAATCTAGGTTTATTGATTGCATATGTTGGTGGAAAATGTAATTTATTTTGAGAAATCGAGAATAAGAGCATTAAGGGACATTTATTACAATTCAAAATAGACTGCAAGAATACTTGAAACTGATTTACTCTTAACCTAGAACGACACACTGGGGTGTCACATACCCCAGGAATGTTTAAAAATTTATTAATTCCTACGTGTGTAGCTCTATAGCCGAATCCCGTAAATAACCTTCATTCAAAACATAATCGATTCTAATCATTATCTGTCATGTGACAGTCTTTTTTTGCTACTTGTAGTAATCTGAAATAATCTTGGGGTATCTCACACCCCAGTGTGTCGTTAGTGTAAGTGTTCAGGGTATCTCACACCCCAGTGAGTCGTTAGTGTAACTGTTCAGGGTATCTCTCACCCCAGTGAGTCGTTAGTGTAAGTGTTCAGGGTATCTCTCACCCCAGTGTGTCGTTAGTGTAAGTGTTCAGGGTATCTCAGACTCCAGTGTGTCGTTAGTGGAAGTGTTCAGGATATCTCAGACTCTAGTGTGTTGTTAGTGTAAGTGTTCAGGGTATCTCAAACCCCAGTGTAACTGTTCGACAGCCTACGAGAAGTGGCAGAAGAAAATAAAATAAATATAGTAAGACATTTACCTGGGCCTAAGGGTCCGGCTAAGAATATTCCCAGCCCTTCCGAGACAAGGAATCTCTTATTTTCACCAGATTATCAGTGAAATAACCAAGTGTACAAACGATGAAATTCTTAGAAGGCGCATTGCGATCGATTCTGTGCAGACATATAAAAAAGATACTGATTAGGTAGAGATCTGGGCATTTATTGGATTGTTATATTTTTCAGGAAAGAATAAATCCGGTAAAGTCTCAATAGTAGAGCTTTCCTCTGTAAAAATGGGCCATCCTTTATTTCGACACGTCATACCCATGGATAGGTTCAGCTGTTTGTGATTTGATGATAAACTGACTAGACAAGAGAGAAAGGCTAATGACAAAATGCCACCTATTAGAGACATATGGGAAATTTTTATGAACAATTTTAAAAAAATATTACACCCCTTTTGAAAATGGTTCTTGTGATAAGAAATTGAAGGGCTTTAGAGGCAAGAAATACACAAAAGGAGTTCGTTTTGTGAAAGCGTAAAGGAAAGAAAGACGAAATTTATATGTCTGCAATGAAAGAGAGCTATTTGCAACGAGTCCATCGCAGCATTACGCCTGCATGTATTTAGTGACAGAGGTCCCTTCAGGGCCACCACTATGTATTTCATTACTATTTAATTCGAACAATGACTTTTCCGCCACGTTTTATGAATCTTTGACTTAATATTTTTATGTGTTTAAGAACCATATAAATTATTTTTGTTATTTAGGGAAAAGATAGATTTTATTTTTTATTTTTTGGAAATAAGGGGTTTGATACAAAGTAAAGAAGTTATGTCCAGCCGGCTGGACAAAGGAACTGAAGGGGTTTGATACAATGTAAAGAAGTTATGTCCAGCCGGCTGGACAAAGGAACTGAAGGGGTTTGATACAAAGTAAAGAAGTTATGTCCAGCCGGCTGGACAAAGGAACTGAAGGGGTTTGATACAAAGTAAAGAAGTTATGTCCAGCCGGCTGGACAAAGGAACTGAAGGGGTTTGATACAAAGTAAAGAAGTTATGTCCAGCCGGCTGGACAAAGGAACTGAAGGGGTTTGATACAAAGTAAAGAAGTTATGTCCAGCCGGCTGGACAAAGGAACTGAAGGGGTTTGATACAAAGTAAAGAAGTTATGTCCAGCCGGCTGGACAAAGACAGGAAAGAATAAATCCGGTAAAGTCTCAATAGTAGAGCTTTCCTCTGTAAAAATGGGCCATCCTTTATTTCGACACGTCATACCCATGGATAGGTTCAGCTGTTTGTGATTTGATGATAAACTGACTAGACAAGAGAGAAAGGCTAATGACAAAATGCCACCTATTAGAGACATATGGGAAATTTTTATGAACAATTTTAAAAAAATATTACACCCCTTTTGAAAATGGTTCTTGTGATAAGAAATTGAAGGGCTTTAGAGGCAAGAAATACACAAAAGGAGTTCGTTTTGTGAAAGCGTAAAGGAAAGAAAGACGAAATTTATATGTCTGCAATGAAAGAGAGCTATTTGCAACGAGTCCATCGCAGCATTACGCCTGCATGTATTTAGTGACAGAGGTCCCTTCAGGGCCACCACTATGTATTTCATTACTATTTAATTCGAACAATGACTTTTCCGCCACGTTTTATGAATCTTTGACTTAATATTTTTATGTGTTTAAGAACCATATAAATTATTTTTGTTATTTAGGGGAAAGATAGATTTTATTTTTTATTTTTTGGAAATAAGGGGTTTGATACAAAGTAAAGAAGTTATGTCCAGCCGGCTGGACAAAGGAACTGAAGGGGTTTGATACAATGTAAAGAAGTTATGTCCAGCCGGCTGGACAAAGGAACTGAAGGGGTTTGATACAAAGTAAAGAAGTTATGTCCAGCCGGCTGGACAAAGGAACTGAAGGGGTTTGATACAAAGTAAAGAAGTTATGTCCAGCCGGCTGGACAAAGGAACTGAAGGGGTTTGATACAAAGTAAAGAAGTTATGTCCAGCTGGCTGGACAAAGGAACTGAAGGGGTTTGATACAAAGTAAAGAAGTTATGTCCAGCCGGCTGGACAAAGGAACTGAAGGGGTTTGATACAAAGTAAAGAAGTTATGTCCAGCCGGCTGGACAAAGGAACTGAAGGGGTTTGATACAAAGTAAAGAAGTTATGTCCAGCCGGCTGGACAAATGAACTGAAGGGGTTTGATACAAAGTAAAGAAGTTATGTCCAGCCGGCTGGACAAAGGAACTGAAGGGGTTTGATACAAAGTAAAGAAGTTATGTCCAGCCGGCTGGACAAATGAACTGAAGGGGTTTGATACAAAGTAAAGAAGTTATGTCCAGCCGGCTGGACAAAGGAACTGAAGGGGTTTGATACAAAGTAAAGAAGTTATGTCCAGCCGGCTGGACAAAGGAACTGAAGGGGTTTGATACAAAGTAAAGAAGTTATGTCCAGCCGGCTGGACAAAGGAACTGAAGGGGTTTGATACAAAGTAAAGAAGTTATGTCCAGCCGGCTGGACAAAGGAACTGAAGGGGTTTGATACAAAGTAAAGAAGTTATGTCCAGCCGGCTGGACAAAGGAACTGAAGGGGTTTGATACAAAGTAAAGAAGTTATGTCCAGCCGGCTGGACAAAGACAGGAAAGAATAAATCCGGTAAAGTCTCAATAGTAGAGCTTTCCTCTGTAAAAATGGGCCATCCTTTATTTCGACACGTCATACCCATGGATAGGTTCAGCTGTTTGTCATTTGATGATAAACTGACTAGACAAGAGAGAAAGGCTAATGACAAAATGCCACCTATTAGAGACATATGGGAAATTTTTATGAACAATTTTAAAAAAATATTACACCCCTTTTGAAAATGGTTCTTGTGATAAGAAATTGAAGGGCTTTAGAGGCAAGAAATACACAAAAGGAGTTCGTTTTGTGAAAGCGTAAAGGAAAGAAAGACGAAATTTATATGTCTGCAATGAAAGAGAGCTATTTGCAACGAGTCCATCGCAGCATTACGCCTGCATGTATTTAGTGACAGAGGTCCCTTCAGGGCCACCACTATGTATTTCATTACTATTTAATTCGAACAATGACTTTTCCGCCACGTTTTATGAATCTTTGACTCAATATTTTTATGTGTTTAAGAACCATATAAATTATTTTGTTATTTAGGGGAAAGATAGATTTTATTTTTTATTTTTTGGAAATAAATCTGAACATAATCCATTTTGAAATTATTTATTTTTGTTTCCTATACTACTTAGATATTTTAAAATACATTATAAGCATTGCAGGTCTCATCACTTATATTTTATACCAATTTATATGTTGGGATGTACCACACCCCAGTGTGTCAGGTTAAGATGACTTTTAGAAGTGTGTCATTCTAGGGTTAAATTATGCCAAGGCAGAACTACTCGAGACCACAGAAATTAACAAACGTTAAAACTCGGTAAGATCAAAATTTATAAAACACAAGATCTTTGATAGACTCAAGTTCCAAAAGCAAACCATTGGCAACTTCACACCATCAGGACGACCAAGACTTTGGCCGAGAGCTTTTACCGCACACAGCAACTGCTAGACGTATCTGAAAATGACACAACTACCCTAGGTGTACCTAACCGATTTTTTTTCTTTTTGTGATATGTTTTAGTACTTAAGAAAATAATAGAAAGCTTATTGAAATTTCTTCTGAATAGGCCCATATATAAGCATAAAGTCTATGCCAAAGGGTGGCAGCTACAAATTCTTGGGGGTAATAGTGTAAATGTGTCGCTGTTTTTTTGTGTCAAACGTATTATCAGCAGTAAACAGGATGCAAAAACCAAGTCAACACACCTCCACTGTTTAATTCCTTTATTGTAACAAAACGTTTTCGAGTTCAGCACCTCATCCTCAGTGTCCTCCTATAGCTGGGCGAGGTTCACTCGGACCTTCCTCCGACTATACTCCGAGTATAGTCGGAGGAAGGTCCGAGTGAACCTCGCCCAGCTATAGGAGGACACTGAGGATGAGGTGCTGACCTCGAAAACGTTTTGTTACAATAAAGGAATTAAACAGTGGAGGTGTGTTGACTTGGTTTTTGCATCCTGTTTACTATGATGAACCTTCACCAGCCAACCAACCACATTTGTAGAGTATTATCAGCTGTATTATGCTATAAATTGCGTTATCGTCTAGAAAATATAAAAAAAAACCAAGTTGGAATTTTTCAGGATTTTCGGAAAAATGTAAGAATAACAAATTTCTTAAATATACAAATCTTCTGTAAAAATATTCAGAAATATTGTTTGAGTATATTACAGAAATATTACTTGATATATTATAGCGCTTTTCCCACTAGTTTTTATAGAAAATAATTTGGGGGGGGGGCTGGGAACACCTAGGCATTTGTGGTGTAGGGAAAATTTTAAATATTTTAGAATAAAATGGTGGGTTTTAACCCCTTCAGGTCCGAATTTTTATTTCTTAATAAAAATTTTTTTATTTTCCTGCCATAGTTGTGTATTGCTCTTATGATGATTCCTGATTTTTTTCAGAATTTTATGGTTTACCTGACATGAGTTATGTAATGTCCAGTATACTGGACATTGGTTCTCAAGTAATGCGATTTGTAGATGAAACCGAAATTCAAAATGTTAAAAAAAAATATAATTAAAGCAGTAATTTATTAACAATTTAAAATAAATTAATTCAGAAAAAATGAATTTGAAAAATTATTAGTAAATGTTATTGTAAAATCTCAAATATAATAAGGCATTGTAAAAATAGATTAGAATTTTAGACATGAAATCGTTGTCAGCGCACAGTAATAATGAAAATTAATGAAATTGAAATATTTTCAGTCTAGTCTCAAAAAGAGATAATTGATTATTTAAAAAAAAAAAAAAAAAAAAAAAAAAAAACATAAAACTAATAAGAATCAATTTTTTGAAAATCATGTGAACAGACAGATGATATTTTTGAATGGTTTGGGCGCCTTTTAGCCCATACCATTCAGAAAAAGGTATTGATTATTATGGTACTCAAAAAAACAATTCTGACAACATAAAAACAAAATATAACAGTAAATGTTTGAAAAATAGATAAAAAGTATTATTACATCAAATATGAGGGTTGACTTCCCATGTACAGTATACTGGACATGGATTTTCAAAAATTCGTAGACACCTTATCACAAATTGTATTGATAAAATTGAACTTCCAACCTTTAAAAGGATCATGTACATTAAATTCGGAGGAGTTTTATTCACTAAAAAGAAACCATTTGGACTAAATATGTAAAGAAAAGTCAATAACTTTTATAATCCATGACTGCCCGTGGTGGAGCAGAGTAGATTTTGCACATAACCTTTCAAAATCGAATGGAATCATTTTATATTAGGTGTCAAGTGGAAGACAAATACATAGAGCTTCAAACCAAAGTGATAGTAAACATCTATCGACCATAGGCAGTTTGATACAAAGTAAAGAAGTTATGTCCAGCCGGCTGGACATAACTTCTTTACTTTGTATCAAACCCCTTCAGTTCCTTTGTCCAGCCGGCTGGACATAACTTCTTTACTTTGTATCAAACCCCTTCAGTTCCTTTGTCCAGCCGGCTGGACATAACTTCTTTACTTTGTATCAAACTGCCTATGGTCGATAGATGTTTACTATCACTTTGGTTTGAAGCTCTATGTATTTGTCTTCCACTTGACACCTAATATAAAATGATTCCATTCGATTTTGAAAGGTTATGTGCACAAAGTAAAGAAGGGGAAAGGGGTTTGATACAAAGTAAAGAAGTTATGTCCAGCCGGCTGGACAAATGAACTGAAGGGGTTTGATACAAAGTAAAGAAGTTATGTCCAGCCGGCTGGACAAAGGAACTGAAGGGGTTTGATACAAAGTAAAGAAGTTATGTCCAGCCGGCTGGACAAAGGAACTGAAGGGGTTTGATACAAAGTAAAGAAGTTATGTCCAGCCGGCTGGACAAAGGAACTGAAGGGGTTTGATACAAAGTAAAGAAGTTATGTCCAGCCGGCTGGACAAAGGAACTGAAGGGGTTTGATACAAAGTAAAGAAGTTATGTCCAGCCGGCTGGACAAAGGAACTGAAGGGGTTTGATACAAAGTAAAGAAGTTATGTCCAGCCGGCTGGACAAAGGAACTGAAGGGGTTTGATACAAAGTAAAGAAGTTATGTCCAGCCGGCTGGACAAATGAACTGAAGGGGTTTGATACAAAGTAAAGAAGTTATGTCCAGCCGGCTGGACAAAGGAACTGAAGGGGTTTGATACAAAGTAAAGATGTTATGTCCAGCGGGCTGGACAAATGAACTGAAGGGGTTTGATACAAAGTAAAGAAGTTATGTCCAGCCGGCTGGACAAAGGAACTGAAGGGGTTTGATACAATGTAAAGAAGTTATGTCCAGCCGGCTGGACAAAGGAACTGAAGGGGTTTGATACAAAGTAAAGAAGTTATGTCCAGCCGGCTGGACAAAGGAACTGAAGGGGTTTGATACAAAGTAAAGAAGTTATGTCCAGCCGGCTGGACAAAGGAACTGAAGGGGTTTGATACAAAGTAAAGAAGTTATGTCCAGCCGGCTGGACAAAGGAACTGAAGGGGTTTGATACAAAGTAAAGAAGTTATGTCCAGCCGGCTGGACAAAGGAACTGAAGGGGTTTGATACAAAGTAAAGAAGTTATGTCCAGCCGGCTGGACAAAGGAACTGAAGGGGTTTGATACAAAGTAAAGAAGTTATGTCCAGCCGGCTGGACAAATGAACTGAAGGGGTTTGATACAAAGTAAAGAAGTTATGTCCAGCCGGCTGGACAAAGGAACTGAAGGGGTTTGATACAAAGTAAAGAAGTTATGTCCAGCCGGCTGGACAAATGAACTGAAGGGGTTTGATACAAAGTGAAGAAGTTATGTCCAGCCGGCTGGACAAAGGAACTGAAGGGGTTTGATACAAAGTAAAGAAGTTATGTCCAGCCGGCTGGACAAAGGAACTGAAGGGGTTTGATACAAAGTAAAGAAGTTATGTCCAGCCGGCTGGACAAAGGAACTGAAGGGGTTTGATACAAAGTAAAGAAGTTATGTCCAGCCGGCTGGACAAAGGAACTGAAGGGGTTTGATACAAAGTAAAGAAGTTATGTCCAGCCGGCTGGACAAAGGAACTGAAGGGGTTTGATACAAAGTAAAGAAGTTATGTCCAGCCGGCTGGACAAAGGAACTGAAGGGGTTTGATACAAAGTAAAGAAGTTATGTCCAGCCGGCTGGACAAAGGAACTGAAGGGGTTTGATACAAAGTAAAGAAGTTATGTCCAGCCGGCTGGACAAAGGAACTGAAGGGGTTTGATACAAAGTAAAGAAGTTATGTCCAGCCGGCTGGACAAAGGAACTGAAGGGGTTTGATACAAAGTAAAGAAGTTATGTCCAGCCGGCTGGACAAAGGAACTGAAGGGGTTTGATACAAAGTAAAGAAGTTATGTCCAGCCGGCTGGACAAAGGAACTGAAGGGGTTTGATACTAAGTAAAGAAGTTATGTCCAGCCGGCTGGACAAAGGAACTGAAGGGGTTTGATACAAAGTAAAGAAGTTATGTCCAGCCGGCTGGACAAAGGAACTGAAGGGGTTTGATACAAAGTAAAGAAGTTATGTCCAGCCGGCTGGACAAAGGAACTGAAGGGGTTTGATACAAAGTAAAGAAGTTATGTCCAGCCGGCTGGACAAAGGAACTGAAGGGGTTTGATACAAAGTAAAGAAGTTATGTCCAGCCGGCTGGACAAAGGAACTGAAGGGGTTTGATACAAAGTAAAGAAGTTATGTCCAGCCGGCTGGACAAAGGAACTGAAGGGGTTTGATACAAAGTAAAGAAGTTATGTCCAGCCGGCTGGACAAAGGAATTGAAGGGGTTTGATACAAAGTAAAGATGTTATGTCCAGCCGGCTGGACAAATGAACTGAAGGGGTTTGATACAAAGTAAAGAAGTTATGTCCAGCCGGCTGGACAAAGGAACTGAAGGGGTTAAGGTCCTCTGGACACCTTCACGACCACGGTAAATGTAGTCGACATTTTTCGTTGTTATAGGCTTTATTTTTATCAGTCCCCCCTTATATACGCCTATGGCTTTTCCTCAGAAAAATTAATTGGTAATTTGATAATTTATCTAAGGTAATAAAATAGAATATAACCAAAATGTTAAATAGTAAAACAAAATTACTTTTCATCAATAAAAAAAAAAAAAAAAAAATTATGATTGCACATTTTAAAAACATGTCTGCTAGCGTGACTCATAAAAACAATATTATTTAGTGGAATGGTTTGAGAAATAGAGGGAAGGAGGGATGGAGGAAGAAAGAAAAAGAGAGAGAGAGAGAAGGAGAGGGGGGGGGGCTATTGGTGTTTTTGCATTGCGGTGATTATATGTACATATCTCTCTATCTATCTATATATATATATATATATAGTAGCTGAGCCGTGGTCTAACGAAGCCCTGAAAACGTGAGGCTTTATTTGGCAGCCTCTTTGTACTCGGCTCATTGTTGAAAAGCTCATTTCCCTCAGAACTCCAAGAGCGGCGTATTCTACCGGGACTGGAAGCAGGCACAGAGAATGCTGAAGACCTGCCAACACCGAGAAATCATTAGGAACTCTTTCTGTCATCACCTTCTTAGTGATATAACCTTTAATCTGTTGGGAAAAGGTGATTGTTCTTAGGCAACGGGTATTCTCTTTTCTCTAACTTTCTCAAGATCTCTCCATCTCGTTCATTATCTCTCATTTTTATCCGCCACTCTCTCTCCTGCTCCCTTTCTTCTGAATCCTGCTTGTCCGTCCTTGTACCTTGAGCTAGCTCAATGGTTCGTCCAATTTTTGCGAAGTTTTGAATGTGCTATCAATGTAATTCAGTCGGGTGGTTACCAAATCGCTGCTTGGGAAAATAATAGTAATCCTCTTGTTTATGAGACTCGAAGTCCGGTGAAAAAGCCCTAGGAATCGGTTTTGGATCTCTCAATGGATTGGGTACCAGGACATAGAGGCATAGGTGGGAATGAAGAAGATGCTCTTTTGGTAATGACTGGAAGTCTGTTACCAGCCAACGATGCTGCTAACAGAAAGTAATCTTTCTCATTAGCAAAAAAAAATCTTAAAAACGAAATTGCAAATGGGAATGGGAAAAATTGTGTGGCTGCAATCTGAATAAAGAGCAGTAAGAAGGAAGGACTTCTGAAAGGCCAAATTGCTGACCAAGTATGGTCACATCGAGAGGGTGGTACATGTCCTACTAGATTGCCCTAAATCTAATGAACTGAGGAAACGATTTATAAAAAAGACCTACTCTTAGCGCGGTTCCGTTCATCCCAGATAAGAAGAGCAGATAAGAATTATTTTTATTTATTGAGTCCCACAAAGATGGCGATAAACACATATGGCAGCTGATGGTATTTTAAACACAATTTTCTCAAAAAAAAAAAAATAAATAAATAAAAGAAAGTAATAACTGAAAATAAATAGCAGCTCAACAAGAAAAAAATATATAAAGTTACAAATATGTAATAGAAATGGAATTATTTTTATTTATTATGTCTGTAGCAAATAACACATCAGGACAGCAGAATCTAAGTTCGTTAAAGTAGCAGACATATTTTTATGAAAACAAAGTACAAGAAAAATAAAATAAGACGCAAGAATTATAATACAACGACAATTTTCATATAGAAAAAAATAGCTTATTTCCTTCGAAGAATAAATACAGTTATATCTTCGAATAAGAGTGTATTGAAGGGTCTCCCTGTGGTCTAGTGGCTAGCGCCTTAGTTTATCATGCGGGAGATGGTGGGTTCAAGGAATTTTCTCATGTCACGGCTCGATGAGAATATTCCTCGATGCACCTTGGATGTCGGCGCTAATGTCCTAGATGTCGATGCGCCTTAAAAAAAAAAAAAAAAAAAAAAAAAAAAACAACAACAAAAAAACGCCAATGTACGGGTCAGTAAGCCGTAAGGAATCGTCAAGTTACTGCGTTGTTTACAGTCTGTCAGAACATGTTAGCGCGGTTCCTCCCTCCCCCATAGGGAGGAACCCCGCTTATAGGGTTGATACAATGAAACAATCCGGAAGTGCCGACTAAAAAATTTCGCGTTTCAGAACCCCTAGAGACCGAAAATAACGGTGGTTCAAATTTGTATATATGTATATATGTATATATTTATATATATATATTTATATATATATATATATATATATATATATATATATATATATATATATATATATATATATATTTGTCTGTTCGCTCATTTCTGGCTTCCCTAATGGTCCGATTGTGATGAAATTTGGTACAAAAATCCGTCTTCCAATATGAAAGGTCAAGTTCGTTAACCAGCAGAATCCGCCCACTGGAAGATGGCGTTTGGGGCGAAATTCGCGCAAAAAAAATCGTAACGCTTACGTTTTTGAGTTCATAAGCTTGTAAGTACTCGTTTTATAGGATTCTTGGGCTAGGAAAACGAATGAAACCATTTTCAAGGCGATAGCTTTAACGTTTTTCGAGAAAATTGGAAAAATAGTTTTTGAATACCATTTTTGGTTTGGGTACTTGGAATCATGGGATTCAGTTGAAACATTTTCTGCATGTTCTACTTTCATTAAAACTAATATGTTGAAATTTTTGTTACATTTGGAGTTAAGGAAGGGTTAGAATAAAATATTTTATTCACAGACATAAAAAATGTTGGTAACTTTGTATACTTTCCTTAATATTTTGGAAAAGGTTGACAATCTTGGGAAGCAGAAGGTTACCATTCGAAAGCTTACTAAATGCTCTACAAAAAAGGTTCTAAAGAAAGTTTTAATTAGGCGATGTCAATCGGAGAAATAAGTGCATAAAACTTTGAAGTAATTGATTTCGTTTATTCGAGCGGTTCTTTTTGACTGTTTTATTCCTTGTTATTTTTAAATTGCTTATAGTCGGATAATGTATTTGACAATAAAACAGATTAAGTAAAATAAGAAGATCAATTTATTGTTAAAAATGTAGCGTTCAAAGAGAGAGATCCCAAGGCTTTCCAAATGCCTCAGAGCGGAGGCCTTTCTGCCCGACTTATGGGATAGCTGACCCATACAGGTAAGATTGTAAATCAAAACCTTTCAAGACTGGTTTGTTTGAGATTTCATTTGGATAGGTGTTTCGCTATTGATCTAAACAAAGTAATAACTGTTTCTATTCTATGCCTTCATAAACACTAGAGTTAAGAACGGAACCGCGCTAAGATGACGCAGTTCCTGCGAATCGGACTTTTTTACAGTTAGTGCTCTGTTCCATTGACTACAAATAGATCTTAATGGGTTTTATAGTAGGTACGAATGGAGAGAAGAATTACATCACTCTTTTATTTTTTTTTAAGGCGCATCTACATCTAGGTCATTAGCGCCATCATTCTTGTAATTACGCCTGTAATCATAATCGTAATCACATGATTATAATCGTAAGCCTATGATCATAATCGTAATCGGAATAGTGATTTTGATGAAGCCCATTTCTGATGTTCAGTACAGACATTGCAACTTCATTTTTTCACTTGTCTATAGAGTCATAACAATTTCATAACATTTTTAAACCAAAATGATATATTATTTCAACTTTAGCTGTACTCAATTAAGTATTTTTTTTTTTTTTTTTTTTAGGAACTTCAATCGAGACTACGTTTATGCTTTATCAGCTGCTTTATAATAAGGAAATGAAAGTAAACTGCCTGGATAAAAAGTAAAAGAAAAGCCCAGGGAAAGAAAGTAGGGGATTGCGAAGGCCTATACACTCATTAACTAACCACCTTTATCTCCTGATAAGAACAGCTTAATGAAGGAAAACACTGGAAAAAATTCCACTGAGTCTGATAACCTTGCGGAATTCTCAGCGAGAAAAAGCCCTCTAGTAAAAAAAGTTAAGATAAAATTATAAAAAGTCTGACTTCATGAACTGCGTCATCTTAGCCCGTTCCTACAGTCATATACAAAGCTTGCTATAGATATATTTATTATTTTGTAAAAAAATAATTACTAATGAAATATTGCAGAAAATTGGGAATGTTGCACACAAAACGGAAATGGCACACTCGGCCTCTTTGACTTCAGCTCGGAGAAGAAAAAAAGTCCGACTCGCAGGAACTGCATCATCTTAACGCTATGAGGAACAAAATCACAGTTTATTTATAGTAATTCAAGGTCTTCCATCATAGTTGAAATGAAGCTCAAATAGAAAATATGTTATGAAATAGGTACAGTACAGCTGACCTGTTATCGTCCAAGCAACGCTTGCTGCCTAGGCTTGCCTGCTCTCTAACCAACTAAAAATTCGAACCCCTCTAAAAATACTTAAACATTTGAATATCAAACAATTTTTTCTTAGCGTCTACATCCTAAAGGGAGTGTCCATGCAAAATTTCTTGGCTTGGCGATGATAGGTCAGTGAGTGAGTGGTATTTGACAAATATATTGTAGATAAACCGCATGATATACGTATTATGTATCATCGATAATAAAAAACGAAGGACTTGAGGATTCGTCTAGTATGATCAAAACTGTAAAAATATAGTTTTTGCTATTACCACATATGTTCAATTTTGAATCCATTTTCCTCAAAACATTAAGTTTGTTAATTAGAACCCTTGACCTTTGGGGTCCTCATATTGAATCATGAGATATAAAAAATATCGTTGTTCAACCTTTTCTATCTAATTCATCCGTGTGGGGAATATTTTTGTTGTTTAACCCAATCGAAACTGACAGCCACTTTCGTCGCTTCGGGACTGAAATCCACTTCTATGACAGCATATTTCGGTAACTTTTGTAAGCTCTAGTCACTCTTGTATCCAAAAGGGTTCATAAAAATGTAGTTTGAGTTTATTAAGTAGAAGATTTCCTCTTCTACTGGTCCCTTTTCATTGTCCGGGGGGGGGACTCTGAAGGGCCTTATTTTGTTGTTGTTTTGTTTTAGCAGTTAATGTGTACATAGAGATCGTAGTTGGGCAGACATCGTTCAGAATAATTAATAAAACTGTAATTTCGTTCTGAATAATGAATAAAATTTCATTCATTATTCAGTCAATTCAATGAATAACGGATCTTTTTATTTTCATTAATTATTGAATAAAAATAATTTATTGAATGAAAATTGTAATCAAATAAAAACAGAGTTAAGAAAAAATTAATAGCAGGTAGCCGGAAGTGACTCAGATCGATTCCGAAGTGGCCCAGGGATGGATGTAATGATCCAGAAGTTATTACGAGATACCGGAAGTTAGTCGGAAGTAAAGTTTCAGGTAGCATGTTCGTTAAAATGCATAACGAATAAAGAATGAAAAATATTCGATTATTCATGATGAATCAGCGAATAAATTCTAATACTATAAAAGTGAATTAAATAATTAGCCATCCCTGTTATTAACAGAACATAAAAAAAATCAGTGGATGAATAATTAAATCAATGAATAAATTCTTATTCAATAAAAGTTTATTTGAATGGTTATTGAATAAGAAATTTATTGAATAATGCCCGACTGTGAAAGAGATGATGTTCTGTACACTATACCAACACCAAGATATTAAACTTGATATAATTTTAAATAATGCTTAAAATTATTACCTAGTGGAAGCTTTAATTAATAGTTGTTGTGACGGATTATTAACCTTTTATTGTGGTGTGAAATAACTGGATTCAAAATTTTCTTTGCAAAAACCCGTGGTGTCCACTTTCGTCGTAAAAGAAAATGTAGATGAAATCCAAATTTAAAAGCAGCAGGGAAACCAATTTTGTTTTCAGACACAATTAAGTTTTAGGCCTCAAAATAGACCGACGTTTAGCCTGGTCAGAACATTTCAAAGATCTTAGATTCCAATGTCTAAAAAGATTGAATATTCTGAAGGTAGCTTCAAACAGGAACTGGGGAAGTGATCGGTCAACCCTCCTCTACCTATACAGAACATTGATTCGATCAAAATTAGACTAGGTATGGTTGTATAGTATATAGCTCCGCTTCGACCAGGACATTGGACATTCTTAACGTCACCCACAACGCTGGAATTAGAATTTCCACCAGAGCCTTCAAGGCTACTCAAGTCGAGATCATGTATGTTGAGAGTGGCGAACGACGTTCAATCTTGACTCTCTCCTACGCCAGCAAGATATACAGCAATCCGAACCACATAGTATTCTCGTTGCTTCACAAGCCAGGACGAAGAGAAGAACTACAAGTAGCAAGGTAGGGATTGTCACTGCTACTTAATAAAACTACATTTTATCGTAAAAATGGTTTTATTGTGCCGACGTTTCGGCTTGAACTTCAAGCCTTCATCAGGGCTGTAAAAAACAAGTAGGACGGATGTAATACTGAAATATGTATATATATATATATATATATATATATATATATATATATGCCTACATACACAAATACACATAAATATATGGAAAAAGACAAAAACATAAAATACTAGAACATAATATATAGAAGAACAATGTGCTCTAGAAGTTTTTTGGATTATTAGGAAAACAGATATAAGAATAACAGATTACATATTAGATTAGATATAAGAATAACAATATGGGCTTACCGATGGGAATTGTTGTTATTCTTATATCTAATCTAATATGTAATCTGTTATTCTTATATCTGTTTTCCTAATAATCCAAACACTTCTAGAGCACATTGTTCTTCCATATATTATGTTCTAGTCTTTTAAGTTTTTGTCTTTTTCCATATATGTATGTATGTATATATTTATGTGTATTTGTGTATGTAGGCATATATATATATATATATATATATATATATATATATATATATATATATATATATGTATATTTCAGTATTACATCCGTCCTACTTGTTTTTTACAGCTCTGATGAAGGCTTGAAGTTCAAGCCGAAACGTCGGCACAATAAAGCCATTTTTATGATAAAATGTAGTTTTATTAAGTAGCAGTGACTGAACCCCGACAATCCCTTCCTTGCAACATCTACGGTCAACGATCTCCTCTCAATGAACTACAAGCAGGTCTCAGGGGACGCTTATTTAATGGAATATCTGGAGAGCTTTACTCCAGTAGAAGAAGTTATCCAGCTTTATCCCAGTTGCTTTCCAGTGAGCATTATAGTAGATCTTAGCCTCCATCAAACAACCAAACAAGACATCAACCCCACGATAATACAGACTATGCTACGGGAACGTCAAGAAATATATCAGAAGAGAACTTGGATATACACTGACAACTCGAAAGAAATTGACTCTATTTGCGGTTTCGGATGGATAATAAATGGAATTGTAAAAAAATGCACACTTCGCCGTGAAAATTCCACCTATACGGCTGAAATGTATTCCATATTCCAGGCAATAAATTATGCTCTTGCCTTGTCTGAAGGCAGTTTTATAATAGCCGCAGACTCCTTTAGTTGCTTACAATGCCTGAGCAAACCCGGAGTCAAGAAATGTTGGCTTACAACTAAATTAACTGCAAAATTGAGGAATTCGGGCAAGAGCATCATTTTCATTTGGGTACCGTCACATATAGGAGTCAGAGGCAACGAGTTTGCTGATGAAGCAGCTAAGAATGCGTTAAAGAACTCATTCAGGCTAGAACCATTCCACTCTCAAAGAGATTGGAACCACTACCAAAGAAAGAAATTAATAGAGAAATGGGGAATTACCTGGTCAAACAGCAAGAGTAAACTATCAAAAATTAAAAAGTCGGTCGGACCTTGGTTTTTAGGCAATAGAAAAAACCGGAGAGAAGAAATAGTCCTAGCCAGACTGAGACTAGGACATTGACCCATGCTTATTTATTAACAGAGCTCTCTCCCCCCCCCCCCCACGTGTTCTCAATGTGACAATGCTCCCTTCACTGTGGAACACATTCTCACCCAATGCCACCAATTTACGGAGAAGAGGAAAAAGTGCATGCTGGAGGGAAATTTATCCAAATTATTGGGAGAAGACTTAAGCCATCTAACCAGTGTTATAAACTTCTTGAAAGAAGTCAACTTGTATAGTTTAATATAATTATATTTTCACCGCTAATGACTTTGGTAGAAGCGGTGTAAAACAATGAAATAAATAAATAAAAATATTTAAATTAAAAAAATAAAATGAAATTTAAAACTGAAAACAAAACAAAACGTTTTTAAGCCTACCGTTAATTTTCTCAAGGGCCAGAATGAAAAAATGGTAACAGCCAACGTTTTAAAGAAAGAAATAACAAAACCGCATTAGGAGAAATGAGAAGAGGCGAGCGTTAGAGGCTCAGCTATTTTCATGCCATCCCGTAGAACCAGGAGAGTGAAACGCCACTCCACGGGCATCTAAGGTCTTGCGGGTTGCCGTCTCGTTTAAGGTTTAATTTTTCTTGAGCGGCCTTATCGAATTTCGAGGCTTTACCTAGTACATATACTTTGTACTGAGTTATAAAGTTATGTTTTGCGTACACAAATACACCCAACACAATCTCTCTTATTTCATTTTATTAGTAAAATCTCTTCATGGTTGATCAGTCTCTTGAGTGGCAACCGATAAACTTCCATTTTCAAAATAATTTGTTTCAAAATCAATTTATTTCACACTAGCTGTTACCGGGCGTGTCATGCTACGCCTACTTTCTGCCTATGACTCCCCCCGTATCAAGATCTACATATATACCCAGTTACGTCAAAATCGGTCAAACTGTGTGAATTTGTTTATATCTGTCAAGTAATTCATAAAACAGCCGACAGAGGCCAGCACCACAGCCTGCGAGTAGATAGCTCTTATCAAAGAAAGGCCAGCGCTCCTTAGTTAGACAGTGACTGTTGATATAAAATTGAAATAAACTGCATTACGTGATTATATAATGATGTAAAGTCGTCAATGAGTTCGAGTTATTCTAATTATAAAGAACATCAACAAATAAAGACATTATTCAAAATGGCTGTCGATTCAAAATGACCGTCAGACTGTGAATGGTTCAGTGTAGCCAACTTTTCTTCAACAACACTTTTGACCTTTTGACCAAATTTTGAAATTTGACTACTTTGACTTAGCCTAGGAGATTTCCCGTATCAAGACCTACCTGTGAGCCAAGTTTGATCAAAATCGGTCAAACGGTGTAGATTTGTATAAGGAACAAACATACAAACAGACAGACACGTGATTTATATATATATATATATATATATATATATATATATATATATATATATATAGATATAACGTTTGTGAGATTACATTTCATTAGAGTAAGTTTGGAACGCAACCCCGATGCGTAACATCCACTGTTGTTGACATTCCATTAACTCCCGCTCTAACATCTCCACCGCGTGTTGGCTCAGGGTAGATATCTTATCCTTCAGGGATTGCTCTCACGTTCAGGGCAACGAGCCAAACTTAAATAAGGTGCGGTCTTCCCTTCAGGGTTCTATGTCCAGCACTATCTTATCTTACTCTGCACTCTCTTATAATTTTCCAAAGTACAAAGGTGTATTTGAATCAGTGTCGTTAACTGAAATTTAATCGCAAAGAAAATACTAAAATAAATAAAGGAAGACAATTTTTTAATTAAAGCATTAAGAAATTATATAATATTTTATACAATGGTTAAATTTATAAAATTAAAGAGCTGTAAATATACCCCAGGTATCTGCCAACACAAATACAAAGCCTAGGCGGAGAGCACCCCAAAAACACAGATCCAAACATAGGTTATATACTAAATATTCATAAAGACTACTGTACCTGTTGTAAACCGATTCATCAATTAGCAATCAATAGTTTTCAACAAAGGTTATATACTAAATATTGATAAAAAGTATTTAATTAGAAAAAAAAAAACAATATTCCACAAGACTTTCTTTTGGTCCATTTGTATCTACTCCATAGACTTAATTAGGTATATTAACTCGTTATTCGTCAAGACTTTTATTTGTCCTTCTTTATCTACTAGATAGGCTTTATTCTGCATATTATTATATATAGGGCATATTAGGCAGGGTATTCTACTCAATCTTGAGTACTTCTTCTTGATCCTTCTGTACATGGGCGCATATAGAAAACAATTTCGGGGGGGGGGGGGGGGGGGGGGGGGGCTGTGACCATTTCCAGGGTATGGAATACTAAATATTTAGAGCTTGGAATAGTTTTAGGCAACTAAAACGCTATTAAACCACCGGATTGTGTAATTTCCGCTTCTGTGTATAAGTTAGCTACTGTCGGTGTCCCTGACGCCTTAATATCACGTTTATTCGAGAAGTTCGAGAGGATTTTGACAATTTTCTCGAGATATATAAAAAAAAAATAAGTTTATTTCTTTTCTAAGCTTATCAAATGGCACTAGGGACATGAACGGAACAGTGCCAAGATGCTGCAGTTCCTGCGAGTCGGACTTTTTTTGCATGTTTTTTTCTTTAAAAGTGCCTACCTTCTTTATTATTAATTGTAAAATTGTCTTAATTATACATTAAAGATAGCTGGCTTCACATTAAAACTCTATTTCTGGGCAATATATTTTTGCACCTTTCCCCTATGCGCAGTACCTGGTGTTCCACGTTAAGTTTCGCCAACACGTATATACATACCTTCTTATCTACGCAAGAGGTACTTTATACCAACATTTCAAGGTGCATAAAAAAATTCATGAAGCGTGCGTTACCATCTTTTGGACTATTAACTTTACTTCTGGGCTTTATTCACGTAAGATATATAACAAATATATTTTTGTACGTTTATTTTTGTTATATACTGTTTAACGCTAAAAGGTGATAACACAATTAAAAAGTTATTTTTAAGAACAAAAAAAAATAACAAAAGCAGTCGTAATGAATTAAGAAGTTGTAAAGTGTCCCTAACATGCTACTGTTTATGCTAATAATTAATTTGATATGTAGTCAGTGCGTTTGAGTAGTATATGATTGTGTAAATATTAATAGTGTATATTACTCAATTTCATATACTAACTATGAATAATTATTCAATATTATATTGTCGTCATATTCGGTCAAATAAGTTTCTGTATTTCAAGTAATTATAAATCTTGTCTATATATTGGCTCCCATCAGAGAGTAAATCAGTCATGTTCTCCGGTAGACATTCTGTCAATATGTGTAGTAGTGTTACATACTTCGCATGTCGATCTACCCTGTCTTTTGTACGTTTAAAAAAGTATTAAAGGTATTTTTTAGTGTTTATAAAACTTTTTTCAGCCAAATGCGGCATTGAAAAGCACGTTTCCTCTTTGTAGTGTATGACATGGGCGTATATAAGGGGGGGGGCTGAGGGGGCAGCAGCCCCTCCCGAAATTTTGATTTGATGGTAAAAACTTTTCGTAAAACCCTTAAAAATAAATTAAATAAGATCACTTTGTTCATAAAAAATGTTTTATTTTACTTGTAATAGCGTTTTAGTTGCCTAAAACTATTCCAAGCTCTAAATTTTTAGTATTCCAAAGCCCGGAAATGGTCTCAGGCCCCCAAAATTTTCCCAGCCCCTCCCGAAATTATTTTCTATATACGCCCATGGTGTATGATGACTCACTCTAAAATATATTTATACTATACAGGACTAATGTATAATGCTATATAAGGAAGAAAACGGATTACCCTGTGGTATATTATGTTTAAATTTGATAGTGTAGATAAAGCATAAAGCCGCCAGTAGATATCGCAGTACATGGAATATGTATATATCCACGCCCTGGGATGTATAATCACCATATCGATTATCTGTCTAATTAGGCCGACCCTCAACTAGTATGCGGCCTCTCGACCATATCCCAGGATAACAGCTGCTTTGTTCCTATTGTGTATTATAGTGCAGTATTTAACATATCGTCTTGTCTATAATGATACAATGGAGTACATTGTATACTGAATTATCTATCTCTCGACCATATCCCAGGATAACAGCTGCTTTGTTCCTATTGTGTATTATAGTGCAGTATTTAACATATCGTCTTGTCTATAATGATACAATGGAGTACATTGTATACTGAATTATCTATCTCTCGACCATATCCCAGGATAACAGCTGCTTTGTTCCTATTGTGTATTATAGTGCAGTATTTAACATGTCGTCTTGTCTATAATGATACAATGGAGTACATTGTATACTGAATTATCTATCTCTCGACCGTATCCCAGGATAACAGCTGCTTTGTTCCTACTGTGTATTATAGTGCAGTATTTAACATATCGTCTTGTCTATAGTGATACAATGGAGTACATTGTATACTGAATTATCTATCTCTCGACCATATCCCAGGATAACAGCTGCTTTGTTCCTATTGTGTATTATAGTGCAGTATTTAACATATCGTCTTGTCTATAATGATACAATGGAGTACATTGTATACTGAATTATCTATCTCTCGACCATATCCCAGGATAACAGCTGCTTTGTTCCTATTGTGTATTATAGTGCAGTATTTAACATGTCGTCTTGTCTATAATGATACAATGGAGTACATTGTATACTGAATTATCTATCTCTCGACCGTATCCCAGGATAACAGCTGCTTTGTTCCTACTGTGTATTATAGTGCAGTATTTAACATATCGTCTTGTCTATAGTGATACAATGGAGTACATTGTATACTGAATTATCTATCTCTCGACCATATCCCAGGATAACAGCTGCTTTGTTCCTATTGTGTATTATAGTGCAGTATTTAACATATCGTCTTGTCTATAATGATACAATGGAGTACATTGTATACTGAATTATCTATCTCTCGACCATATCCCAGGATAACAGCTGCTTTGTTCCTATTGTGTATTATAGTGCAGTATTTAACGTATCGTCTTGTCTATAATGATACAATGGAGTACATTGTATACTGAATTATCTATCTCTCGACCATATCCCAGGATAATAGCTGCTTTGTTCCTATTGTGTATTATAGTGCAGTATTTAACATATCGTCTTGTCTATAATGATACAATGGAGTACATTGTATACTGAGTTATCTATCTCTCGACCATATCCCAGGATAACAGCTGCTTTGTTCCTATTGTGTATTATAGTGCAGTATTTAACATATCGTCTTGCCTATAATGATACAATGGAGTACATTGTATACTGAATTATCTATCTCTCGACCATATCCCAGGATAACAGCTGCTTTGTTCCTATTGTGTATTATAGTGCAGTATTTAACATATCCTCTTGTCTATAATGATACAATGGAATACATTGTATACTGAATTATCTATCTCTCGACCATATCCCAGGATAACAGCTGCTTTGTTCCTATTGTGTATTATAGTGCAGTATTTAACATATCGTCTTGTCTATAATGATACAATGGAGTACATTGTATACTGAATTATCTATCTGCTTATGAAAACCAGGACAAGTAATTCCAAATCATGTTCTTCTGACAGCATTCTGCTACCCAATGTTATACTAAGGATAAATATCTTAAGGCCAAGAAAACAACCATCCGGTTGACGGATTCTGCTTGGTTAACAAAGTAGATATTTCAAATCGGACGAAGTACTTTTGTACTAAATTTCATTCTTACAACCGGTCCATTTCTGACACTGCTAGAAAGCAAACAGACAAATATATAAATATACATATAATAAAATTCTAACGGATCGCTGTCTGTACATGGAAGATACTTAGGAAAAACTACTATTGGGAGCAGCGTTGGACAAAAATTATTCAGAATGATGAATAATGATTAATGAATAAATGTATTATTTCATTCATGAATAAAGAATAATTACTTTTATTCATTATTCGTTATTCTGTGAATGCAGTTTATGTTATATTCACAAATTATTCGAATGATCAATCAGAATAAACATGTTTTAGTGAATAATGATAGATTTATTATCATGTTGGCAGCCAGAAATATATATATATATATATATATATATATATATATATATATATGTGTGTGTGTGTTTGAGTAGGATTATTCAGTAGACCAACTAGAAATAAATAATAACGAATAATGAATAACGAATAATTCTGTGAATAATTCATGATGTACTGTGTGAATAAGATAATTCAGTGAATTATTCATCATTCACTAAAAATTTATTCGAATGATCATTCGAATAATAATTTATTCGAATAATTCTCAACACTGATTGGGGGCCTTTGTCAACCCAATACTACCCAAAACAATGATTTTTAGAATTGTGTATGTTTGTCTGTATGACTGCTGTCTGCCAGACACTCTATACATACGAGGGTTTAACAATCCCTAAGGGATTAGCTTAGTGACTGTGTCACGTTTAACAATCCTAGCAGCCTGTTTGCTTGATCCCCATGGCTATACGTCTAATATCGTGTATAGAGAAGCATTACTGTAAAGTATATTTTTTTAGAAACCCATGTGACGGTGTTTATAATCGAAAATAAACCAAAAGCTGTATCCAAAATGCTACTCTAAGTCACTATCCGCGCGGAGGAAGTTGCGGGCCCAGCTAGTATATATATATTTATGTGTGGATTGGATTGCGACAGAGGGATTTGGCCAAAGTATGGATAAAAGGGATGTTAAGCTCAAATTGGAGATATAAAATAGGAGAATGTTATAGGAGTTGGAAGGCTTTGTCGACCCTAGAGTTGATTTCCATAAGTAAATACTTATCTGAGATTGGTCATGTAAATGAGGCGTTCGTTTGTTATTGTGAGATTTCATCATCTGTCAAGTAGGTGTAGTAATAGTCTGTATCGTCGACTGATTTCTTGTATCTTCTTGGCAATACATATGGTTGCTTCCATGCTAGTCCTAGATAACGAATTTGGGATTTCTGAGGTATTTGCGAACAATGGAGGAACTCTGGAGTACAGGTAGTTCGCCCGAGGGTGAAGGTTGCTTGGCAGGATTTTTGAGGGTTAACTTTGTTTCCCCATTTGATGAACCAAGGTGTCTCCATATTGAAGGATTATTTTGAAGGATATAATGAACAAATAGATAATACCTCGGAAGGAAGCGCCGAGGAGCCAGAAGAGGCGCAAGAGAGAGATTGAAGACAACAAGTCCCTGCCCACGAACATAGCCCCAGCCCACGAAGCAGGATAATACTCAGCCAAGATTGAGCCATGCTCCTGTAAGTCCTGTGTAAGGATCAATGGGCTAACTTCCCAAGAACAGGTAAATTAGGGAGTTGGTAATAGTTCTCAACTACAAACCCCCTTTCGACATAGGCCTCTTCTAGTTCTCAACAATCACAACTTCCTCGGCAAACAGATTGTTTGTTGGCCAATCGACACGTTCAGTCCTTTCAGAAATGATATTACCTGAAAATATTTAGATAACGAGAACTTCTATACCAACCTATGGTAAAACATTGCCTACAACATGTCCTAGTTTAATAGGCTACCGTGCGCCTAGATTAACCCATTACACTTTGTTCGATTCAGCCGTTTCTTTTCTAAATAGTTGCGAAAAGAATTAATATCACGGATGTATTCAAGAATACATCCGTTCATGAATTGTGGGTGTGTTTTTTCAAGAAAAGGTGTAGTGTATTTCTGAGATTGGAGTACTCAGACACCCCAAACATTTCACTTATTTCGAATGTTTCAAACCAATATGGTGCCTCTCCAGGCGAACACATCTAAAAATCTGAAATGTTGTATATTTATTTATTTTAATATACAGGGTGGTCCCGAATAAAATCACCATACTTCAAGGGTGTGTAATCCGAAAAAAGTGTATTTGAATGGAGAAATTTTTATTTGCATTATATCCCTAGATATAGGAGTTTCCGTGTTTTTTTGTGCTATTTGTCGTTCACACCATAGGGAAAATGTAATTGTGACTTTTTTTTTTTTTTTTTTTTTGCTTTTAACACTTACTAACAAATAAGCCATGGTAATTAAATAATGTAACTTCTGAATTTGAAAATGTCATCAGAACAAGCTTTTCCCTAAGGCGCGAACGACAAATAGCACAAAAACCAGCGTTTAGACAATATATATATATATATATATATATATATATATATATATATATATATATATATATATATATATATCTAGTGAAATAATGCAAATAAGAATTTCTCCTCGGTGGCATTCAACTACACTTTAATAGGCGTACACACCCCTAAAGTATGGCGACTTCCTTCGGGACCACCCTGTATATTTCTTATAAATTTGATCAAGAACCTGCACAATTTCTTATTTTTACAGACTAATTAAACATTAGTGTTATCAAGGTTATTTTTATGAATTCGATTCGAAAATTCTTTCGCGGGTCAACCTCGATAGACTTTCATGAATAGCTGACCTTCATATAAATCAATATTTCTTGCTTATGCTACTTTACGGTATATTGACGTTACAAAAGTCATCCTCTTGGAAGGATACCAAATCTATACAGGAAGCTATGAGTCTTGACATTAGGTTTGGCAGCCTTAGCATGTATTGGGTATGATGGAAGCTTCGTATGTATGCGCCAAGTATGGGCACTCTTAAGGGTGGTTACAATAATACAGGGTAGTTAGTAGTTTTCAGTAATTATTAATTTTTTATATCCTTTTAACTATAATTCATTATTGTTCTGGTTTATTGTTTGAATTGATATAACTGGTTTGTACGATTATAAGGTCGAAATGTAGTCACATGCATATATATACATATATACAGTGTGATTTATTAAATGCCAAATAATAGTAACGTAGGTAATAGTCATTTTAGTATAGTATGATATCAGCAGTTTTTCTCGTGAAATTTCAAAAAAATAGAAACGCTAAAATAAGATTTTGTAACGATTCCTTTTCCAATCTAAAGTCTTTAAAATTCTGCAGACATCCTTTTTTTATCATTGTTTCTCGACCATTGATAAAAAATAATACAATTTAGTTAACGTTCGATAAATTAATATCTTTTCTGAAAAGAGATACCGGGTTTGTTAAAAAAAAAAAAAAAAAGAATATAGAATTCTATTAATTTCTACGAGTTGGATTGACTAAAGTTTTGATATCTTCTTGAGCGAGCGTAGCGAGCGGAAACGCATAGCACGTATGCCCAAAAGCGACAGCTTACGACAGGTCAGCTACGACAGGTGAGTCTAAATTTCAATTATACTTCTTCATTAAGGATTATAGCGCATGCGCATGTTTACAAATACGCTGTTTACGCAGTCTTTTATAATCTCCATAACAGTGAACTTTATTGCTTAATAACTTTTTTCCTAGTTGAGAGCAACTTTTTTTTTTTTAACGGATTCGTGTTTAGTGCATCAAAATACGTTATAGTGCAAACTTTGAAGAAAATCTGTGCTGAGGACCCTCTCCTTCAGATTTACCTCTCTCTCTTCATTGTATTTTATTTTAGTGATTTGCATTGATTCTGAACACTCAAATTCTACCTGTTGTCATTTCTTTCAAGTATCTCAGCAAAGTCTATGTAGTATACTCAAAACCCTTTTAATTTTATACAATGCCAAATAAGCAACAGGCATTCTATAGAATACCTAGGTATTATATAGAATGCCTAGGAAATGAGTGTAATGTGATGTAGAATCTAATACATTCTACAATTTGCCTAAACCACTCAAGCATTCTATAGAATGCCTGGATTATATATTCTGCCGGTAACATATATATATATTGTATCAGCACATATGTAAAGTTATGGACATTTCTTTGTAAAGTTTTTTTAAATTTGTTAAAGTTTAAAACATTTTTTTAAATATCTCGAAAATATTTGTAAAATTGTCGCAAATCAATGGTAATCGCTTCAAAAATCCTATAAAATATATACATTCATTTGTAGGTGCCAGCCATCATATTGAAAAAATACTAAATAAAAATAGCAGTAACCTAAACCAAATTGCTCTCTCTCTCTCTCTCTCTCTCTCTCTCTCTCTCTCTCTCTCTCTCTCTCTATATATATATATATATATATATATATATATATTAGTATTAAGTTTTCTAATTGGAATTGTTATATTATATAGTATAATTGGATATATAATTAACTGTAATTGTATATGTATAATTTCAACTGTATACTTGGAAGTACATTTAATAATTATATTGGACGAATCGTCTTGATTTCAGTCAGAGAATATGGTGACCTTAAAATTTGATTTTATTGTAAGATTTCCAAATCGCATTCGATATAAAAATTACATGGAAAGATTGGCTGAGACAGTCCTGACGAGTCTTTTTTACATTTTTCATGAGGTTTCAATATAGCAAATGGAATTTTCTACAATATTATCTCCAGCAAAAGAAAAATCGTTGGACTTAAGAAGTAGCAAGTGTCAGAGCCTGCCATTCAGTACGTGCCAGTCACTTAAGCCGGTGTACTCAAGAAGATCTCGGGTGTGATCGGAAAATAAACCAAGTGGAGTAGCGAGCAAATTGGATTTGTGAATAAAATCTAGATGGAGACCCCCCTCCCTCGCGATGGCTCGACCGAGTCAATGTTTGAACAGCAGTGCGAGGGAGAGGAGTGTTTATTTTATATCTTCACTCCCTCCTGCTATCTGATAGTGTCAAACCGATTCATCTTTTATCCTCTCCTAGTTTTTTTATTAGCAGCTGGATATTTTTGACTGTTTTATCTATTTTTAAATAAAAATAAATATATATAAATGTAAATTGATATCCTTGAACATTACATGGCGGGATGATTTGTCCAGGTTTAATTTTTCATCAGTTTCAATGGGCGTTTTTATATCATTCCAGACATTTTCATAAGCCCTTTGTCTGACACAACATTGAAGCACTTTAGCTTGGACGCAAGGAGCCAAAAAAGCACACAATTAAAAAAAAAAAGTCCGACTCGGTGCATTTTAGTGCCATAGAGTCATTTGGAAAGCTTAGAATAGAAAAATATAATGATTTCTTTTAATCCTCCTTCTACAAGTAGTAGTGCATTTTTTGGGGGTTGGAGCCGTGAATTACCCTATCTATAAGTAATCCTCTAAATAACAAACTGGAAAATTGAGTCATTCAGCTTTATTCTTACTCTCAATTTTCTATGTCGTGTGTAACACCGTCTTCTGGTTTATGTGAAAACTATTTCATCGTGTATATAGAGCTCAAGGAGTTATTCCATAATTATTTACGATTTTTTTTGCACGGTATTATGGTAAGATATCGTCTGTCGGTTACCGATGAAGGCATTCTACAAGAACGGGCCCGGTAAGAGGCTGAAGGAAGGAACTGATGAAGAATTTCAAAGTGACGAAACTCGCAGGGAAACTGAATTCTTTTTGGATATTTGCTTTCCATTTATTTACACCCTACATGAATAAAAGGTTGAAAAATCTCCTCATTACAAAAATGCTCCTCCAAAGATGAAATCTGCAGAATCCTAGGTACAGAAACATCCGAACACACCTCCGCCACCAACTCCTTCAAGTTCAGAAAGACTTACTAAATGTTTCTTCCATGGACAGAGGAGATACCTAACATGTCTTCAGTGCAATAAAAATATTTGTGGTGAACACAAAAGAATAATATGTCCGTCCAGCCACGCGAGAAATGAAAAAAAATTATATACATATATATATATATATATATATATATATATATATATATATATATATATATATATATGTATATATATATATATATATATTTTATTTTTATTTATTTATTTATTTTTTTTTTTTTTTTTTAACGGCGCATCAACAAATCTTGGCTATTAGCGCCGATTATATTATTGGTTGAAAATATATATATATATATATATATATATATATATATATATATATATATATATATTAAATTTATTATAAGTAAATTTGTAAAAATGATGCCTTTCTTTTATTATTCTTGTATTCATTTCAACCAAATTTACATAAATATTTAGAAAATGAATTAATTTGTATACTAGGTGTCCAAGTGTACCTTGTGGGAGGAGGGTCAATATTTCGCGAAAAATCTAAAATGAAATCTCAAAGCGAAGCAAGATCTTAATCGCCACAATAGACAACAGACAGTTTCCCAAGTCAAAATTACTCCATTTAACCCTTTCTCTACTATGGACTGCTCCAGCAGTCGAGGCATGTGTACCGTTGACTTGTTTAAAAGTCGTAGGAAGACAGGCCCCACGGACTGTTGACTTGTCCAGCAGTCGAGAGCTCCTTGTATTTCTCACCGTCTTTGTCTTCTAGGTTTTTTTTTTTATTTTTTAGGGCTAACTAGTGTTAATTTTAGCGCGAATTTAGCCCCCCAAAAAAAGTTCTGTAGAACTAGGTAGACGTTCTGCTTTCTAACGAACATGACTTTTTAAAACACACAAAGTATTATAAATATAAAAATAATATATACAAATATATATAAAAAATTTCACATTCTATTGATTTTGTAGTTTTTATATATTCGTTATATTTCAAGAAATTAATAGTTGCAGAAAGTACGAATATGAAATATTTTAGTGATAATACATCAATTTTTTTTCATAATATAATTTTTTCGTAGGGAAAAATGGTCTCAGCTACATGGAGTACGTACATCTAGCATAACAATAGCGAAACAATCCAATCTGAACGTCAGATTTCAACTGTTACACAAAAAAACCGTTTTCACGATTTCCGCCGCCACATTTTTATTTAATCTTCCCGAGCATTAAACATTAAATCAATTAAAGACTTTAAATTATTGCTATAACTATTGCAATAAAATGTAACTTGTATTACAGTTAATTATAATTGTAATAACATACTGTCAAGACGTAAACATAATTTATTGTTTCAATTAAAATTAATTGAATGGAATAATTGCAGTTATCTACCACAAACACAATAATAGTAATTATGAAGTGATTAAATGCTCTTTTAATTAACTACTTTCCAATCGTGTTATAAACCGTTAGAATGACAGAATGAAAGCTTATATGTACTTTTAAAAAATGAAAAAAAGTCAAAAATTAGATATTGGTGGTTAAAAATATCGATGGAAAAAGCTTCAAGCATTCAATAAAGCCGAAGACGCTTTCGAAATAATGTCTGGACAGTTTTTCTAGAAGAGGAAAGTTCTCTAGGTTGGATTCATTTAGAAGGTGCATTTTGTGCAGGAATGTATATGGTTTGGAAATATTTTACAAAAGGAAATTTGTCTATTGGGATAACATTTCCGTACGGGTCATATTTCGTAGTAATTATGGTATAATTTATTTTCGAACTGTTTCCTGAATAATTATAAGAATTGTCCCACTGGAAAACTAGAAATATATTTGTTTCACAACTCAATTTGCTAATGGTTTCCTACTTTTAGCGCGGTTCCTCCCTCCCCCATAGGGAGGAACCCCGCTTATAAGGTTGATACAATGAAACGATCCAAAAGTGCCGACTAGAAAATTTCGCGTTTCAGAACCCCTTGAGACCGAAAATAACGGTGGTTCAAATTTGTATATATATATATATGTATATATATATATATATATATATATATATATATATATATATATATATATATATGTCTGTTCGCTCATTTTTGGCTTCCCTAATGGTCCGATTGTGATGAAATTTGGTACAAAAATCCGTCGTTCAATTCGAAAGGTCAAGTTCGTTAACCAGCAAAATCCGCCTACTGGAAGATGGCGTTTGGGGCGAAATTCGCGCAAAAAAAATCGTAACGCTTACGTTTTTGAGTTTATAAGCTTCTAAGTACTCGTTTCATATGACTCCTGGGCTAGGAAAACGAATGAAACCATTTTCAAGGCGATAGCTTTAACCGTTTTCGAGAAAATTGGAAAAATATTTTTTGAATACCGTTTTTGGTTTGGTTACGTTTGGAGTTAAGGAAGGGTTAGAATAAAATATTTTATTAACAGACATAAAAAGTTTTAGTAACTTTGTTTACTTTCCTGAATATCTCGAAAAAGGTTGAAAATCTTGGTAAACGGAAGAATACCATTAGAAAGCTTATTAAATGGTCTAAAAAAAAGGTTCTAATGAAAGTTTTGATTAGGCGATGTCAATCGGATAAATAAGAGCTTAAAACTTTAAAGTAATTGATTTCCCTTATTCGAACTGTTCTTTTTGTCTGTTTTTTATTCCTTGTTATTTTTTAATTGCTTATTGTTGGATAATGTATTTGAAAATAAAACAGGTTAAGAAAAATAAGAAAAACAATTTAATGTTAGAGATATGGATTTCCAAGATATATAGCTTTTCAACTGCCTAGCGTCCTTCCTAGGGAGGGTTCTTTGTCTTTGATTTTGGTACTTAGAATTATGGGATACAGTTGAAACATTTTCTGCATGTTCGAGTTTCATCAATACTAATATGTTGAAATTTTTGTTACGTTCAGAGTAAAGGAAGGGTTAGAATAAAATATTTTATTAACAGACAAAAAAAGTTTTGGTAACTTTGTATAATTTCGTTAGTATCTCGAAAACCGTTGACAATCTTGTGAAGCGGAAGATTACTATTCGGAAGCTTACTAAATGCTCTACAAAAAAGGTTCTGAAGAAAGTTTTAATTAGGCAATGTCAATCGGAGATAAAAGTGCTTAAAACTTTAAATTAATTGATTTCGTTTATTCCAATGGTTCTTTTTGTCTGTTTTATTTCTTGTTATTTTTTAATTGCTTATAGTTGAATAATGTATTTGACAATAAAACTTGTTAAGTAAAATAACAAAAACAATTTATTGTTAGAAATATAGATTTCCAAGATTCCAAGACCTTCTCACTAGCGGGTCTGTTTCTAGTGTAGCGGACCCTTCCAGGTAAGATTGTAAATCATGACCTTTCAAGACTTTACTACTCACAGGAATGGCGTTAGTGACCTTAAGGGTTGACACGACATTATAATAATTAATTTTAAAAAAAAGACTGGTGGAACCAAAATAATAACCTGTTCTATTTTAATCTTTCCAAATTAGACTAGGGATATGAACGGAACCGCGCTAAGATGATGCAGTCCTGCGAGACGGACTTTTTTTATTTTTACGCCTATATTTTATTTATTAATTTTTGACATATTATATGCAATATAAACAAATACATAAATATATGTGTATTCATACCTCTATGTTTATTAAACAGACATATCGTCGGTACAAATGCAAAGTATCGAATGTGAAAAAACGCATTTTCCATTTTAAATCTTTACTGATTGCTGTAGGACTGATGGATGGCAAACTCTCGAATCTAAGTTCACACAGTGAAAGGAAGATGTTACCACTGTCAAAAGGTCAAATCTGCCTACTATTTGACTGCCCAAAAGCAGAGTAATCAATAAAGGTATTTTCACTCTTGAAAGTGGTGATTTTCACATTCGTTAGTTTGCATTTGTATCGACGATATTAGCATTTTCTGTACGACTGTATATTTCTCATTAGAAAGTAAAATTCTGAAGACACATACGACATGAAGAAAAACGTGTCTGATTATATATATATATAAGGAAAATAGTCTCATATTATAACAAGTAAACATATCCCATAATACTTACGAATTTCGTAGAAATTAAGAACCATTTCCTAGGTTACACACCTAGAAAGAAAGAAAAATAATTAGGTGGATATTGATGTAATTTTTAAATAGAAAAAATCGAATCGGATATAACTTAAACAATAATATAATATCTCAAATTATGGATTCATTCCTAATAATTTTTTTTTTTGAAGCCTTTCGTTATAAACATTTTTAAGAGAAATGTGCCATTCGGGTAACACTCATGAAAGAATTTTTAAAAAATATCTTCAAATATACTTCGGACCTACCTACTAGATATTGTAGTTTGTCATTGTTATGTGTTTAATGTTACGTTTTCTTTACCACATATTTTTTTGTCATGATGAAAACTTAAATAAGTTTGTTTTATACAAAAAAAAAAGACTTCCAGGGTAATATATATTTTTTTTTCAGCAATAAAATAAGTTCTATAAAATATTGTCTAACATTTCACTAAATAATTTCTACATGGCGAGAAAATGGTCGGAACTATAACTAAAACTCAAAATCAATATTAGAGCAATATTCTAAAAGTAAAAAATGTTAATTCAAATACGATTGAACACCTTCGGCTTAGAGTTTTCTTTCCTTTCTCAGCACCACTGTGTGCCATAAGTGAGTCCCTTTCTTCGCCAGTTCGCCATGTTAATTGAGAAAAAAACAATTCATGTAAAATATCTATTACCAACTATCCCAAATATAAGATTAAAAAATTCTCATTATATGCCTCGACTGGTTATGACAGTCAGTTCTTGAAAGTCATACAAAAATCAATCCAATTAACGTTTGCACCTTAATGCCAATTTCCTGCAAGTAAACGTCCATTGAATACTGTAAAATGGCCACCCCGGTGACTGTAGTATCCTTTAGCGACCCAGGGGTAATCCCCTTGTATAGGTTAGGATAGGAACTGACAGCTCTCCAGCCCTTACCATAACACTGTTATACCCTATTCACAACCTCCCTTGCTCTACTACTATGTTTTGCAATAATATTCTCCACGGCCAAACAGCTACCCTTCTCTAAGCTCTATGTCGAATATAGCTTCAATATAATCGATAATATAAATAAATAAATAAATAAGTAAATAAAGCCTTTATTGCATGAAGAGGAACAATACAAAAAAAAAAAAAAAAAAACTATTTCCAAAAATAACCAAAATAAAAGTAATTAAAATTAAAATTCTTTTCCTCTTATATTACTATTTACAATATTTACAAGTACATATGTTTCTCATGCAGGCCTCCCCTTGATGGGGGTAATGGACTAACTTCCCTAGCGACCAACCCAACTAGGAAGTGGAGTTCCCTGTTTCATCCAACAATGCTTTCCATTTGTCTTTGTTCCTTGCAACGTTCATCCAATTCGGACCAGCAACGGACTTAAGGACATCCCTCCAACGCCTACATGGTCTTCCTCGTCTCCTCCTTAAGTTAAGCGGAATCCATTCCGTAGCCTTCAGGGTCCACCTGCTATCCTGTAATCTGGCAAGATGACCAGCCCATTTCCACTTAATTTTCTTTATATGCAGGCCTATATCTGTCACTCCAGATTCTTGCCGCATAAATGAACCCCTGACTTTATCCCGTCTCCTGTAGTCCATCATGCTTCTAAGGACGGAGTTTTGCCACACTACTAGCTTGGATTCTTGCTCCTTGGTCAGTGCCTAGGTTTGACAGCCGTAGCTCACAGAAGGGAGAATACAGCTTAATCGATAATATAAACCACATTATCTACATAATATAAAGTAAGTGGAAATTACTTATCAGACAACATTTTGTACGTCGAATATACAGTAAATTCCAGAGCAACTAGTTTCGAAATATGGTACTAGTATTTCTAAAGTAACAACTCAACTGAAAAGGTGTCACTCTTGCAAATGTACGAGGCAAAGCATTAAGACAGGAAGAGTGACACAAGTGTCCTCTGGTGTACAAGCTCTGAAGCTAGGTACATACAGATTTGATAGTTGGTAAAGAGATATTTGCCATGTCTTTTACAAATAATAATAAAATATATAGGGACATCTTCGCAAATCTCTAGACAAACGTACGTTATATTTCGGCAATGTTTATACATACAGCCTCGGAAATAGTTTCATTAGATTAAACAGGCATACACTTTTGATTATACAGGCATACACAAAAAAGAGGACATTTCCATCAATTTATTCGTATATATTTCGACACCCTGAAGCTGAATCCGGAGGACAAATATGCTTATTTTGCAAACAATGAATCTACAGACAATTTTTTTTTTAAATACACCGAGGATTCGAATTCAGTGACCCTCAAAACCTTGGAAGCTCCAGTTATTTTTTCTCGACTTTATACGAAATGTGACCTTCAAATGCCCTTAAACCTGGCGTGATGGGGTGAAACGGACCCCGGATTCGGATTCAACGTATCAAATACATAAGAATACATGGTGACTTTGGAAATTACCACTTTTTTGTGTGTGCCTGTGTTACTAATAAAACGCATACGTAAAATCCAAATAACGCAAAAAGGGTTATGCTTTTTTTTATCCAGATAGTTAAAATTTGAACATATATATATATATATATATATATATATATATATATATATATATATTGTATATATTGTATATATGTATACTAATTTGAACCACCGTTGGTTTTGTGATCTATGGGTTCTGAACCAATAGAAGATTTTAGTCGCCATTTCTAGAATGCTTCATGAGATAAACCTCATAAGTGGTTTCCCTTTGGGGCGAGGGAAGAAACCCGCTACACGTAAGACCGTTACGGGGAATCAATAATTTGGTTTACGAGTAAACCCCCAATTCTAATGTACTGATTTCGCATCTTTATAGACGCATCGTTATTCGGGCAAGATGCATAACAAGTTTTCTCTTAATGTACTTACTAGACTAACTATAGAGTTCCATATAGTTTCGTGGATGGAAAAAAACTACCATTGTAAATTAAATTTTAGTTTTGAGAGAGTTTGTACTTTTTTTACCTCGTTAATGGGGGTAGTAAATTGTGTGTTTTTCTAGGAAAAAAAATACATGCTTAGGGACTCCATAATTCTCCCGTCCGAACTAAACCTCCTCTGCTAATGAACCTTTTCTGATTATTTTATCAAAAACATTTATCTCATCTAGGTTGCAGTATATTGTAACATGGTTGGGAAAATTAAAGCCAACAAGGGAAACTTAACAATATGAATGCGGATTACTAGCTTTACTAATGTAGCAATTCCGAGTATGTTCATAATTAGAGCCTGGAAGATAGGCATTTATTTTTTGTTAAAATAGGCAGGCAAAAAGGCACTTGAAATACTGAAAATAGGCAGTATTGTAATTAAAACAGGCATTTATTAGGAGTGAAGGCAAAGAGGAATCTCACTCATTATTAATGAAAATATGTATTTTAAATATTCATTCATTTCTTTATTATCAATTTATCACATAATTAGTGTACTTACTCTTACTTTCCCTTCTTACAAGCAACAACAAGATGCTTTTTCAAAGTATCAACTCTCATAGACCTCTAAGAAAAAATGTTTTTCATTATGGAAAAACTTCCTCTGCATTATCTTATCATTTCTAAATCCGGAATACCAGTTAACTACAACATTGTCACAGCAAAAGGGGTGTGAGGAAGGAGACGTACTTCTCTCATCCTCTCTCTTTCCTGCTATTCATTATGCCTGTGCATTCCTTCTACCAACGAAGGCTCTATTATTTACAGAGTGTCAATCCACGGGCTGGGAAAATAAGCTCTCGAATTGATATTTGTGATGGCAAAATGTAATTTAATTTGTGAAACCTTTTTTTGTTTCCGACGAACTGAAATTCTAAGTTCGTTATGTGCTTTTTAAAATGTTTAAATCGCAGAAAAAAATTGTATAATGAACAAAAAAGGCTTTAAATATTAAAATAGCCAAAATAGGCAAAATAAAAATTGTCTCTACACTTCCTAAATGCACGGAAACATATTTATTTCTATCTGATTCTTTAATATATCCATTCAGATAAAAAAGGCATTTTGCCTAACTTCCGGGCTCTATTTTTTTTTTTTTTTTTTTTTTTTTTTTTTTTTTTTTTTTTTTTTTTTTTTTTTTTTTTTTTTTTTTTTTTTTTTTTTACGGCGCCGACATCCAGGGTGCAGCGAGGAATCTTCCCAGCGAGCCTTGAGATGAGAAAATTCCTGCCGGAGGTGGGAATCGAACCCACCATCTCCCGCTTATGAATCCAGCGCGCTAGCCACTAGACTATGGGAGACCCCCCTCCGGGCTCTATTCATAATACATTTGACCTCTCATTAGATAGCCCTAAAATATACCCGGGTTCGTTGGAAGGAAATTAAAATTACGACCGCTTCAGGGTAGGTATTGACTTATTTACCCCAGTTGTTTAACAGTCTCTGATCCGATTTTGATAAAATTTGGTCGAAAATTCCATGTCTGATTTTACAGGTGAACGTCGTAAATCCCACCATCGAAAGATGATTTTTAGGCGTAATTGACGTTAATGGGTTAATATACTTACAGGTACACCGTTTATTGATTTTTTGCTTAGGAAAACGAATAAAATGATTTTTAGGGCGATTTCTCTAACAGCTTACGAGTAACGTGGCTACAATTTGATTTATAAAACATATTTCCGGTTTAGATTGATTTACATCAAAATTGTTTTAGAAGATGACATTCATCTAAAATAATATAACATATGTATATAATTATTTTGGGGGCGAGGTTAGCTCAGTGTTAGATCACTGGACTGGTAAGTTGGAGGACCTGAGTTCAAATCCTGAGGAAGCACTAACGATTTTTTCTTCCAGTGCCTTCGTTCATGTGTTGAATTCGGCCTTCCTGACCGTCTCTAGGTCAACCCAGCCTTTAATTAATTTAATAATGGGTACCTTGTGTTCTAATGACTCTAGCAGTCGAAGCGGCCAAGGGGAAAATCAGGCGGCCGGAGCGTAGTACTGACCACACTATCTCCCTAGTGTGCCGTATGGTCTTGAATCATAAATACCTCTATGGTATCTGCCCCTCAAGGCCCTCGTGGCCTGTTACGGGACTGATTTTTTTATATATCATTATTTTATGTTTTCTGCTTTTATGTGAGCTCACCTGGGCAAATATTATTTTTTTCCTATTTCTTTATCCTATGGTTAGATTTAAAACTAAACCTATAAGTGAAGTGTGTAGTAGGAGGATTTGATATCAGTGTTATCAGTGGTTTTGAGAAAGAGGGAAGAATATAAGGGAGCAAGCAACAAGTCAGCGAATCCAGTCATTTTTCACCGACTGGATGGAGGGAGCAAGTGAATTACTCGGCCGAGTAGTTTGCTCTCAAGGACTCAGCTAATGGTTCTTCAGGGCCGAACATTCAACCCACTCTCTGGGCGTTTCGGATTTCTATTCACTTTTTACATGAATGATTTATTACTTTGATATTGTTGAAGGGCTTGTCAGTAAAATATTAAGTATATAAATTATGTTTTTATTTTTAGTAGAAGTCTGACTCGCAGGAATTGTGTCATCTTAGTGCAGTTGCGTTCATATCCCTATTGTTATTATAGAGGGAATAGAAGCAGTTATTGGTAGGGTTTGGTCTTTCGTTGAAAATATATAATAAAATCAAAAAGAGCGGGAAGTTTAAGGAGCCACAACACGAAACTCACAGTATGCTAAGCGGATTTGACTCCTCCGCCTTCTCAAAGTACGCTCTAAAAGTACACTTACCTATAAGATGGGGCAGGCACGGAAGTGGTGCCTGTGGGCCCAGTGCCTTTTGTGGGTTTATCAATGGCCTGTGCAAGGGGAGCAATAGGAACAAGAGCCAGAAAGAAGTTTGGAGAATCTTGGGAAGTTCAGAAAATAACCCTTACGAAGTCCTTTATGGATCTCAAAAAAACTGGGTAAAAATGACATTTTCCTGGATATGACCAGAAGAGACCTGAGGGAGACGGTTGCAACGGTCACAGGTATTATTAAGGTTATTCATTGAACAATGAATAAGCATATGTACGTTATGAAGATGAGGTCTTCACCGGTGTGCAGACGGTGCAAGGTCAAGGAGGAGACACCCAAACATGTTACATTTGAGTGTGTAGTATTGGAGAAGAGGCGATTCCTGAATTTTGGCAGCCTTGGAGAGGATGAAATCAGGAGGTCGGGTGAAGTCTGGCAGTATCTTAGATTCATCAGGAGCTTGAGAGAAGCCTAAGCAGGCATATAGGACTCGCACAATAGGACAATGGCCGAGGTGCGCCCCGAGAGGCGGGGGTATAGGAGTCAAATATAATCTAATCTGCCTATAAGTTCTTCAATGTGTTGCTTTTTAGCACTTTCCTCCGAAGGAAAGTAGCTATTGAGGTTGGACTCATGACGGAATTTTTGAAAAATTTCTTCAAATCTTTATCGATCCTACCTAGTAGACACCGAAAATGACCCCCGTTAAAATTTATATATATCTATATATATATATATATATATATATATATATATATATATATATATATATACATATATATATATATATATATATATATATATATATATATATATATGTCTGTTAACACGATAGCGGCCAGAGTTTTTGTTAGCAAACGATTGAACGAGTTCGTTAACCACCAAAGTCGGTCCACCGGAAGGGGGGGTTTACCCCGAACCCAAAACACTAATTTGACTATGTCAGTCGTAATATTTGTTATATTTCAACGAAACTTGGTATTCGTAGTGGTAATATAGAGAGAAAAGTGAGATATAAAAATGAACTAAATTGGTTCATTAGAAGGGGGGGTTTACTCCGGACCCACAATACCAATTCGCCCACCAAACTACCAGCCGAAAAAATCACTACCAGCCGTGATTTTTGGTATATTTCAACGGAACTCGGTATTCGTAGTGGTAATCCACAGGTAAATAACTGTTGTAAAAATAAACTAAATCGGTTCATTAGGAGGGGGGGGGTTTACTCCGGACCCACTATACCAATTCGCCACTACCAGCCGTGATTGTTGGTATATTTCGACGAAACTCGGTATTCGTAGTGGTAATCTACAGGTAAATATGTGTTGTAAAAATAAACTTAATCGGTTCATTAGAAGGGGGGGGGGGTTTACTCCTGACCCAAATTCTTAATATACTCATACCGGTCGTAATTTCTGCTGTATTGTAACGAAACGCGGTATACGTCGTGGGTAACTCATGAGAAAGAAGTGTTGTAGAAATGAGCTGAATCGGTCAATCGGAAAGCGGGGGTTTAATTTGTAATATATTTCAATAGAAAAGCCCGTCAGACGTAGGTTCACAAAGCCGCCGCAAGGAGCGCTTTCTACCACTAGAGTGACTGTATCCTGTTCCTGCGTTAGATCAAAATACGATAATATGAGGTTTTTTGTATTTATTACGAAGTGTAATAGGTACCATGTGTAAACATAACTCTGGAAGCAAATTATTAATTGATCAGTTACTCATTAAAAATTTAAAAGAGAACTATTCATGTTTTTATTTTATTTATGTAGGATATTTTAAGCAAATTGTTCTGCAAAGCAATCTACACTACCCAAATTCTGAGGAAAGTGCTTAGTTATGTAGCTCCTGCGTGACGGACTTTTTTAAAATACTAATTGTACTGATGAACGGAATTTAATACGAAAACAACCAATTAAATAGAAAGTTTAACAAAGATAAAAACCCGTTAACTTTCGATCTTTTAAGCTCTCATTTCTCCGATTGACATTGCCCCTTCGATAATAGCTTTCGAACCTTTTCTTCGAGAATTTAGTAAGCTTTCGAAAGGTCACTTCCCACATAACACGATTTCCTAACCGAAAGAATGTCCTTCCGAAGGGGCACTCGTAATCGGGTAGGGTAAATTAAATGTGTTAAAATGTTAAACGCCTGATTGAACTTTTATATGCTTACAAAATACTTAAATCAAATTCACTACAATATGAGCCTGTATAATATAGATTTGACTGTAGTAAATAGCTTCATGAGAGGAGAGAACACCTGTTCGTCGGACTGGATTGGAGCCCCTGGTGTGAAAATTGGACTAGAAAGGGGAAGATTGAAATGGAGGTAGATTTTAATCAGCAGACGGGAGGGGGGGGGGTTGGTTTCTTGATTAGGAACACCCATTTTTACGCCCCTCTTTGTAGAATATCTCGCCCGCGTCTGATATTTAATTTCATTTTTTTTTTTTTTTTATATAATAAAGCGTTTATTAACATCTGCACAAGTAATACAGTACATTGGTTAATTGTGATAAATAAAGACATTTTTATTATTTCACATAATGAGGTTACAGAAAAGAAAAAAAAAATGGTACATACTTAAATTATTAAAAGAAAAAAAAAAAAGATAAATAAAAGGGGAAAAAATAATAATAAGAATAATAATAGGAAAAAAAAAACAATAAATGAAATGATAAAATATAATTTAAATAGAAATTTGGAAGGAGCCAATCATAATTGACACTTCCTAGTTAAACGCTTTTATTTGCCCTTTAAGTGCGAAGTTGATCACGAGGCCAAGATCTCTTTAGCCTCCTAGGAGGGTTTTCGGGGTGGGATTGAGAGGAGAGGGATTGAGCTCTGGGATTGGGATGAGCAGATAGTTTGGAGTGAAAGGTTAGGAATCGGGATTTAGCTAGTTCATGGATGAAAGGGATTTTGAGGTCATGATGAAGGGTTTTATTGGAAACGTAAAAAGGGGCATTAACTATTTTGCGTAGGACTTTGGATTGGAATGCCTGTATTCTCTGTATATTTGATCTTTTGGTTGTTCCCCACAGTTCCAGTCCGTACGTCCAAATAGGTCTGATGATGGTTTTGTATATAGTGAGTTTGTTCTGTATTGTGAGTTTTGATGAAGGTCCCAATAGTCGTCGAAGTAGTCCGTATCTCCTGTTCAGTTCCTGTCTTTTCAATCGGGTGTGTGGGTTCCAAGTTAGTCTGCTGTCTAGTATTAATCCCAGGTAGCGCACTTCGTTGGATACGATTTCATTTAAGTATCTCGACTAATATTAGTCCAATTATATTTCATTTTCTTTTTCTTTTGTTTGTAATATTAGTTCCCAAGGGTGTAGCTCATTCGTATGCTATGATTTACTAATAATTATAGCTAGAAATACATGTAATCTTGTAAATCGATTACTGTACGATTAAATATCATCAAGTGAACTTCATAAGTGCGTTTCTTCCGTTTGGAACGAAGAGCATAGGGAGGAAATCAAACACTTCATGCTGAAGGCAAGTATTCATAGTAGACCAGCTGGCAAAGCAGAGAGCATAGCAACGATTTTAACTTAGGTTGATTTCGCTGCTCTCATTGCGCTGATTTGCTAACCTCTTTGCTTCCTTTACGCTGCATTCTTAACCTTCCAATAGTCGCGGCCGCTGTCGGAACACGGGCCATCGCGCGTTTTAAACGTATGTTTATTTATTTTAGCATAAATATGCTATAGCGATGAGTAAATTGAAAAAAAAAAAAAAAACGTTACAAAAAAGTTTCCGCTGGCGTTCGCGCACGCGCGGTGGCAATGAACGAAAAAGAAGGCTGTATCTTATACAGTACATTACATAGGTTTGTCGGGTGGACCTTAAGAATATTTATACTCCTGAACTTGAGCAGAAGACTCTAAACGAAATTAATTTTTTTCTTTACTATTTTACTATTTACTGTATTTAAGACATTATCGTTGACAGATACACCAATGGTAATGTAAATAAGCTCATTTTATCTTATAAAAAAAATGTATACAATAAGACTGAAAATTTCAATGTGTATAAATTCTAATGTCTGGAACACACTTTAAAAATTTGTTTAACATTAAACGATATTAAAATAAAAGTAGAAATATACATGGTAATTAAATGCTAAGAATGTAATTCTTACGATCTATTCAGACAAATCACTGTCCTGTCCACTTTTCATTTATTGCAAATTGGTACAAGTTTAAGGGTGGGCTTACACTAGGATAGTTATTGCAGGATATTTATATCAGAGAGAAATTGCGACTAATGTAAACCATGTCTGACATAAATTCTACATGGTTTACATTAGTCAGAATTTCTCTCCGATAGAAATATCCTGCAATAACTATCCTAGTGTAAACGCACCCTCAAATGTTTTTTACAAGTAAATTTATTACATGTTATTTTAGTGTTTATCTTTTTTTGTTGTCAACAAACATCGCCCTTTCTTATTCTTTGGAGGTGGTTCTTCCATTGTCGCGTCTTGACTCCTTGGCAATTTTCTTGACCACAATTGTTTTTAATTGGAATGAAATGACGGAATGATTGCTCTGGGCTACAAATTTTCATTCATTAGCTAAATTCAGGATTCTGGCATTCGTCGTGTGAAGCAGTGCCTGCGCCAGCAAACTGTTCTTACGTTTTTTTTTTTGTTTGTTATATGGCGTGTCAACCTTTTCGGTCATTAACGCCATTTCGTTCTAACGGTTTACAAGCTAGAACTGAGGAATGCGTGAAAGGGTAGATCACCACTCGTCGCAGTAGGCGTGGCAGAGTTTTCCTTTGCCACGTCTGTGTGCAGAAGGGATTCCCGGCAATTTTTTGAAAGGCGAAATACTGGCTAAGGCGCAGTATGTGAGGCAGCGCGACTGCTGGAGGGTTAAGCACCGTTCGAAGGACGAAGGAAGATTAATTTTTTCTGGATTTAATTCTTGATATATTATTTTTTTTTTTAATTACAAGATATGATACTAGACTTACTTGCCTGATCTTTAAAATATTTATTGAGGCTCCTCTAGAAGGGCCAACAATGGTTGGCTTCTTCCAAATTTTGTATTTTACTTTGGCCAGTTTTGTCAACTTGTACATAAAATATCTGCAATCAATATACTTGATCATTGTACTGTTAACCTGTACAGATTAGAAATGAATAAATTAACAAAAAAATCGGTTAGATGGGTTAATTTAAGTCCCTTCATATTTATTAGATTTTAATAGATTTATAGCAGGATATTTTCATTTCATTTGTGTTGCTCATACATGTCCAAGTATATTGGCACGGGCCTAATAAAACCCGAAAATCGATTTTTTTACGGACAAATGTTTGTTAATAAAGGAATACGTTGTCAAGAGAATTCTGGATGAAAATAGCTAGAACGGTTGCTGGGTACTTCCTCGACTTGGCAACACCGTCAAAACTAACATTGATTTCTGGAAATGTTTAAAGGTTAATAAAGCAATTCACTAATGTGGTTATAGACTGGGTGAGGCAATTACAAAGGGAAAACCAAGATAATAGTGCGCCTGAGGAAGACAGCTAGAAGGCTGGGAAACGTTTTAAGGATACATAAAAATAAAGAAAAAGGAAGGTTGAGGACTGGTTATGAAGAACGACCGCCACACAGGAGCTGCGAAACTATGCATATTATTTACTTGGTGAGTAGCTGCACTCCTGAAAAATATGTGTAAAAAAAACCTATATAATTAAAAAAATGAATTACGTTTAAAGCCTTCTGCTAAAATTCAGGAAATAAATATGCTTTAGGTCCACCCGACAAACCTATGCTATGTACTGTATACCGCGCATGCGCGAACGCCAGCGGACACTTTTTGTAACGTTTTTTTTTTCAGTTTAGTCATGGCTAAAGCATATTTATGCTAAAATGTACTGTATGACATTCAGTCTTCTTTTTCGTACGTGGCCACCACGCATGCGCGAACGCCACCGTTTCGTACATGGCCACCGCGCATGCGCGAACGCCAGTGGATACTTCTTTGTAAGTTTTTTTTGTAACGCTTTTTCAGTTTAGTCATAGGTCAAGCATATTTTTGTTCGTACATGGATACAGCGAAAGCGCGGACGCCAGCGGTTTAGTACATGGCCACCGCGCTTGCAAGAACGCCAGCGGACGCTTTTTTGTACTGTTTTTTTTTTTTTTTCAGTTTAGTCACCGCTAAAGCATATTTATGTTCGTACATGGTTACCGCGCATGCGCGAACGCCAGCGGTATAGTACATGGCAATGGTGCATGCACGAATGCCTGCGGTTGCGTACATGGCCACCGATCATGCGCGAAGGCAAACAGACACTTTTTTGTAACACCTTTTTGTAACGCTTTTTTTTCAGTTTAGTCATCGCTTAAGCATATTTATGCTAAAAACCTGATTATGCTTAGAGGAGAATGTAACTCCATACCATATGTTTTGCAGGTTACGGCTCTTGTGGCCCAGATATGCATTTCGGAATGGATCTCACTGATTAACCAAGGAGTATACCTCAGCTGAACCTTACAATCCTTGTATGGTTAATAGCAGTAAGTCATACAGGTGTACACAATATCCTGTACAGAATTACCCGGTACTCGTTATCTAAATCTAAATATAGACCTACATATATATATAAAATAAAAACTTGAATAGTTTTTACCTTTTTATTATTAAAGAACAACTGACCATTATTAATTTTCGTAATAAATTGTCAATTGACGTCAAAAAACGCCAATACAAATGTACAAAAAGTCCGTCACGCAGGAGCTGCATAACTAAGCACTTTCCTCAGAATTTGGTTAGTGTAGACTGCTTTCCAGAACAATTTGCTTAAAATATCCTACATAAATAAAATAAAAACATGAATAGTTCTCTTTTAAATTTGTAATGAGTAACTGATCAATTATTAATTTGCTTCCAGAGTTTTGTTTACACATGGTACCTATTACACTACGTAATAAATACAAAAAACCTCATATTATCGTATTTTGATCTAACGCAGGAACAGGATACAGTCCCTCTAGTGGTAGAAAGAGCTCCTTGCGGCGTCTTTCTGAACCTACGGCTGGCGGGCTTTTCTATTGAAATATATTACAAATTAAACCCCCGCTTTCCGATTGACCGATTCAGCTCATTTTTACAACACATCTTTCTCATGAGTTACCCACGACGTATACCGCGTTTCGTTTCAATACAGCAGAAATTACGACCAGTATGAGTATATTAGGAATTTGGGTCCGGAGTAAACCCCCCCTTCTAATGAACCGATTTAGTTTATTTTTACAACAGATATTTACCTGTAGATTACCACTACGAATACCGAGTTTCGTCGAAATATACCAAAAATCACGGCTGGTAGTGGCGAATTGGTATTGTGGGTCCGGAGTAAACCCCCCCTCCTAGTGAACCGATTTAGTTCATTTTTATATCTCACTTTTCTCTCTATATTACCACTACGAATACCAAGTTTCGTTGAAATATAACAAATATTACGGCTGACATAGTCAAATTAGTGTTTTGGGTTCGGGGTAAACCCCCCCTTCCGGTGGACCGATTTTGGTGGTTAACGAACTCGTTCAATCGTTTGCTAATTAAATGCTATATACCAAGTTTCGTGACGAAAAAACAAAAACTCTGGCCGCTATCGTGTTAACAGACACATATATATATATATATATATGTATATATATGCATATATATGTATATATATATATATATATATATATATATATATATATATATATATATTTATATAGATATATATATAAATTTTAACGGGGGTCATTTTCGGTGTCTACTAGGTAGGATCGATAAAGATTTGAAGAATTTTTTCAAAAATTCCGTCATGAGTCCAACCTCAATAGCTACTTTCCTTCGGAGGAAAGTGCTAAAAAGCTTTCTTTGCAACCGGCAATGCAGTAAAGTACTGCTGAAATTGCCTATACAACGCCTAAAGTACTGGAACGTAGACTTTCTAATTGTCTCTAACTCGGCAGTTTTCTGGCTGAATGAAATTTTCTCCTGCCTTTTAGTTGGCTTCCTCAGATATGCGATTATTTTAGTTTTTATTTTCGTATCTTTCGTGAAAAATATAAAATAAAATCTCGAAGAAAAGGAAGGTTTAAGGCGCCACAACAAGAACAGAATCACGAGCGGAAATGATTCCCCGCCTTCTCATCGTTATCTGTTGGAAAAAAACGTTCTCTATTTGAAAATACGATTCTCGTTTTCTTACTTTGTTTTACTAAAGTACTAACTTCTTTTAAATGCAATTAAAAAAAAAAAAACAACCAATTAAAAAGGAGTTAAACAGAGACAAACCCCCGTTCAAAATACCAAAACTTACACTTTCAAAGTTTTAACACTTTCAGTACCGATGGCTTCGAAAAAATTGCCATCGGCCCTCCTTTTGTATAGTTATTTCGGCAAACAGTAAATATTATATATATAAACAAAAAATAACTGAAGAACCTTTTAAAGTTATGTACTTTTAGTGGATTCATTACAATTTAGCTTAGAGTCAAATACGCCGTTATTGCGGGCCCGCTGAAGGAATTGCTCCGGCGGATTCAGTATAATAAAATACCAGGCCCGCAAACCTATCCGGAAATTACGTAATGAGGTCCCAAACCAAATATGAAGGGTATGGGACAAGACCAGGTGTAGTGGGGATCTATCTGCTGACGCACAGGCAACGCCGCTGGGCCCGCAGAACATGCCTCTCGGACGCGTTTGCCACGAAGCTGGGCCGAACGTGTTATGTACTTATTTCTATGGTTGATATCACCATATCGAAACTGCCTTAGGAGCATCTTTTGTAGAGAATTTAGTACGCTGTTCAAAGGTCACATTCCACTTTGCACCTATCCTAAGCGTTTTCGAGATGTTTATGAAAATATACGAAGACCACAAAACGTTTCATACCTATTAACAATTTTTTTTTTTTAATACTTCTTTCAGTCCAAATGTAACCTAAATAATAATAATTTCATCATCCGAACCGAATATTAGTTTGAAAAACTATTTCTTCGAATTCCTCAATTTTTTTTTTTTTTTTACTTTTCTTGAAACGGTTACATATATCGCATTGGAAATTATTTAATTCGTTTCCCTACCTTGTAGAGCCTTTAACAGGAGTATCTGTTAGCAATTAACTCTAAAACGCAAGCATTACGATTTTTTCGTGCGAATATCGCTTCAAAAAGGATGCTCCGGTGGACGGATTCTGGTATTTAACGAACTTTACCTTTGAAATGAGATCAAAATATTTTCGTATTTTTCATAACATTCGGGCGATTTTTGAGCGTCTGACACAGTGAACTGATATATATATATATATATATATATATATATATATATATATATATATATATGGGGGCGAGGTTAGCTCAGTGGTAGAGCACTCGACTAATGAACTGGAGGACCCAGGTTCAAAACCCGAGCGCACACTAAAGATTTTTTCTTCTAGTGCCGTCGTTCGAGGGATGGATTTGGGGTCCCAGATCGTCCCTAGGCTCACCCAGCCTTTAATTAATTAGTTAATTAATTAATGGGTACCTACAAAGGGAAAAATCAGGCGGCCGGGGCATAGTATTGACCAGACTATCTCCCTAATGTGCCGTATGGTCAGGAATCAGATACCTCTACAGTATCTGCCCCTCTGGGCCCTTGTGGCCTGTTACGGGACTGATTATATATATATATATATATATATATATATATATATATATATATATATATATATAAATTTCAACCACCGTTTGTTTCGTGATCTATGAGTTCTGAAACGTGAAATTGTCTAGTCGGCACTTCCTTACTGCGTCATGAGGTCAACCTTATAAGCGGGTTTCATTCTAATGTAGGGAGGGAGGAACCGCGCTAAAAGGAAGTCTTGAAGTAAATTTTGTACTATGAATAATGATGTTCTGTAGGCAGTTAAAAATTTCCATAAAGGTTTTTCTTTTCTTTTAAATAAGAGTCGAATGAAAATGGTGTTAATGACCACTGAAGTCTTAGCACCTAAAAGAAAAAATGTTCAGTTTGTATTTTTATGGTCGAATATAAAGAAGTATGTTTTATTATACCTGTCATAAACACAGCCATTACGGTTTCATTAAAATTATTAAAAACCTTCTTAAACTTTTATTAAAAACCACGTATTACTATATTATTCTCATGTTATATATTATGTGCAGTAAAGTCGCTGTTTCTAAAGGTTGTTAATGAATAAGAAAATATAAGCTTCTTTAAACATTTAATTATGACCAAATATTAACTAGTAGAATATACCATATTGGAGAGGTTTTTCCTACCGCCTTAGTACAGAGCAATCATTTCACAACTTTCAGAAATTTCAAAGGCATTTGTGCAAATATTTAGGCATTATAAAGAAGCATTGTTACAGGGTGGCCTCACATATTATAGAATGACAACCAGTCCATTTTGTTACCTCTAATACTTTAGGAACTTGAAAAGTACCCGCCTTTCTCTAATGACACAGGCACACAAACACAAAAAAAGTGGTATTTTCCAAAGACGCCATACATGTATATTCTTATATATTTCCCCGAATCCGGAGTCCGTTTCACCCAATCAAGTCAGTTTAAAAGCATTTGAAGGTCAAATTTCGTATGAAGTCGTAAAAGAATGAATAACTAGGGCTTCCATGGTTTTGAGGGTCGCTGAATTTGAATGCGAGGTCTGTTTCAGCAAATCAGCGCAAAATCAAGGTGAAATGAATCTGTAGTCAAAATTCTTTTCTTTTTTTTTTTTTGCAAAATATACACATTTTCTCTTTACCCTGGTATCACAACGTGGGGTCTCCCGTGAGTTCTGAAAATATTTTTTATTTCCTACACATTCGAGCTGCTAAACATGTCCGATTCTGTACCTTCCTGTCCTGACAAGGTGATCATAATAGAGAGTCAGGCTTTTCTTATTCCTATCCCGTGAACGCATATAAAGCATATAAAAAAAAAAAAAAAAAAAAAAAAAAAAAAAAAAAAAAAATATGACATTACTCAGAAAAATAGATATATAAATATAAAAATGATATATATATATATATATATATATATATATATATATATGCATTAAAAAAAATGATATATACAACATTACTCAGAAAAAATAGATATATACATATAAAAAAGATATACATATACATATGTATATGCATTAAAAAAAAAAAAAAAAAAAAAGTATATACAAGTCTCTTAACTGTATTAATAGTGCTATACTGTATGTTAGTATTAGTTTTAGTGCAAATAGTTGTATTAGTATCTAAGTAACAAGTTAGTCGTAAGTAATGACATAGGTTAAAAAAAAAAAAAAAGAGTACAGGTCATAAAAATTACAGTTGATTGTCATGCACTGTCCTAAACACAAAATTACAAACCCTCTCACGACATATACACGACTCTCTAGCACTACACTTCAGGGCGGTGAGGACCTAGATGTTTTCTGCCCTTAAACACCCAATCCATCCATCCATATAAAGCCTTTGGGTCACCGGCGACCCCACGTAGCGGTTAATGTAACATTTTTATTTATCGAATGTAGTATGTCTAACGATAAATTATTTTTCACTGAAGATGAAATTCACAATGAGTTGCTTTGACAAATTGTAGAAGAGAAAAACAGAGAGTTTGGAGTCCTTTTGGATTGTGACGACAGTGAAATTGGTGAAGTATGTGATACGAGTGAAAAAGCGGATGGCCATATATACGATGTGGTTTTTTGATCGTAAAAAAGACAGGAAAGCTGTAACACATTGCGCAAAGTGTGGTAAGAGTCTGTGTGCTGAACACAGGCAATGTATATCTAAAAAGTGTAGACATTAATAACAATATTTTTAATTTGTTTATCATTACAATGTGCATACATTCAAGACACTAAATTTTTTCCCCTTTTAAACCAATTTTACATATCATAGTATTTTTTTTATTCTAGCAGTCATAAAGACAAATTATTATAGCAGAAAACGTTATATTTAATGTTGATATTCAGAGGAGAAATATTCAAACAAACTTGTGTCTAAATTTGTGGTATTTTGATGTTTGATTTCACACTCCCCCATTTTTTCAATTAAATAAGATTATTTGGTTATAAATTGTTATATTATACATGGTAGTCATCTTAAAATACCATTTCAGAAACCTAACACCAAATTTGTAAAAGAATTACGAAATATTAGATGGGGTCTTATATGACCCCACGTTGTGAGATTTGTAACAGTTTTATAATGTTGTGATTCCAGGGTTAAAATGAACTTGATTTTCCGCTGATGAGGTAAAGCGGACCTTGGATTCGAATTCAGTACAGTAACAAACTAATAAAGAAGCGATGCTAAGAAAGGGCGATAACAGGTCAGCTCTTACCGTACTGTATGTATTTCATAATATTATTTTTATTTGCGGTTCATTTCCATTATGATGGCAGACCTTGACTTACTAGAAATAAACTGTGATCTTGTCCTTCGTAGACTTTACGCTATACCTGGCGATGGTCCATCCGAGGTAATAATATCCCGAACCCTTGCGCAGCCTCCTCACCTATCAGCATCCCCAGTCAGAACACTTTTTGGTAATGATGACAAATTTAATGGGTATTTCCAAATGTAGTCTTGGAAACATAATTATTTAGATATTGGCGTACATTAATTATTGAAAACGAATTTTTGCCTGTACTGATTAAGCTGCTGTTACCGGTAACCTATAGATAATGGGTTATATCTACGTTATCTCTTTATTGACACTGGTCCGGAGCGCCTCAATGTCAAGAAACATTATACTTTGATTACTTATCAATTCATGAATAACTTAGACTATGACGGGAACCGTGCTGTAATAAACTGCACAAAATTATGTAGTAGCGTTAATTTTGATGATACATTATTTAACGTAATAAAATCACTACTTATCTGCCGTGACGAAGCACAGGTATTCAGCTTTTATTTAATATTTTAATGCCATTTTAATTCAATTGTGTGAAGGAAATCAAGAATTCTAACATTCTAAATGTATTCGTGATAATCTGACGAACATATGTTGTAAATTCAATATCCTCCAAGGACGTCGGAGAACGGAGCACTAATTACCCGAGTGATGCCATTCAGGGAATATACGGATGAGGGGATATGCCCCTTGAGCTGAGGGATGGGGATGAGACGACCGGCTTAATGGAAACCTCTAGGGGGGGGGGATTAATATAAAAAATCCTTCCATTCAATTTAAAAGCAATTCTCTCCAGAGCCCTCAAGCTCCGGGTTCTCCAGGGCTGGTAGATTGGATTTCTAGCAGGTCAGGTGCTTCCAGCTCCAGGCAGAGTCAGGCCTGGATCCTAATCAGCAGGCTACCTAGACGGGAGTACTTCAGGATTCAAGGGACTTGTGGAGAATTCCTTTGGAGGATTACAAAGCTAGGTCTAAAGGAAGTCATCTGCATACTATACTAACTAGCCTTAGAGAATTTCGAGTTGATGAAGTATGGAATTCAGGAGTATTTTTATGGAATTTGTCCGAAAAGCAACAAGAAATTCCAAAAGACTCATTAGCATATTTTTTCCTTTGTTTAATGGAATATAACTGTTGGTCTCTTAACGACGGGATATCTACAGGTTGCCATCATTTTATAATACCAACAGCACGTGGTCGGTCACCCATTCATATTCTGACTACACCCTACGTTGCTTAACTTCAGTGATCTACGGGGTTGGCTCTCGTTAGAGTAAATACATTCCTTTATATCTATCTACGTTGATTTCTTTCACTTTTAGGCGAAAATACAGCCTAAAATATATCTGTGATCAGAGGGTGTGTAACTCCGTTGGTGTTTTTACAACGACGCTAGGTATACAAAAATTGTAACTATAGGAGACGGGGTATTCCAAAAACCTACACTTAGGTATACACATAAAGAGTTTTTGGTTTGTTATGAACATTTAAAAAAAATGTACAGGGGGCTGGTAGAGAAATGTTCCATCTATTGTTTAGCTGGGGCATTCCTCTACTAGCTTTTATGATTAAGCGGACTGCATATAAGGATCTGCCATCTGATGTCTAGGAATAGGCTACATCGGTGTGATCTAAAGATCTGTAAATGGGATTGCTGCGAAGACGGGCAAGATTCTGTCCATCGTCTTTGCTCTTGATTAAAAAAATCACAACAATAACGGGGAACTTGCTTACTTCATCAATGCAGGATCACCGCTCTTTCAGCTGTCCATTTTCTCTCCAAATAAGGCGAATAGCTGTTTCTTGTACAACCAGGACTTCTATTCTATCATCTCATAAACACTAGATTTACCAGACCAGTCATTTTGACTGGTCTTGCAATTTGAATTCAGAATTCCTACTACCTACAAATAACATTTGCTTTCGTAAGTTATGTTATGACTTTTGTAGCTATTAGTAGAGAATAAATTTAATGAACTTAATGTTACTTTATATATATTAGTATAAAATCTATTTTTTGTTATTGAGATTTTTCCCAGTACCAGGCGTGGTAAATCTAGTGTTTACTATTAAAAAAAAAAAAAAAAAAATCAGTCCCGTAACAGGCCACGAGGGCCCTGAGGCGCAGAAACTATAGAGGTATCTGATTCACGACCATACGGCACACTAGGGAGATAGTGTGGTCAGTACTATGCTCCGGCCGCCTGATTTTCCCCTTGGCTGCTTCGACTGCTAGAGTCATTAGCACCCAAGGTACCCATTGATAAATTTATTATAGGCTGGGTGTGCCTAGGGACGGTCAGGGAGGCCGAATTCAACCCATGAACGAAGACACTAGAAGAAAAAATCTTTAGTACTATGCTCGGGATTATTAAGACTAAGGTGAACTTATTAGTCCAGTGCTCTACCACTGAGCTAACCTCGCCCCCAAGAATTACTATTAGTTTTGCATGAACAATTCGATTTGATTAAATATCCCACTTATAGTCATACCGACATACTTATTTTAGCTATAATTTGGATCGGGGGTTTAGACACAGCTTGGTAACAGATCAGGGATTGCTACTACGGAAGATCAGGAAGCAGGAAACTGTATGGCAAGAGTAACTGAATTTCTGGAAGAGACTCCGCCGTGATTGGCAATTCCCTCCACTCCCTCCAGGAGGAGGGGGGACTTGAAGGCATCCTCTATTTATTGGATGCTTCATAATTCATGGTCCGCTTAACATGGAGAGCGGCTCTTCAAATATAAAGGAAGGACGACGGGGAAAATTTACCTACTTCAAAGCAGTAAATTGTCACAACTGTAAATATAAGTTGGGACTTGTTAAGGATTCAGGACTCCATTATCACACGAATTTGTAATTGTAGATTGTCTTGAAATCTTTGTCCTTCGCTCCTGTCTCCATCATACTTTCTTGCAATTCAGCTTACCTCCTCAGCGAGGAAACCAAGCGGACAAATGTATGACTTATGGTATCCACAAAAAAACAGCTCACATTAATCAGGACAATGTAGACACAAAGAACTACTAACTGGTGGAATTTGCTCCTTGATCGGTTGCCGATAATTTTAGGATGACAGTGGAAAATAACGATATATATATATATATATATATATATATATATATATATATATATATATATAAATATATATATATATATATATATATATATATATATATATATATATATATATATATATATATATATATACAAATTTTAACCACTATCATTTTCGGCCTCTAGGGGTTCTAAAACGCAAAATTTTCTAGTCGGCACTTCCGGATTGCGTCAGGAGATCAACCTTATAAGCGGGGTTCCTCCCTATGGGGGAGGGAGGAACCGCGCTAAAATGGTTAGTCTAGATTTAAGATGTGTTAGGAAAATCGTTTTCCCTCGTGTCCAAAGTAATTGCATAGAATGCCAGCCTACGATTATGTCTTTAAAATTTTTAAATTCTTGTCCATCCCTAACTATTATTTCATCAATCCTGGAGTCAGATACGTGTATTTACACTATGCGGCCTAAGTCTTGTTATTTGTTCGTTCACAATGTTATATTTTAAATTTTGTTTCTTTATCGAATTTTTCTACTTTTACGCTTAGTCCTACATTTTTATGCCCCATGCACATTAAAATATGTCCCTAAAAATTTCGCCTATGCGGAATTGAACATTCCCGTCATTATGAACGGGCTATAGTTAAAATTCACATAATTGATTTTGCCGTGAGATGAGAAGTTAATTTGTGCAATTTTGAATTAAAGTAAGAAAATGGAGGTGTAGAATATTCAAGAATCAATGATGGAGAAGGTCTCTATTATTGAGTCTTTGCTATTGAGCTTAGAAAATAATTCGAAGGGGATTTTATCTGAGCGAAAGGAGCAGGCCGGCGAAGGAACGATAAGGTTTGCAAGAAAGGAGCTTCCCCTGGGAGGGAAGATGGCTGAGGAAATAGAAAGGAAGAGGTCGAATCCAAGTACTTAATAACTCAGAAATTATCTCGAATCTTAATGAAATATTGTCCCAGGGAGGAGGAGGTCGCGCCTTTTTGCTTTTTAGACCCCAGCGTTATTTTTGGGAAGAGTCCAATCAGCGGCTCATCTCCTCTGTATTTTTTATTCGTCTCGAAGGAAAATCAATGTTGAGGATTTTTCTCACAATTTCTTCCTAAATAAAGAGCCATTCTTTGGGAGAAAATCCTTTTGTGGTTGAGACATACATAGATGAATTTCTTCCAGAAATCAAATAGTTTAGGAAATAAGACAAATCAAATAAAAATCTTCTTAAATTCTAAAAAATAGATGTCTATTACAATTATGAATGTATTATGACTTTTTTTAAATTTTCGATTTAGATAAATTACCGGCCTTGATTAGAACTATGCTCAGGCTTATTGGAAATTATTCTATAAACTTTCATAGCAAAGAATGACAAGGTAGTACATCTAATTAATCAAATTCTTCGGAATTGAATGTAGGCCCTCTGGTTAATTTGTTTTTGGAGGCCGGGTGGCCGTGAGTGTTAAGGGGGGAGCACTTAACATTCCGTGCACAAGAAGTAATACCGTTCCGGCTAAGGCTGTGAGTTCGATTCCCACTATGAGTTGGTGGCTTTTCTTTAGAAAAAAGAAAAGGCATGAGCCCCATCCCGGCTAGAAAAGGGTGGTAAGCCTATAGAGAATCCGTCCCAAAATTCTCAGTTAATAATAAAAGGACGTTAAAATTTAATAAATAATGATGATGATGGATGATAATAATTTAAGGCGTTTAATAAATAAAAAAAAATGATTAAAAAACAGATGTCAGGTTTGTTTTTAGCACATTAAAAGACCCCTATATTTAAATTGCAGGAAGATTAAAAAAAAAAAATATATATCTAATTTAAATGCCGGAACAATTTTGTTAAAGATTCTAAAATCCAGCCATATTTCATTTTTAAAATGTACTCCGATTTTTAAGTACCTTCTGAGATAATACATTAGTGATTTATATAGCTATAGAAGAAAAGCTCTGTTATTTCAAGGAGCACAAGTAGTTAAAAATCAGATCATCTCAAGAAGAGATATTGGATTTCAAAACGTCACTTAAGCTGTTCGCTTACAAATTAAAAAAATAAATAAATAGCCGAAAGATTTATGTCGATATGATTTTCCAATCTCCGGAAATAAAATAAAGCATTTTAAACCTATTTCATTTTATTTTTTTTTTTAGCTGCTGAGGTGCATTGGACGGAACGCTCGGACACGTGTCGACTATTTTTCGATGCAAAATCACCATAAATGAAATGGAACAGATCGGTGACCGCACCACTTTATACTCCCCTTGTAAGCTAAAATGTGCGGTAATATTAAATAAGAACCATCCCTACCTGTGCTTAATTCCAAGATGACTGTTGCTGCTAGGAAGGAGCCACCACCAATAGCAGACTCCAGCAACAAGTAGGTTATACATCGAGCTAATCTCTATCCTTATCGGCCTCCCGCCTTCTCTCTTATCTATTTAATTACACCTAATTACTCCTCAAGACACCCCGGGTCTACACGCTTTAATGGATGTAATTTAACACTAAATTCTTTAATTGTCAAGATATTAATTGATACTACCATATAGAGTTTAACCTATTGTAAATTGGGCCACCCAGGAAATGTGGCGAAAAATATAACTTAGTTAGGTGGATATAGAGTGAAGGAATCTCTTTTTTTTTTTTTTTGTTTTTTCTTTTTTACGGCACATCGACAAATCTTGGCCATTAGTGCCACATCCAGGATGCAGCGAGGAATTTTTCCTACAAGCCGTGAGATGGGAAAATTCCCGCCACCGCACCGGCGCACAGTGGTCAAAAATAGACAAAAAGCGCTTAAAACTTGATTTTTTGAAGTATTTTCTCCGAACCCATTCGCCTTAAATATATGTTAAACTAGCTGTTACCCGGCGTGTCATGCTACACCTACTTTCTGCATATAGAAAAGCCTAAATAAATTAGAAACCAAATAAGTATTATTAAAATCTAATAACACGAATCTGTAACTGATTCGAACCCGTAACATCTAAACTGTAAGTCCTAGACGGCTTCGACATAACCTATAACTCCCCCCGTATCAAGACATACATGTATGCCAAGTTTGGTAAAAATAGGTCTTGTTTATAAAAAGAAACAACAACATACAGACAGCAGCTGGTAGACGTTTTTGACCTGGCCTATGACAATCCCCTGATCAAGACCAACCTGTGTGCCCAGTTTGATCAAAATCCGTCAAACGGTGTGGGTCTGTATAAAGAACAAACATACAGACAGACAGCTGGTAGACGTTTTTGACTTAGCTTACGACTCTCCCCAGATTAAGATCTACATGTGTACCGAGTTCAGTCAAAATCCGACGACCGGTGTGGAGTTGTATAAGGGACAAACATACAGAGAGACAGCTGGTAGACGTTTTTGACTTAGCCTACGACTCTCCCCAGATTAAGATCTACATGTGTACCGAGTTTAGTCAAAATCGGATGAACGGTATGGATTTGTATAAGGGACAAACATACAGACAGACAGCTGGTAGATTTTTTTGACCTAGCCTAGGAGATTTCTCGTATCAAGACCTACCATTATTCCAAGTTTGGTCAAAAACGGTCAAACGGTGTGGATTTGTATAAGGAACAAACAAACAGACACGTGATTTTTATATATATAGATATCTCATGAGAGTGCAATTTCTTGAGTTTTAGGCCCTCACCGTTTATTGCAGGACGGTGGTTAATCATTGAAGTACTAGAAACGAAGAAAATTTCCCAAATCCTCATGTACCAAAATCGTTCCTTCAACTTTACTTGTTCAGACCGATGAGGTTGACGCATGTTCTTCTTGTTTAATGGGATGTTCGAAGGCAAAAAAAAAGGTTTTTGTATTTTTCAAATCGCCTTCATTGAGGGGGATACTGGAAAAGTAAAAAAATTACGTGTATCAAATTTAGTTTTGTCAAACAGCTTTTGCATCTCTCGGATTTGGGGCTTAAATATTCCGTGGGCATGTATAGAAAGACCTCAGACTGAAATTAGCTGCATATGTCTGCCTTCTTTGGTGCTAGCGGCGAACCAACTCGGTAAATGACTAACAGGCAGACGCGTGTTACCTTTATGTAAACATTGGAATCAAATCGAAGTCGGATTTTTTTTTTTGCATTACTCAATTCAGTGTTGACTGCAAAAAATGTCTGAGTGATCCGAGTGAAAACCCGTGTCCTAGTTGAAATATTCTTGAATTCAAACGACAACAGTGTACTTTCGGTATGCGAGTATTTGACAGATCAATTTCCAATAGCCGATGAGCATATTTCGTTACTCCTAAGGAAATTATCTCAAACTGCTGTGCTGAAATTTAAAAAAAAAATGGCTGAGATAGGAGCAGATGCATTTTTTTTTATTGTTTTTAATTGGTTTTGACCCCCTGAGCCCGGCCGAGTGCAGTTCAGAGGCGGGGGCGACCACAAAAAAATTGTTCATGGGAGTGACTTATCAATACCTTCATTGTAGTTATAAGACTGGTAAATGTGCACTCCTTCAGGTATCTAAATCAACAATATCAAATGTTATTGAGTTTTTAGCGCTTTTTGACCACTGTGCGGCGCACCGGTGGGAATCGAACCCACCACCCCCCGCGTATGAATCTAAAACGTTAGCCACTAGACCACTGGGAGACCCTCTCGCCTGAATTTATTTATTTTCAAATTTATTTATAGCCATTGTTATGATAAAGATCTTGTTATAGTCTGTTGGTTAACTAATTTAATATTTCGTTTGATATAATATTTCAGTATACCAAGGTAACAGACAGATGTCTGCCACACAACAAGAAAACAGTCTCAGATCTTACTCGTGCTGTCACATATTAAATCCAGCTTTAACAAACTGTTTTGATATACCCCATAATTCATATCAACTTGTGGCGGAGTATCAGCTGCTGTAACCGCACTACAGGAAAGTACTGCAGGTTTAACCTAACTTGTACGCCGTGGCTGATACGTTTCAACTGATGATTTTCCTTATATGTAATGCCTAGATTACAAAAGCTTTGAACTTTTCACTAAAGCACTTGTACAAAAGTGTTAATAAGGTGATTAGTGACAATTATTAGTGGGAAGTGCAAGTGTATAGCGCTTCTATTTACTAATAAAATTAAATATAGACACGAAATCTGTGCAAGCGAAACACATCATCTCACTTAATCTTCCTCATTTGGAGTGAGCGTAGTAACTAGTTCAATATAATTTTTTTAATTGGAGTTTTCAAAATGTCTCGAGGGATCTGCTCCCATGGCCTGCTACGGTGCTAAATGATCTAGAATCAATATTTTAAATAAACTTTTTACCGTAAAAATATATGTAGGAAAGATTTTCTGAACAGACTTTCTTTACTTTCACACGTTCTTAACCATCATTCCACCTAGCACGCATGGACCCTCCAGGTATCCTAAGAATAATCAATCTAATTATTATGTAACCAGTACAAAGAAACGATACAGAATTTAATAACCTAATATCTTATTATAATAAATCGTCGCTATAAATAAAATTGATGTAAGATGGTTATTGCTGAGCGAAGAACCGTTCTTATTGAACCTTGGCTAGAGGGATTATGCCTATTTTTCTCGGAGATAACGAGATAATCCGACACCCAGTATCTTAATATAATTGACGGGCCCATATTTTATAGGGATACTCCCGACAGATATTAATAACTCCACAATCTCTTTAACGACCTATATTTAATGTAGAAACTTCATTCATTATTTAGTACATATTAAATACATAATAAAGTTTATATTTATTGTTTTTAGTGCGGTTCCTCCATCTCTCCATATGGAGGAAACCCGCATATGAGCTTGACCTCAGGACGCAATCTGCAAGTGCCGACACGAAAGTTTCAAATTTTAGATCCCATATTTGTCTGTTCGCCCTCTATGTGGCTCAAAAAGTGGTCGGAATTTAAAGAAATTTGGATCACAAATCATTCGTCTCAAAAGGTCAAGTTTATGTACCAGCAGAATCCATACACCGGAAAATGCTTTTTGGGGTGAAATTCGAACGTTTTAGAGTTCATATGTTTGCAGGAGCTCGTTTTTTATGTATCATAACGTAGAAAAGCGAATAAACCCATTTTCAATGAGATATCTGTAACAGTTTTTAAGAAACATTGAAACACCTACTTTTCCAAACTAATTTTCTGTTTGGGGATTCAGAAACGATTAACTAACTTGAAACTTGTTCCAGACGTTTGGTATTTATCTAGTCAATGATACGTAAATTAGGGTTTGGTTTGGAGTGAAGGAAGTACTAGAAATAAAGTATTTCATTAACAGGCATGAAGAGTTTTGGGATTTTCTAAAAAATGTCGAAAACGGTTGGAAAATCTTGGTAAATTGAAATTAACCATTCGAAACATTACTAAATTCTCTACAAAAAAAGGTGGAGCGTAATGTTTGAAGGAGTGATGTCAATCGGAGAAATAAGGACTTGAAAATTCGCAATTGTCAGTTTTGCTCTTTTGCTCGGGTTTTTGTATCTGGTTACCTAACGTTTTAACTGATTGATACATATTTTAATTGCATTTGACAGTAAAACGAGGATTTTAATATAATAAGGTAAAAAAATGTGCTACATTATTATAGTTTTTCCAAGTGCGAACGTTGAGAAGGTGGGGGAAGTCGCCATGATACTGTCAGTTTCCTGTTTTGGCGCCTTAAATCTATTTTCTCTTCGAAATTTTATTTTATATTTTACACGAAAGATCAAATCAAAATTATTTTCCTTCATGGTTTTAGAAGATCCTTCCTTTTTATGAGCTCTTCAAAATTTAATATTTTTTTTTTCTATATCGGTGTCTTCTTTTATTTTGGAGTCTGCAAGTTTTTAGTACAATTCGAAACACATTTTTTTTTAACTTCATGATGGCGCAGCATATTAAATGATCAAACTTTAATTTCATAATAATTCATTTATGATGTTTTATTATATCAGATAGATAGGAAGTTCATACTTTATTTCAGCTCTGCCAACTGCCAATCTCTTGATTGTTATAGAATTCCGCGAACGAAGAGAGTTGTGAACTGAATTCGTCCAGAAGCGGAGAGTGGATGCGATAAAGCGATTCATTACATCAGATATCCAGGGCTTCGGTTGTTGAAACAATTCTAAAATTTTCCCAATCGAGAGATATTATTGTAATAAAGTTCAGTAATTGATGTATGAGCTTTGAAATGTTATACTCTGAAGCATTTCATATCGTTGCAATGGACGGGAGGAGAGAGGGAATTAAAATTTATAAAATCGGAGAGTCAATGTTGTATTAAATTGCTACCTTTGTAATTAAAATCTTATTTTAATGAATTGTTTACAGATCAGACTCTCTTCTGATTAAAAATGTAAAGCTATCTTCTTTTTATATATTCAAATATTTCAATAGCCATTTTAAAAAAAAAAAAAATCTGAATATGCTTTCTATAATAATGCTAACTAGCTTTATTGCGTTAAATAATGTATCATCAAAATTAACGCTCCTTCATAATTTTGTGCAGTTTATTATAGCACAGTTCGCGTCATACTTTCAGTTATCCATCAATTGATAAGTAATCAAAGTATAATTTTTCTTGAAATTCGGGCGCTCCGGACCAGTGTAAAGAAACAGATAACCTAGAGATAACCCGTTATCTACAGGTTGGCAGTAACAGCAGTTACCATCACCAGGTATAACGCAAACTCTATGAGCAGGGGGACAAAATCAAAATCAAATGGAGGGACAAAATCACAGTTTATTTCTAGTAATTCAAGGTCTTCCATCATAGTTGAAATAAACCGCAAATAAAAATAATATTATGAAATAGATATAGTACGGTAACAGCTGGCCTGTTGTCCTAGCAACGCATGCTGCCTAGGCACGTTGGGGCCCAGGGTCGTGGCATATGCGTCACAATGATGTGTTCTACGGGCCCAGAGTCGTGGCATATGCGTCAGTAGATAGCTTGGTTTTCCTTCGATCCCGCTACTCCGGGCCTTGTTCTATTCGCTTCGTATTTGATTTGGGACCCCATTACGTATTCTCGGTTAGGTTTGCGGGTCTAGTATCGTATGATACTGAATCCGCCCGAATACTTCCTTCAGCGGGCCCGCTATCGTGGCGTATTTGATTTGGGACCTCATTACGTATTCCCGGTTAGGTTTGCGGGTCTAGTATCGTATGATACTGAATCCGCCCGAATACTTCCTTCAGCGGGCCCGCTATCGTGGCGTATTTGATTTGGGACCTCATTAAGTATTCGCGGTTAGGTTTGCGGGTCTAGTATCGTATGATACTGAATCCGCCCGAATACTTCCTTCAGCGGGCCCGCTATCGTGGCGTATTTGATTTGGGACCTCATTACGTATTCCCGGTTAGGTTTGCGGGTCTAGTATCGTATGATACTGAATCCGCCCGAATACTTCCTTCAGCGGGCCCGCTATCGTGGCGTATTTGATTTGGGACCTCATTACGTATTCCCGGTTAGGTTTGCGGGTCTAGTATCGTATGATACTGAATCCGCCCGAATACTTCCTTCAGCGGGCCCGCTATCGTGGCGTATTTGATTTGGGACCTCATTACGTATTCCCGGTTAGGTTTGCGGGTCTAGTATCGTATGATACTGAATCCGCCCGAATACTTCCTTCAGCGGGCCCTCTATCGTGGCGTATTTGACATTTTAGTAAATTGTAATCACTCCACTAAAAGTACACCATTTTAAAAGTTTCTTCACTTATTTATTTATATATTTTTTATATGTTTGCCGAAATAACTATACAAAAATGACTCACAGGAACTGCGTCATCTTAGCGCGGTTACGTACATCTCGAAGAAATGGAATAGATTAGCATCACAAATCACAGGAAACTGACAGTAGCCAACTTACACAAAAGCGGATAATTCTTAATCGGTATAAGTCAATACAAATATGTACTAAAAACGTACTTACTCTTTGACTACTGCTGAGAAGGCTCTATTCTAAACAACCAAAAATTCGTTGTCTTTTTAAGTATCTAGTTTTACTAGCAAAATCGTTTTACTGTTATAATCAACTGTAAATATGTGCTTCATGGCGAATAAAATTCCATTCTGTCGTGGGTTAAATCTTTCTTTAAAATAAGAAATAACGATAACTTCAATTGGAGGCTATGAGGAAGGTTATTACCACAGCCACTCGAAACTTATTACAAATACCTTTCACCGTTTCTTAGCTTATTTTACTACAATACTAATTGTACTGATAAGTGCAATTTAAAACAAGAAACAACCAATTTAAAAGTGAGATAAACAAAGAGAAAACCCCTTTTTAAAACAACAAAACAAACACTCTTTAAGGTTTAATCGCTTATATCTCCGATTGACGTTGCCCCATCGAATATTGCTTCAGAACCTTTTATGTAGAGAATTTAGTAAGCATTCGAATGGTCACCTTCCACTTACCACGATTTTCCAACCATTATCGAGATATTTACGAAAAATGTATGAAGATCCGAAAACGTTTCATGTCTATTAATAAAATAATTTTTTTCGCATACTTCCTTAACTCCAAATATAAACAAACTTTAAACATCTTAGTTGGGATTAATTTCCAAGTTATAGAAAATATTTCAATTGAATCCCGCGATTCTAAGTACTCACAAAAAAATAATGACGTACAAAAACATTGATTCCATTTTTCTCAGAAACGGTTACAGATATCGCCTTAAAAATGGTTTCATTCGTTTTCTTATGTTAAGAAACCAATAAAACAAGTACCTGCAAGCATATTAACTCAAAAACGTAAGCGTTACGATTTTTTTTGCGCGAATTTCGCTCCAAACACTATCTTCTAGTGGGCGGATTCTGCTGGTTAACGAACTTGACCTTTCAAATTGGACGACACATTTTTGTACCAAATTTCGTAAAATCGGACCATTTTTGAGCTTGCTAGAGAGCGAACAGACAAGCATAGATATAAATATATATATATATATATATATATATATATATATATATATATATACAAATTTGGGCCACCTATATTTTCGTGATTTATAGGGTCTGAAACGTGAAAGTTTCTAGTCGGCACTTCCGGATTGCGTCGTGAGGTCAACCTCATAAGCGGGTTCTCCCTATGGAGATAGGGAGTAACCGCGCTAAAATGCAGATTTGGGATCTGGTGCTAAGCTTGCCTGCTCTCTAACCAACTAAAAATTTAAACCGCTCAAAATATACTTAAAAACTTGAATATCAAAGAAGCCTTTCTTAGCGAGTGTTTAAGTTCTAAAGGGAGTGTCCATGCAAAATTTTAAAATTTTCTGATAAATGCCTTAGGCTGAGCAATGATGGGTTAGTGAGTGAGTGAGTGGTATTTGACAAATATATAGTCGATTTTCATCATTATCAAGAAGTTTAAAAAAAAAAAAATGAACGTAGTTTTATTTCCACCCCTCTAAAAATTTATAAAATAAATAAACATTACTAACCTATATACATTTTCATTAATGTATAATATTAATTGTCTCAATCGTTTCAGAAGTAAACCGTTCTCGAGAAAAATTGAACACGGTTGGAAGATCAAAGTAAATGTAAAGCATTCTTTTTTTATTTTATTCTAACTTACTGCCTCTACTCGAGAAGCGTCATTGGCAGGTCAACGAATAAAGCATTTATTCGAACATCTCGAGAGAGCTTATTCGATTTCTCGTTCGAAGAAATCATTGCTTAAATGGTGAAATTTTCGTTTAGGATACTGCTTCTGTTTGTGGCACCTAAGATGATTTGCTTAAAGATTTTATTTTACTTTTATACGACCAGGATTGCTTTTTGTCCTTATAAAAGTGAAAAGTTTTTTTACAATGGAAAAACGCTAAAGGTACTTATTCGGACAAGATGCCTGACCTAGTTGTAGAAACTTGTGTTGGGTCTAGCTCACGTAGGTAAGGTTCAGCTCGAACATCTTACTCCAGCCAGTAAAATAAAACATGCAGTACTATCTCTCTCTCTCTCCCCCCCCCCTCTCTCTCTCTCTCTCTCTCTCTCTCCCCTCTCTCTCTCTCTCTCTCTCTCTCTCTCTCTCCCTCTCCCTCCTCTCTCTCTCTCTCTCTCTCTCTCTCACTCTCTCTCTCTCTCTCTCTCTCTCTCTCTCTCTCTCACGTTCATCCTCTCACTCTCTCTCTTCTTCTCTCCCTATCTATCTCACGTCTCACTCCCTCCTTCCCTTCCTATCTCCCTCTTCCCTCTGCTCGCTGGCCCACGGAAAGAAATATTTAGGTTTTCCCCAAGGCAATCTGTCCTCCCTCCTGCTCTCCTACCTCATCCAGGATCTTCATCTTCCGCTCTGTCTGTCTCACCTATCATCTGGATGTATGAGCTTCATATGTATTTATGAAACCGCTCTACCTTCTGCGGCTACACTGGCCCATGAACATTTTAGTTTAACGTCCTTCTTAAATATGCGACCTAAATTGGATGCTCCGAGGTGAACCATAATTTCTTACCATAACATGAAAAATGCAATACATTATGAAATGCAAAATGTTTACCAAGAATTAGCAAAATAAATGATCTTAGCTTTATGAATTTAGAGAAGAATAAATTACACAACTGAGAATTAAACAGGGCGACATAAGCCGCCAGAGGTTTAATTTTAATATCCCTAACTTTAATAAAAAAATAGAATTCCTAGCTTGAGTTCAAACCCAGTTCCGCTTTTATCCGTTTTTATAAAAAAAAAAATAGCACAGAAGTTGCACGAATTTATTATTCAAACGAGCTCATAAATATGAAGACCGCTTAAAGGCATTTTTCTGTGCGACTGGGGATTTGTATCCACCGAACATCGCATCTCAAGAAGAAGAAGAAAGCTAAAAAAGATGTCTAGGAAGATAAGATGAATGTCTAGGACGACTTTTAGGCATAAGTGCTATGCGTTTGCTCTCGCTACGCTCGCTCAAGAAGATATCAAAACCCTAGCCAATCCAACTCGCTAAAATTAATAGAACTTTATTTATTTTAGCGAGTTGGATTGACTAGGGTTTTGATACCTTCTTGAACGAGCGTAGCGAGCGGAAACGCTTAGTACGTATGCCTATAAGTGACAGGTGACGACGGGAGGGGATACCCTTAAAATTGACAATATTTTTGAACAAATGTTTTATGAACATTTCAAATGAGATTTCTCTGTTTCCCAATGTTACAAATACGCTGTTTACGCCTACTTTTAGAACCTTACTAACAGTGAACGTTAGTGCTTAGTAACTTCTTTCCTAGTTGAAAGCGAACATTTTTTTTAACGGATTCGTATTTAGTGCATCAAAATACGTTATTGTACCAAATTTGAAAGAAATCGGTTATGAGTACACTTAACTGCAGTTTTACCTAACATTAAGTATGCGAACTTTTTTTTTAACGGATTCGAATTTAGTGCATCAAAATACGTTATTGTACCAAATTTGAAAGAAATCGGTTATGAGTACACTTAACTGCAGTTTTACCTAACTTTAAGTATGCGAACATTTTTTTTAACGGATTCGTATTTAGTGCATCAAAATACGTTATTGTACCAAATTTGAAAAAAATCGGTTATGAGTACATTTAACTGCAGTTTTACCTAACTTTAAGTATGCGAACATTTTTTTTAACGGATTCGAATTTAGTGCATCAAAATACGTTATTGTACCAAATTTGAAAGAAATCGGTTATGAGTACACTTAACTGCAGTTTTACCTAACTTTAAGTATGCGAACATTTTTTTTAACGGATTCGTATTTAGTGCATCAAAATACGTTATTGTACCAAATTTGAAAGAAATCGGTTATGAGTACATTTAACTGCAGTTTTACCTAACTTTAAGTATGCGAACTTTTTTTTTAACGGATTCGAATTTAGTGCATCAAAATACGTTATTGTACCAAATTTGAAAGAAATCGGTTATGAGTACACTTAACTGCAGTTTTACCTAACTTTAAGTATGCGAACATTTTTTTTAACGGATTCGTATTTAGTGCATCAAAATACGTTATTGTACCAAATTTGAAAGAAATCGGTTATGAGTACACTTAACTGCAGTTTTACCTAACTTTAAGTATGCGAACTTTTTTTTAACGGATTCGAATTTAGTGCATCAAAATACGTTATTGTACCAAATTTGAAAGAAATCGGTTATGAGTACACTTAACTGCAGTTTTACCTAACTTTAAGTATGGCTAAACAGCAGCCGCACTTGACATTTTAATTGCAGAATAAATTGTTAATTGCGAACTGCGCAATTACAATTGATTAATCGTTAATTGCGAAATCCGCGATTAACAATTGATTAAGCGTAATTGCGGATTCACACAGTACCGATTGATTAATTGTAATCGCGAAATCCACTATTACGATTAATATTTAATTGTTAATCGCGAACTCGGCGATTAACAATTGATTAATCGTAATTGCGAGTTGATGCGATTGAATTTTTAATTGTCAATCGTCAATCGCCTCTGCGATTAACGTTTGCCCAACTCTGCTCCGAGTACGTAATGCTTTCCTGGGCGTCTAATATTTATTGTCACATCCTCCTTTGAGATTCAGGCTGTGAACCGGCAGTAGGAAAGTTAGAATATTTACAAATTTGCAATAGTCACATATTTATATTATTTAAAAACTTAACATGAGTTCCCGACCTGTTTCGATCTATGAACCTTTGCATACCTTAATTTTGTTATATTATTTAGTGCGTAGTACTGGCTGAAAAAGGAAATGAATGTAATTATATGTTGCATTTTTTGTAAAACGTTTCCTTGTGAAAGGCATTTTCGGGAACGGATTGAAGGAAAGATCGAAGCAATTACGGAAACGATCATTCCCCGCTCAAGCAAAATGCTAGTGGTGAAACAGAGAAATATTTATTATACAAAAATATTGCCCAAAAATAGTGTTTTGTTCAGAAGCCAACTATCATTAAAGTAAAAAAATTGCAAATTAAGGAAATATTTCAATGAGTAATAAATAGGGCAGATACTCTTAAGGGGGTTAATATGTAAATAAATAAAAAAAAAAAAACCAAAGTACTTAGTTTTTTATTATTATTAAATGAAGTGCTTTATTTACGCTGCGATTTAAACAGCGTCTTCAATAAACATAATTGAAAATAATTACAAAAAGGGAGACACTTTTGTGGGGTTTAATTATCAGGAAACATGAAATTAAATGTTGCCTATGATAGACTGCAAGACACTGCGTAAGAGTGAGAGCACCGATCATCTGGGCAGTAGTTGTTGTTCTCTGCACTCTCATTGGTTCTTGCTCACATGATTTTGTACAGCTGTCCGGTTTAAATGGCAGCGTGAATAAAACACTCATTTAATATTAGAAGAATAACAATTTTTTCTTCTACATATTATCCCCCCTAAAAGTTTCTGCCTTATTTATTATTTATTGTAGGGCCGGCCATACACGTTCCGGTATACCGGAGAGGTAAACCTGCACACGTGTACCTCTCCGGTATACCACCAGAACAGGCGAGAGCCCACACACGCTCCGGTAAACCGGACGGGTGAAGGATTTCTACAGTCTAGAAATGGCGAGCCGACAAGATGACGTGATTACTTTACTGGGTTTGTTAGTGGCTATAAACAGCAAAAAAAGACGAAAACACACGGTTATGGTATTCCTTGCTCTTGACTAGACACAAACAGGGTTCTGATAGATTAATTTCAATGAGTTCCTCAAGTTTTCAGACAAACATGATGACGAACATAGTAAACAAACGTAAAAAATATAGAAACGTTCTAAATAACCACTGGCCCGAGATTGCAGAGAATAGACTGTAAATTAAGCACAATACGAAGCTCTCTAATCTGAGTATTTGCCAAAACTAGCCCCCCACCTGCGCAGGTATACCGGATTACTCCCACACAGCGCTCCGGTCTACTCGCGCAGGTAAAAAGAATTGAATTTTGATTCTTCTCCGGTTTACCTGTAAGGTTGCTACGCCTGCACATGTATACCGGAAGGGCTGGCACACATGCTCCGGTTTACCTGCGCAGGTCACCTGTACAAGTAAACCTCTCCGGTATACCGGAACGTGTATGGCCGGCCTAATATTGTCTTAATTTTACATTAAAAATAGCTGGCTTCTGAATAAAACACTATTTTTGGCAATATTTTATTACACCTTTCCTCTATGCTCGGTGCCTGGTGTTCTACAGTGAGTCTAGCTAACACTTCTTATCTCCCCAAGAGGTATATTATAGCAAAATTTCAAGGTGCTAAAAACACTTCATGAAACGCGCGGTTACCAGCTCTCCGACTATACAGTATTCCTTCTAAGCTCTCTGTACTTAGATGTAGCAGATTCTGAAGATAATCTAGAAAAACACAGATATCTAGAAGATATAGTGTATTTACTATACACCTGTGGATTCCCGTCACGTTCAAGGGGAAAATTACTGGCAAGCTGATAATAGCCTGTTTCAAGATAAGAGGTCCGTTTTGTTTTCCCGCTTTCTATTGTAAGACGCAATTCTACACATTCGACCAGTACATCCATTACAACGTGATAACTCATTTTACTAGTTTGCTTTTAATGAAATTTGACACAAAAATACTTTTTGGGAATTTACAAGTTCTTCAACCACCGGAACATGGTTTTTTGGACAAAAATTCGTTTGGAAAAAATCCATTTCCAAGAAGCATTGCCCAGGAAAATAAAAATAAAATAATAGATTTTTCTCAGAATTTTCGGTATATTCTTATATAACTCAAACCCGGTTAGGAGATCTTAGTAAATGTAACGAATATATTCGAAAACTTATTAAATATCCTGCTAATTTTTGTTAGAGCGATCTCATTCGGAGAAATCGCAGCCGAAATGGAATAATTTCCTTTTAGGATACTGTCAGTTTCCTGCGCGGGATTAGAGAGAGCGACGGATAAGAGAACGCCGGATAAGGGAGAGTATACTGTATATGTATGTACATATATATATATATATATATATATATATATATATATATATATATATACATATATTTACAAGCTGTTACCCAGTGTACCATGCTACACCTAATTTCTGCCTATGACTCTCCCCGTATCAAGATCTACCTGTATACCCAGTTTCGTCCAAATCTGTCAAACGGTGTGAATTTGTTTATATCCGTCTAGCGCTGTCTTGTGAAACGCCAACAAAGGCCAGCACCTCAGCAATTCATATCATAACCGACAGAGGCCAGCGCAAGAGCCTGCGAGTGACTGTTGATATAAAATTGAAATAAACTGCATTACATGATTATATAATGATGTAAAGTCATCAATGAGTTCGAGTTATTCTAAATATCAAGAACATCAACAAATAAATGAGAGACATAATTCAAAATGGCTGTCGATTCAAAATGGCCGTCAGAATCTGAAGTGTTCAATGTAGCCAATTTTTCTTCAAAAAACTTTTGACCTTTTGGCCAAATTTTGAAATTTGACTATTTTGACCTAGCCTAGGAGATTTCCCGGATCAACACCTACCTGTGAGCCAAGTTTGGTCAAAATCGGTCAAACGGTGTAGATTTGTATAAGGAACAAACAGATATACGGACAAACAGACATACACGTGATTTATATATATATATATATATATATATATATATATATATATATATATATATATATATATATATGAATGAATGAATGAATGAATAAGTAAATATATTTCTCTTAAAATATGTACAGTGTTTTAACAATAATTAATGCCTATTTACAAAAGAAAAGCTTGGGCAAGGCCCGTTAGCTGGAGTGGCATTCTGCGTACCCAGATTGGATGAAAAGCATAAATAAATATATAAGAGACAAAATAATAAATATATCAAACTCTGAATAATAATAATAATAATAAAATATATATATATATATATATATATATATATATATATATATATATATATATACATATATTCAACAATATCAATAAATCAAAACACAAATCCACTAATAATTAAATTGTTGGACCAAAAATTTCCGATACTTATAAATGGCGTCGAGGTACTTGCCAAGGACGTCCCACTTTCTCCCATTTAGCTCCTTCCGTAAGTCTTCCTTAGAAAAAGATGTTTTCCCTTAATACCTCAGTCTGAACTCCTTCAAAACGGGACACACTGCCAGAAAATGGAAAGTATCTTCGTCTTCTTTCAACTTGCACATAGAGCAGAGGGATCTCTCTCCTTCTCGCCAAGGCTTCTTATTAAGGTGGAACATCTCTGATCTTGCCCTTATTATCAGCCTTATTCCATAAAGATTTCTACCATCTTACCATCCGCTATGTACGAAGTACCGCTATCTTGGAAGTCCAGCTCTTTGTACAGGAGGTGGGACTGTGTAGCAAGCAGGTTTTCCTTCCTCTTCTCTTCCTCCAGGGTTGCTAATTTAGTCAGGATCCTGTTGATTGCAGCTGATCTCATTTCCATGGATCCATGAAAAAAGGCTTCAATCCTCTCCCCGGTCTTAAGGAAGATTCCCTCCAAATCCCTATAGATGGCCCGTTCTGTACGAACTGCTTCTTGAAGAAGCTTTTTCGGTAGGCGGCAATCAGGCATACTCACTACTTTATTTATGTAGAGTAGATGCATTTTTAGAGCTTTTAAATATAGAGTAGACCTGCGAGTCCAAGTAGAGGACATAGTTAGGAGTGTAAGATGGAAGGTCTAACAGTCGTTTCATAAAGCATCTATGCACTCGCTCGATTTGATCATATTCTTTCCAACCCCACACCTGCGCTCCGTAGCAAAGGATTGCCTCGATAGCTGCATCGAATATCTGAAATTTGGCCGATATTGGGATTTCTCTTTTATATAAGAAACGATTCCAAATAGAGTTAATTGCATACTTGGCTATGCGACTCTTCTCTTGGAAGTGCTTGCTTAGAGATTATATATATATATATATATATATATATATATATATATATATATAAACAGTAGATTTTTAAGCGGGTTTCCTTACTTTTGAGGCAGGGATGACACGCGCTGAAATATTGTTCGTAAAACATTGACACAACATTTTAAAGAAAGTCGACGAACATGTTATTGTTGAAAGATGTTGCGAACAATAACGTTGCTGTATATATTGTTCGAGCTGCATTGCTAACACACTGATCCGAGAAAAGGAGATAAGAAAAGGGATTTGGTTCTACACGTCACGGTAGAGTGGTTAGCAATATTACCTCTGCCTCCTTTAGCTTACCCTACCAATTTCAGGCACTGTTACATCTATCTAGAATAGCGCGGATCTCCTTGGGTTTTACAGGTATTTCAAGGTTCTTTCAGGCTCAAGAACTGTGAACCGAAATACGACATCTTTTATTGCTTTTATCTTTTTATTGCTCGGTGTCCTTTGATGAAGGATTTCAGAAGATCACATTACGGCAAGGATCTTCTCTCCGCTGAAGATGTTAGGTTAATCCTGCACGGCAATAACTGGGACACACTATATACATATTTAAATAATACGTACAAATACAGGAAATTTCTCATTAACCAGTTTAACCTTCCAGTAGTGGCGCTGCACCTCACAGGTGCAAACCCTATTTCGCGCCGAAACATTGGCCTCGGCAACAGAATCACATTGACATTTAAGAGATATAGTAGTAAACATCAAAATATATGACAAAAAAAACTTTATTGACATTTAAACATTTTTTTTTTTTTTACGGCGCATCGGTATCTACGCCATTAGCGCCGTATAACATAATGTATGTCAAAATAATAACTTTAGGAGCTGTCTGACTCTTCATTGCTGCCCAGAGCAATATTATGACCAGCTTTACATTCCTTGCCAATAAGATATAAGATGTTTATATAAAATATGAATATAAAACACGTTAATATGGAATAATAACCATTCCCTGTGTTGCAAAAAAGTATATACATGGCCATCGTAAATGTCATCCTACAAGATATTCACTTCAAAAAATGATTGGAAATTACACGAATAGGTAATTTTCCTACCTGGTGCTTGACCAACCAGGTGCAGCCTAATTTATACTACTCTCATTTATTCTACGATCGAATAAACTCACCCACATACTCATAGATGATAGCATAGTACAGCCACTGACAACGATGAGCTAACAAAAAGACGTCAATGTGACTGGCCGGTGGAGAAACGGAAATCCGGAAGATACTAAAGCGGGGAGCCCGCCAATTTACGGCTGCCAACCGTGATTCAAAAAATAAAAAAATTATGCACCTCACAGGTGGGCGCCACTACCGGAGGGTTAATTATTAATTTAAAAATTATAGTTTTGCTTACACGTATTATTCGTCTGTAAGCTATTGAATTATTTGTATAATTATTCCTTATTTATTTTTTTTAATTATTATTATTTGCTTTTAGCACTTTCCTCCGAAGGAAAGTAGCTATTGAGGTTGGACTCATGACGGAATTTTTGAAAAATTTCTTCAAATCTTTATCGATCCTACTTAGTAGACACCAAAAATGACCCCCGTTAAAATTTATATATATCTATATATATATATATATATATATATATATATATATATATATATATATATATATATATATATATATATGTGTGTCTGTTAACACGATAGCGGCCAGAGTTTTTGTTTTTTCGTCACGTACCATGGTATATAGCATTCAATTAGCAAACGATTGAACGAGTTCGTTCACTACCAAAGTCGGTCCACCGGAAGGGGGGGTTTACCCCGAACCCAAAACACTAATTTGACTATGTCAGCCGTAATATTTGTTATATTTCAACGAAACTTGGTATTCGTAGTGGTAATATAGAGAGAAAAGTGAGATATAAAAATGAACTAAATCGGTTCATTAGAAGGGGGGGGGTTTACTCCGGACCCACAATACCAAATCGCCACTACCAGCCGTGATTTTTGGTATATTTCGACGAAACTCGGTATTCGCAGTGGTAATCTACAGGTAAATATGTGTTGTAAAAAGAAACTAAATCGGTTCATTAGAAGGGGGTTTACTCCGGACTCAAATTCCTAATATACTCATACCGGTCGTAATTTCTACTGTTTTGAAACGAAACGCGGTATACGTCGTGGGTAACTCATGAGAAAGAAGTGTTGTAAAAATGAGCTGAATCGGTCAATCGGAAAGCGGGGGTTTACTTTGTAATATATTTCAATAGAAAAGCCCGCCAGACGTAGGTTCACAAAGCCGCCGCAAGGAGCGCTTTGTATCTAGAGGGACTGTATCCTGTTCCTCCGTTAGATCAAAATACGATAATATGAGGTTTTTTGTATTTATTACGTAGTGTAGTAGGTACCATGTGTAAACATAACTCTGGAAGCAAATTAATAATTGATCAGTTACTCGTTACAAATTTAAAAGAGAACTATTCATGTTTTTATTTTATTTATGTAGGATATTTTAAGCAAATTGTTCTGGAAAGCAGTCTACACTACCCAAATTCTGAGGAAAGTGCTTAGTTATGCAGCTCCTGCTTGACGGACTTTTTTGGTGGTGTCTGATTATTTTTTTTTAAATATTTTTGTTAAGTTATTTAAGTTTTCAATGTTTTTATGTTTTTGTTAAGTTGAAGTATATAAGCTTATATTTTATTTATTTTTAGCGCGGTTCCTCCCTCCCCCATAGGGAGGAACCCCGCTTATAAGGTTGATACAATGAAACAATCCGGAAGTGCCGACAAGAAAATTTCGCGTTTCAGAACCCCTAGAGACCGAAAATAACGGTGGTTCAAATTTGTATATATATATATAAATATATGTATATATTTATATATATATATATTTGTCTGTTCGCTCTCTAGGTCGAAGACGAATGGTCCGATTTTGATGAAATTTGGTACAAAAATCAGTCGACCAATATGAAAGGTCAAGTTCGTTAACCAGCAAAATCCGCCCACTGGAAGATGGAGTTTGGGGCGAAATTCGCGCAGAAAAAATCGTAACGCTTACGTTTTTGAGTTCATAAGCTTGTAAGCTCTTTTTATAGGCTACTTGGGCTAGGAAAACGAATGAAACCATTTTCAAGGCGATAGCTTTAACCGTTTCCGAGAAAATTGGAAAAATAGTTTTTGAATACCGTTTTTGGTTTGGGTACTTAGAATCATGGGATTCAGTTGAAACATTTTCTGCATGTTCTACTTTCATTAAAACTAATTTGTTGAAATTTTGGTTACGTTTGGAGTTAAGGAAGGGTTAGAATAAAATATTCTATTAACAGACATAAAAAGTTTTGGTAACTTTGTATATTTTCCTTAATATCTCGAAAAAGGTTAAGAATTTGGTAAACGAAAGAATACCATTAGAAAGTTTACTAAATGCTCTACAAAAAAGGTTCTGATGAAAGTTTTGATTAGGCGATGTCAATCGGAGAAATAAGTGCTTAAAACATTAAAGTAATTGATTTTGCTTATTCGAACTGTTCTTTTTGCCTGTTTTTATTCCTTGTTATATTTTAATTGCTTATAGTTGGATAATGTATTTTACAATAAAACAGATTAGGCAAAATAAGAAAAACAATTCATTGTTAGAAATATAGCTTGCCAAGAGAAAAAGATTCGTTGACGTCTTTTGAATATTTTCAATTGCCTTTATGCTGTTGGTTTTTTTATTTTATTTTTTAATTGATTTGATCTGTAGAATTATTACTATAGTAAAAGAACACAGGAATGTGTGAAAATATTTGATATTTTCCAATTCATTGAAACGTATGAAATGAAGTATCGGTAGAAGAGGATTCTAGGGTCTTGCGGACCTGACCCCAGGTATAGCCATAAAACCCTTTGAACAAAGGCCGAGGAAAATATTATCTGTTTCTATTCTATGCTTTTCAAATGAGAATAGGGATATGAACAGGAACCGGGGTCTCCCGTGGTCTAATGGCTAGCGCCTTGGATTCATAAGCGGGAGATGTTGGGTTCGATTCCCAACCTCCGGCAGGAATTTTATCATCCCACGGCTCGCTGGTGAAATTCCTCGCTATATCCTGGATGTCGGCGCTAATGACCTAGATGTAGATGTGCCGTAAAAAAAAAAAAAAAAAAAAAAAAAAAAAAAAAAAAAAAAAAAAAAAACTGGAACCGCGCTAAGATGACGCAGTTCCTGCGAGTCGGACTTTTTTATTTTTAATAATTAGTTAATTAATTCCATTTAATCAGGAAATACTTTCTTTAAAAAAATTTGAACTTGTTTACAGAATAATTTCATAACTAGGGAACGACATTTTATAATGAATTAAATTCATGTAATTAACAATTGATAATATTTAGTAAACAAATGCCTAAAAAAAAAAAAATAATAAAATAATAAATAAAATGAAAATAAATAAATATATATACTACAGAGGGCATATACTATAGAGGGCATATACTATAGAGGACATATACTACAGAGGGCATATACTATAGAGGGCATATACTATAGAGGGCATATACTATAGAGGGCATATACTATAGAGGGCATATACTATAGAGGGCATATACTACAGAGGGCATATACTATAGATGGCATATACTATAGAGGGCATATACTATAGAGGGCATATACTATAGAGGGCATATACTATAGAGGGCATATACTACAGAGGGCATATACTATAGAGGGCATATACTATAGAGGGCATATACTATAGAGGGCATATACTACAGAGGGCATATACTACAGAGGGCATATACTATAGAGGGCATATACTATAGAGGGCATATACTATAGAGGGCATATACTATAGAGGGCATATACTATAGAGGGCATATACTATAGAGGGCATATACTATAGAGGGCATATACTATAGAGGGCATATACTATAGAGGGCATATACTATAGAGGGCATATACTATAGAGGGCATATACTATAGAGGGCATATACTACAGAGGGCATATACTATAGAGGGCATATACTATAGAGGTAGTCTGATTCATGACCATACAGTAGACGTAGTGTGGTCAGTACTATGCTTTGGCATATTTTCCCTTTTGCTGCTTTGTCAGCTGAAGGCATTAGCACCAACGTACCCATTAATAAATTAATGAAACCCTGAGTCGGCCTAGAGACGGTCAGGGAGGCAGAATCCAACCCATGAACGAAGACACTACTAGATAAAAATCTTTATTAAACATATACCTAAAACACTATAAAATATTAAAATAAAAGCATAAATGATCAAAAGGTGAAAATGTCTACAACAAAATGACTAAAACTCTATAAAATATTGACAAATAAATCATTAATAAAAATTAGGAACTCAATATAAAAAGGGGAAAAAAGAAGTTGAAAATTTCTACAGATAAACATTATTTTGAAACATTGTTTTTGCAACATGCATTTTTAAATTGTCAAACGTGAAATGACGCCGGTCTGATCTGAGTATATTTAAGAAGCGATTGAATAATCTTCCCACATCTTCTGAAGTCATTGACGTGTATTTAAAGGCTTGCAATCTGTAAAAATATGGTTTTAACAAAATATGGAATATAAGAAACTTTTTAAATGCTTTAAAATAACTCAAAACTAAAAACATTATACAACGCCAACTTATTGCAATAGGAAAAGCTTATATGCAATAATAATATTAATTAGAAAAAAATACATTAAGAATAAAACGTTTTATAATTTTTCAAACTCCAACAAATTGTTAATACAAGTAGGTATACAAATTTAATCCATAAACATTCATCCTAAATAAAAGCAGAGGAATATAAACTGAAGATAATTAGTTTTCCGCAGCATTATTCCGAGAGCAATTTCAAAGCTAATTTATATCGGAGTTTTGTCAATTAGTAAGAAAAATGGCTCCTAATTCTCCTGCAGGCGACGGGAAATTGGCAAAGATTTGAGAAAATTGTAATCTCTGAGTCAGCAAACATTGAAAGTAATAACTTATTGATATAGCATTGTATATTTATGTATAAAATGTAATCCACTTATTTTTTATTTTTATGAAGATTAATATTTCTTCAATATATCGCACTAGTAGTTCTTGAGTGACACAACCAAAAAAAAAAACTCAACTGAAAATGTCTCAATCTTTCTTATATAGGGGGATAGCATACAGTTTGGATGGTTGCAGTGTTGGGCAAAAATCATTCAGAATAATGAATAAATCTGTTATTTCATTCTGATTAATGAATAAATCTGTTATTTCATTCTGAATAATGAATAAATCTGTTATTTCATTCTGAATAATGAATAAATCTGTTATTTCATTCTGAATAATGAATAAATCTGTTATTTCATTCTGAATAATGAATAAATCTGTTATTTGATTCAGAATAATGAATAAATCTGTTATTCCATTCTGAATAATGAATAAATTTGTTATTTGATTCAGAATAATGAATAAATCTGTTATTTCATTCAGAATAATGAATAAATCTGTTATTTCATTCTGAATAATGAATAAATCTGTTATTTCATTCTGAATAATGAATAAATCTGTTATTTCATTCTGAATAATGAATAAATCTGTTATTTAATTTTTCATTCATTATTCAGTAAATTCAGTGAATAACGTAACTTTTTACTTTTATTCATTATTGAATAAAAATGATTTATTGAATGAAACGTTGTATTGAATGAAAGTTATTTATTCGAATAAAACAATTTTTTTGGATGAAACTGATTTATTTTACCGAAAATTTCGTTAAATACGAGTGATTTATTTTAACAATCGTTTCTAATAAAAATTGCTAAGTTTATAATTTTTTTTTAACATTTAAAGAAAATTATTTATTTAATTGATATTGTTTACTTAACTTAAACAATCTGAGTGTTTTTGTTCTATATACCACATTATTTTAATGTACAAAAATAATAAATGAAGGCTGAAAAATAGTTAATTATTCATTAAATAAAAAAATCACTCAATGAATAAATGAATTGATTCTTATTTAATAAACATTTATTGAATTATGAGCCAAACCTGTAATTCATAGAATAAAAAATCAATCAGCGGATGAATAATATTATCAATGAATAAATCATTATTTAATAAAACTTTACTTGAATAATTATTGAATAAAAAATGTTTTGAATAATGTCATACTCTAGATGGTTGAAAAAGAGATATTTACCAATGTCCAAAATCTTTCGTCTAGTTCGAAGGGTCAAGTTAGTTAACCAGCAGAATCTGTCCACTGGAACTTGGCTTTTGGAGCGTAAAAAAAATCGTAACGCTTACGTTTTCAAGATTATGTGCTTGCAGGTACTCGTTTTATAGGTTCATTGGCATAGGAAAACGAATGAAACCAGTTTTAAAGCAATATCTGGAAAACTTTTTGATAAAAGTGGAAAAATGTTAGTTTTTTTTTTTTTTTTTTTTTTTTTTTTTTTTTTTTTTTTTTTTTTTTTTTTTTTTTTTACGGCGCATCTACATGTAGGTCATTACCGCCGACATCCAGGGTGTAGCGAGGAATTTTACCAGCGAGCCGTGGGATGATAAAATTCCTGCCGGAGGTTGGGAATCGAACCCACCATCTCCCGCTTATGAATCCAAGGCGCTAGCCATTAGACCACGGGAGACCCCGGAAAAATGTTAGTATGTAATTTTCAGTTTGGGTACTTAACCCCTTCAAGTCCATTGTCCAGCCGGCTGGACATAACTTCTTTACTTTGTATCAAACCCCTTCAGTTCCATTGTCCAGCCGGCTGGACATAACTTCTTTACTTTGTATCACACTGCCTATGGCCGATAGATGTTTACTATCACTTTGGTTTGAAGCTCTATGTATTTGTCTTCCACTTGACATCTAATATAAAATGATTCCATTCGATTTTGAAAGGTTATGTGTAAAATCTTCTCTGCTCCACCACGGGCAGTCATGGATTCTAAAAGTTATTGACTTTTCTTTACATATTTAGTCCGAATGGTTTCTTTTTAGTGAATAAAACTCCTCCGAATTTAATGTACATGATCTTTTTAAAGGTTGGAAGTTCAGTTTTATCAATAAAGTTTGTAATAAGGTGTCTACGAATTTTTGAAAATCCATGTCCAGTATACTGTACATGGGAAGTCAACCCTCATATTTGATGTAATAATATTTTTTATATATTTTTCAAATATTTACTGTTATATTTTGTTTTTATGTTGTCAGAATTTTTTTTGAGTACCATAATAATCAATAACTTTTTCTGAATGGTATGGGCAAAAAGGAGCCCAAACCATTCAAAAATATCATCTGTCCGTTCACATGATTTTCAAAAAATATATTCTTAGTAGTTTTATGTTTTTTTTGTTTTTTTTTTTAAATAATCAAATATCTCTTTTTGAGACTAGACTGTAAATATTTCAATTTCATTAATTTTCATTATTACTGTGCGCTGACAACAATTTCATGTCTAAAATTCTAATATATTTTTACAATACCTTATGATATTTGAGCTTTTACAATAATATTTACTAATAATTTTTCAAATTTATTTTTTCTGAGTTAATTTATTTTAAATTGGTAATAAATTACTGCTTTAATTATATATTGTTTTAATATTTCGAAATTTTGAATTTCGGTTTCATCTACAAATCGCATTACTTGAGAACCAATGTCCAGTATACTGGACATTACATAACTCATGTCAGGTAAACCATAAAATTCTGAAAAATATCAGGAATCTTCACAAGAGCAATACACAACTATGGCAGGAAAATAAAAAAATGTTATCAAGAAATAAAAATTCGGACCTGATGGGGTTAAAATAGTGGGATTTAATGGTTAGTATATTTTCCATGTTTTTTTCAGGATTTTTAAAGGCGTATTCCATCCGTTTATAAAATAAACAAAAATTGTAGAAAGTTAATTTTTGTTTATCCAAATTTAATGCGCTACTGTCATGAGAGTAAAAAATGAGCAGTGAGTTAAGTGTTGCTAAAAGGTTTGATTGGTATATAATGACCGATGTAGATGTTAAATCTTCAATCTCTGTGTGACTCTCTGCTCGCCGAGTCGGAACGAATGCTAATTGGTGGGTGAGGTAGTGTTGAATGTGCCCGACATCGGGTGAATGTATTTAGGCGGATAATGAGCGAGAAATTAATTATTCTAATGAAAAACTCTCATTAAAATTCATAATTTTTTTTCTTTATAATTAGTGTTCATTCGTCGTCCGGAGAATCCTGGAAATGTCCTTAGTTGTGATAAAAGAATTTAATTAAGGCATATAATTTAAGGATTCCAGGTTTTTTTTTATGTTTGTTTTTTTTTTTTCTTTCTTGAGTTCATGATGAGTTTTTTTTGTGTATAAAATGTTGTTTGTGCAATTTGTAAACCAATTCAAAGACATTTCGGATGAATAGTTTCAAGGATAATTGTATTTGACTGTAAGGCAAATAAGAGAGATAGTATGGTCAGTACTATTCTCCGGCCAGTACCTCAAATCCAACCCTTGAACGACGACTCTAGAAGATCAAATCAGCTGTAGCCTGGTTACAAATTGGTGGTAACCTATGGATAACCCATCCTGATATTCTAAGTTAATAAAAATGGGCGTCAGAATTCAATTTTCTGGTTGGCATTTGATTTCAATCTGACTAACACATATACTACCAATAAGAATATTATTAAGAAAATACTTCCCCAATAAGTCCCTAAGAAGATTCAAAACTTAATACTAAGCAATTATTCTGAAAGAGACTGGGACAATATTATTTCCCAGCTCTTGGCCAATTTCCCGTCGCCTGCTGGAGAATTAGTAGCCACATTTCTTACTAATTGACAAAACTCCGATATAAATTAGCCGTTCGATTGCTCTCGGAATAATGCTGCGGAAAACTAATTACCAGCGAGGGACTACTTTCTTACAATTATTTCGTACTAATGTTTATAATATAGGCTAATATCATATGATTTGAGTTTTAAGTGGAAAATCGTTCTTACAATTATTTCGTACTAATGTTTATAATATAGGCTAATATCATATGATTTGAGTTTTAAGTGGAAAATCGTTCTTACAATTATTTCGTACTAATGTTTATAATATAGGCTAATATCATATGATTTGAGTTTTAAGTGGAAAATCGTTCTTACAATTATTTCATACTAATGTTTATAATATAGGCTAATATCATATGATTTGAGTTTTAAGTGGAAAATCGTTAACGACATTGTTTTTGGCGACGTTATTGATCCACACAATAGAAAAATGATATATTATTGCAATATATTTACCCATGAGTGTATTGGTATTAATAAATTATATTTTTCTAAATTCAGCGTTTGTACTAAAGCTCAATTTCAAGTTTGCGCCAGTTTTTATTTAACTTTTATTGATTGCCTAAAGAATTTGGTCTTCTTTTCCTGCTATATCTCCTTTTGAAATGAAATTTCAATGAAAGTTAGCTAATGAAGTGAGCGACATATGTCCTTTCATAATTTGGATTGTAAATTTATTCATAAATCGCTGACCATTAATCACTATAATATATATATATATATATTATTTTTTATCCAAGGAGGCATGGGGTCATTAAAGCAGTCTTCCCTTTTTTTATACTACTTTATTTATTGGGCCCAACATGTTTTGTGCATCTTTTCTTCGCACCTCTTCAGGGGCACTTCTACAAAAAAATATCATTTTTTTTTAACATCACAGAAACCTTTTTTTATTATATTAAAACTATCAATGTTCCACAAAACACATTAAAAAATTATCATGCTCCCTTAAATATTACCCCTACCCTAAATATTGAAATAATTATAACTAAATTACATATTTTTTTTATAAAAAGTGTCAAGTCCTACTTTGCAAGGAAGTCCTCTCGTTCCCAAGTACTCCCTCTGGAGTCCGGCTTATTACTAACCCTGTAAGTGGATTGCCAAAATGGCCCTGTCGTTATCTGCCCTTAGTTGTTGTCCTAGTTAAGTCTACTCGTCAAATATTTTTTAAATTATTTTTTTTTTTGGGTATTAATCTATTATACCACTAAAATATATATATATATATATATATATATATATATATATATATATATATATATATATATATGTGTGTGTGTGTGTGTGTGTGTGTGTGTATTTGTTTATACTGATGCACTGAAACATATATTATCAATTGTGAAACATAGTCAGTATGTAAATACCTACCGCCAAAATTGGTGTATTTAAATAAGGGGTTTACCTCTGACATTAAATGAATATGCCCTAAACGGTACAACTTTAAAAAAAAAAATTACTAAGCATGTCATATACCTTACTTAAAAAAAAGGGGAAAAAAATAATATGATTATTAAAAATAAAAACAAATCGTTTTTTTTTTTAATGAACGATATTGATTTCTCACACACAATTAATTCAAAAATTAATAAGTGAGCCCAATAATAAAAGCCAATAAAAATGACAAAAATTACTTATGTTTATTTTCGAATTCGATTCCCGACGGCCGTGAGTGTTAAGGTCTGGGTTTATTTCCCAACAATCATGATGACTTTACTTTCGAAAAAATAAAAACAATCAGCCCTAGAAATGGGTATAATCTGTACAAAAATTCCTGTAATGTATAAGGAGGCATTAAAAATTTAAATAAATAACTATTTTGTTTTTAGTGTGTATTCTCTATTCTTCAGCAACGCATAAAGTAACCCAATTGCTTAGTTAATCAAATCCTGTGTGACGCACTGTCATATAAAAGTTATCAAAGGAATGGTTGAATAAGTGTTGGTAAATCTGCCCATTTATTATTTGTATAGTAAATTCATTCATAAATCCCTGACTATTAACTCCTTCCTGTTATGTAGTAAAGCCTACATGAAGTGTATGTAGACAAGTCCTGTACTAGGAATATCGTCCCTCATTGGCTGGTTGGAACGCGAGGAAGTAGAATTGAACCAATCAGCATCCAGCAACACTTCGGCCTTTCTAATTGCGTTACTATTGTCTCTCCCCACTCCTTCCCCCACCACTCACACTCAGGATGAATTAATCATAATCTTCTCCTCCACTGACTAATTATCCAGCCGCTAGCTCACTTAGTCACACCGACATAGCGGGCTGGGGGTAGAGGAGTAGGAAGCAAATGTCTAGTTCATAATCAATCTTTCAAATTTACCATGTTTATTTATTTACATTCAATAATTATTATCAAATTTGTTAGTCACCAATAAGCGTTTCATGGAGACAAAATAAAATGAAGCGGTTCCTGTGAGTCGGATATTTTATAATATTCTGTTCTCTTTATGATGCAATATCCTATTAATATGACTACACTAAGATATTACTATAGTGCTAGATTCGGGCCAGTCATAAAAATAACAAGAAAGTATTCAAAAATCGTGGGAGGGAGGGAAACGCAACATAAAAAAGAATTTTCAAAACACGACCAGAAATTGTTTTCCCTGAAAAAAAAAATAGAAACTGAAGTTTTACACAACCAAGAGTTAAGATATTGTTTTCACTATTTAAGTAAAAAAAAAAACTTATAATTTCTTTATGGTTTCGAATATTGTTTAAAGAAATGGACTACCTAGGATGAGTATATTGTGCAGGTCACATGGTATCTGTAGGTCGTCACGTTTTCCCCAATATTTCAGCATATGTTTAACAGTTTGATGTACATTTCATTTTGCGCAGAATAGCCTTTCCTTTCTAGGAGCGCATGACAAATAAATGACCTATCCTAAATCTTGTCAAGATTATTTCTTCTTCTCTTGACAATATATTTTGCTTACACGCATTATTTTATATTTGAAAAAGCCCTTTGTATTCTGATAAAATTATTATTAAATTTATAATTTATGGTTATTTTTTGGAATATCTTTTATGCAGTTTATGTGCATGAAGGGGTAAGACATGCAAAATTCAGAAATTTTCCAGAATGCTTCTTTCTGCTGTAGTGTAATATTACCTAGCGAGGAATGAGGAAATGGATTTGGCAGAAATTGAGGCAATCTTTGTAAAGGTGTGAGGTGAAGTGGTTATTGGAAGACCCAGAAGCATTTGCTGATTGGTCTAAAGCTCGACAGTAGGGATAATAAGCAGTTGCTTTCTAATTCGGTTTGATGTTAGCTCAGTCATTTCCCTATAGATTGCTTCCCATGCACGATAATGCTTCTCCGATTGGCCCGTTTAGCTCGCATGGATGGCGGAATTTAGTCTCCAATTCCCTTTTGGGTATCTACTTTTATTGCTTTTCATCATTTTAATGGCTTCTAAAAAAAAAAACACAAATGGTGTTTAACTGTAACTGCGAAAACTGATCACAAGCCTCACTCAAGAGTCAACGACTACAATAAATATAAAGTGGAATTTCGTTCCATATTTACTATATATTTGTCAAATACCACTCACTCACTCATCTATCAACGCCCAGCCCAACCCGCTCGACAGAAAATTTTGAAATTTTGCATGGGCACTCCCTATATAACGTAGGAGCTCGCTAAGAAAGGATTTTTTGATATTCGTATTTTTAAGCATTTTTAGGGGGGTTTAAAGTTTGAGTTGGTTAGAGAAGGCAAGCCTAGGCAGCCTGCGTTGCTAGGACGATAAAGAACAGCTGTTACCTTACATTATCTATCTCATAGTTTTATTTCTAATTGAGGTTAATTTCAACTATGATGGCAGACCTTGAATTACTAGAAATTAACTGTCCCTCATAGAGTTTTAATTTCGTTTCTTTTCTGCCTGTCCCCGTCAGATAGGCTTGCCATATTTTTGGAGAGTTAAACCGGGACACATTAATATGGGATGGGCATACCAGGGGGGGGGGATAAAAAGAGTACAAATTATAAGCAAAATGGTTGGTGAGTTTTAAGCCTAGCAACTAACGGGAAGGGGGAATCCTTAACTGTTAGTCTACCCAAACCTTAAAAATAAGAACGGAACTTTTTTTGCTACTTGATTTTCTTAAAAAAATCTCTCAGCCAAATAGAGGTGTCTGGCAGCTGGCAGTGCTGTGCAGGTAGTTCCAGCGTTTTACAGTTAGATTACTTCTCATTTCTTTGACACTGTGAGCAGTAGTAAAAATGTTAATTGTAGAAAAGTAACTGATTTAAAAAAGATTCTTATAAACATGAATTCATTACTTTTTACATCTTACAGCCTTTTCCGGGACATTGATAAAAGTCCGACTCGCAGGAACTGCAGCATCTTAGCGCGGTTCCGTTCATGTCCCTAGGGCCATTTGATAAGCTTAGAAAAGAAATAAACTTATTTTTTTTTATATATCTCGTGAAAATTGTCAAAATCCTCTCGAACATCTCGAATAAAAGTCATATTAAGGCGTCAGGGACACCGACAGTAGCTAACTTTTACACAGAAGCGGAAATTACAGAATCTGCCTCTCATTCTAAAGCAAAGCTCTATAAATCAATACAAAATATGCCTAATAAAGCCTTTCTAGAGGATACAGAAGCATGGGCGTATATGAGGGGGGGGGGGCTGAGGGGGCTGCAGCCCCTCCCGAAATTTTGAATTGATGATAAAAACTTCTCGTAAAACCCTTAAAAATAAATTAAATAAGATCACTTAGTTCATAAAACATATTTTATTTTACGTGTAATAGCGTTTTAGTTGCCTAAAACTATTCCAAGCTCTAAATATTTAGTATTCCATACACTGGACATGGTCTCAGCCCCCCCCCCGAAATTGTTTTTATATACGCCCATGTACAGAAGGATCAAGAAGAAGTACACAAGATTGAGTAGAATACCCTGCCTAATATAGCCTATATAGAATAATATGCCGAATAAAACCTATCTAGTAAATACACAAGGACAAATAAAAGTCTTGACGAATAACAAGTCAAGAAAAAAAAACTTTATTTAACAAAATAAAACAAAGTTTAGTTGCCCAACTACAATAGAATAATATACCTAATTAAGTCTATGGAGTAGACACAAATGGACCAAAAACAAGTCTTGTGGAATATTGTTTTTTTTTCTAATTAAATACTTTTTATCAATATTTAGTATATAACCTTTGTTGAAAACTATTGATTGCTAATTGATGAATCGGTTTCCAACTAAGTAGTCTTTATGAATATTTAGTATATAACCTATGTTTGGAACTGAGTTATTTCAGAATCTAGTATAGTTTAAGAAATTTTGGTGAATGATATCATTATGTTGCTCTCTGTACCGTACCCTAGGCTTTGTATTTGTGTCGGCAGATACCTGGGGTATATTTACAGCTCTTGAGGATTAACTCTTAGCAGGTAAATTTCCTGCGGCCCCCTTGTTTCTACGGGCATTGAACCGCCATATTGGCTCATAGTATCTAACCGTTGTGAAGTTTATTTTGTGGATTTAGCACTTAATATACATATGTAGACTAAATCATAGCAAGAAGTAATCCTCCGTCGTCGGTTCTTAACTATGTAGACTCGCTAATGTTGTCCAATCTTAGACACATCGTATTTAAAATCCACAGCAAAAACACGACATTTCATCAGAATCCCCTGCTGAATAAAACTTATATAGAATAATATGCAAAATAAAGCCTATCTAGTGGATAAAAATAGAGGAAAAAAGCCGTTCGTGGTGGTAGAAAATCTTAAAAGTATTTCGCTCAGAAATCTCCGAAATATTGTCACTAATTTTACGTATCCTGTTTTATAGCCAAATAGATTTATATTCTATAATCAATAAGAAAATCCTACTAACAATAAAAAACTATGGGTAACAGATGAAAATAGGGAATACATAGAACAATTCTAAAGAACGAAATCAACACCAGTACTGTAATCTAGATATTCATACGGCATCTTCGAATTCTAACAAACAAAATATTGATTCTAATTATACGTATCCTGTTTTATTGACAAATACATTTGACTACTATAAGCAATTAAAAACACTAAGGAATATGCCAAAGAACTCGGAGTAGGAGCCTCGACAGTTTCAAGACATTTGAAGGAAATCGACAAATCCAAAACTGACATTTCATACGGTACAGCCTAATTTTTAGCAATGAATTCTTAATCTGTTTTATATTCAAATACATTATCCAACTATAAGCAATTAAAAAATAACAAGGAATAAAAACAAACAAAAAGAACCGTTCGAATAAACGAAATCAATTACTTCAAAGTTTAAGCACTTATTTCTCCGATTGACATAGCCTAATCAAAAATTGTTTCAGAATCTTTTTTGTAGAACATTTAGTAAGCTTTCGCATGGTAACCCTCCGTTTACCAATATTCTTATTCGTCTTCGAGATATTAGGGAATGTATACGAAGTTCACAAAACATTTCATGACTGTTAATAAAATATTTTATTCTAATCCTTCCTTAGCTCCAAACGTAACCAAAATTTTAACATATTAGTGTTGATGAAATTCAAACATGCAGAAAATGTTTCAACTGAATCCCATAATTTTATGTATCAAAATCAAAGACAAAAAGAACAGTTCGAATAAGCGAAATCAATTACTTTAAAGTTTTAAGCACTTATTTCTCCGATTTTTTTTTTTTTCATGTTTTCCACGTTGGAGTAACCCTCCAGCGTGGGAGTTTATTTATCTACGTATGCCATCCTTTCTGGATACTACACGTATTTATTTCTCCGATTGACATCGCCTAATCAAAACTTTTATTAGACCCTTTTTTGTAGAGCATTTAGTAAGCTTTCTAATGGTATTCTTCCGTTTACCAAATTCTCAACCTTTTTCGAGATATTAAGGAAAGTATACAAAGTTACCAAAACTTTTTTATGTCTGTTAATAAAATATTTTATTCTAACCCTTCCTTAACTCCAAACGCAACCAAAATTTTAACATATTAGTTTTAATGAATGTAGAACATGCAGTAAATGTTTCAACTGAATCCCATGATTCTAAGTACCCAAACCAAAAACGGCATTCAAAAATTATTTTTTCAGTTTTCTCAAAAACGGTTAAAGCTATCGCCTTGAAAATGGTTCCATTCGTTTTCCTAGCCCAAGACGCATATAAAAAGAGTACTTACAAGCTTATGAACTCAAAAACGTAAGCGTTACGATTTTTTTTGCGCGAATTTCACCCCAAACGCCATCTTCCAGTGGGCGGATTTTGCTGGTTAACGAAATTGACCTTTCAAATTGGACGACAGATTTTTGCACCAAATTTCATCAAAATAGGACCATCAGGGAAGCTAGAAATGAGCGAACAGACAAATATATATATATATATATATATATATATATATATATATACCATATATATATATACAAATTTGAACCACCGTTATTTTCGGTCTCTAGGGGTTCTGAATCGCGAAATTTTCTTGTCGGCACTTCCGGATTGTTTCATTGTATTAACCTTATAAACGGGGTTCCTGCCTATGGGGGAGGGAGGAACCGCGCTAAAACTGGGCGGGAGACCGAAACAATTGCAAAATACCGGGACAGTCCCGGTCAAACCGTGATGTATGGCATATCCTAAGGTTTTCCAGGCGAGGTAATAATATCCGGAACCCTTGCACAGCCTCCTCGCCTATAACCTTGGTAATACTCGTAAATATATTGGTTGTTACCATATGACTTCTTGGAAACATAAACTTTTAAATTTTAACGCCCATTGAATAAAATATAGTCTGACGGGAACCTTGCTGTAATAAACTGCACAGAATTGTATAGTAACGTAATTTTAATGAAACATTATTTAACGCAATAAAATAACTACTTATCTGCCATGACGAAGCACGGGTATTCAGCTAGTTTCTTATAACCGGGTGACCTTTTTTATTTCTTACTTGCATGATAACACATTTCTAGTCACACAATGCCTTGGACTAGCACAGGCACCCTATTGTAATTGATAAGGGTAGAAGGATGGAATATTATCTTCGACTGCATGCTTTTTGCAGGATACTGAAATTTGGCCTTGGTGGTTACGAGGAATATCAGAAAGGCTTCAACGATTACCTAGAATTTCCCCAGGGATAAGACCCCAGGGATAGAGATTTTTCGACTAGGAACAAAAGATCTCTAAGTGTGCGGGCGCTTAGACAGTATGTATTATTATTTTTAGCAAGACAGCGCATTGGCCACTACTTGCAACTATCACATGTACAGGGTGTGACAAAAATAATGGTCATCCATTGGCCAGATGATTCTCCAATCCGAGAGCGGAAAAAAATAAACCCCATATTGACCCCTGCAAAATTGAACGTTACATTGTACGATCTTTGAGAATAACCTCATAAAGGCATTCCTGTCAATTGTTAAAGAGTGAAGGTCCTCAAATGATTGCCGCTGAGAGGCTTGTTTTTCAATATACCTACTTATATTTTTTTACTAGAAGATGCTTCTTTTAAGTATTCAAGCTGTTAGGAAAAAATATTTATCAAAAGGTCTTTTTTGCGGATATTTAGCAATTCGTAAACTTGAATAATTCATTAAAATATTATTATTTTTGAACTTTTTTGGGGATATTTAGCAATTCGTAAACTTGAATAATTCATTAAAATGTTATTTTGACGTTGGCGGCAATAAATATACATTTTAGCATATAAAATGTGTTTTATTGAATAAGAACACTGACCGAAACCCCGACGATCTACGCTTCCTATTAAAATGTTATTATTTTTGAACTTTTTTGCGGATATTTAGCAATTCGTAAACTTGAATAATTCATTAAAATGTTATTATTTTTGAACTTTTTTGCGGATATTTAGCAATTCGTAAACTTGAATAATTCATTAAAATGTTATTATTTTTGAACTTTTTTGCGGATATTTAGCAATTCGTAAACTTGAATAATTCATTAAAATGTTATTATTTTTGAACTTTTTTGCGGATATTTAGCAATTCGTAAACTTGAATAATTCATTATAATGTTATTATTTTTGAACTTTTTAATTTAGATAACCCTTTTTAAGTTGTTTTAAAACATTTGATCTAATTTCAGTATAACACATAATATTGTAGTTCTATTTATAATTAGAATGTAGACCTACTATTTTTAAAGTTTTGTTATTTAGTTTATTATGTTACAAGGAAGTATAACATAAAAAAAAAAAAAAAAATAGATTTTTATCAAGTCCCCCGCCAAAGTTTAAAAATCTATAAAAAAATAAGATAACAAATACCAGGGTTAAGAATACTTTTAATACAAGCTACTTTGCAAGGTTTATTATCAACTTTGATATAAATCCCCTTACGCCAATAAATTATCCTCAAAAGCGGCCTTCTGAAAAATCTAAACAGTTCTTTTCAATGGCAGTTTTCAAGTTCATTGGACTTCAAAATATTCAAATATTGAATAAGGTATAAAATATAGAGAAGACTGTAAGATAAGAGTTATTACTCTATGACTCACTGGTCCAGAAAAAATGAGTTTTCCGTAAGACCTTAAAAAGTCAAAAATCAGCATGAGCGGTGGAGCAAAGCTGGCCGCCATTTTCAAACGGTCGACTCTAAAAAATTGTTAAAAATTATTTTGAACAACTGATTTCATATGTAAATAATGGTTAAAATATAATTTTTTTTCTAAAATGGTCAAGCAACCACCTTTGGAACACTCGATATGGATTGACTCAGGTTCTGAAATGGTCAAGCAACCACCTTTGGAACACTCGATATGGATTGACTCAGGTTCTGAAATGGTCAAGCAACCACCTTTGGATCACTCGATATGGATTGACTCAGGTTCTGAAATGGTCAAGCAACCACCTTTGGAACACTCGATATGGATTGACTCAGGTTCTGAAATGGTCAAGCAACCACCTTTGGAACACTCGATATGGATTGACTCAGGTTCTGAAATTAAACGCTCAAAACTATTGAGAATTGTGTTCAAGTGTTTCTTCTTAAGAAAATGAGAATTGCTTAGTAATTGGGCAGGGATATTTGGCACGGATGGAAAGTGAATGCCTAATTCTGGATGTTTAAGGCCCTTTCATTTAATGTATACCGAATTCGGGTGATAAGAAATTAAAATTCAAAATTGATTTAAGATTTCAGGTATTTAAACATTTTCGGAATTTCGGATTAAATTTTAAAACCTGCAAATTCAAATTTAATGTAGTTAGTCAAATAAAATAAAACATATTAATAAACAAAAATTTGAATAATTATTAGTGAATTCAATTAAATAAATTAGGACGAAATAAATTTGAAGGATTGATTGTGAACTAGACATTTACTTGCTGCTCCTCGACACCCCCCAGCCCGCTATGTCGGCGTGACTAAGTAAGCTAGCGACTGGATAATTAGTCAGTGGAGGAGAAGATTATGATTAATTCATCCTGAGTGTGCGTGGTGGGGGAAGGAGTGGGGAGAGACAATAGTAACGCAATTAGAAAGGTTGCTGGATGCTGATTGGTTCAATTCTACTTCCTCACCTTCCAACCAGCCAATGAGGGATGATATTCCTAGTACAGGACTTGTCTACATCCACTTCCTGTAGGCTTTACTATAGAGGAAGCAGTTAATAGTCAGCGATTTATGAATGAATTTACTATACAAAAAAATGAATAAACAGATAAAAAAATTATTTACACTAACTTTTGGTAGATAATTTCAGTTTCCTGAAGAATAAGTGTAAATAAATAGGTACAAAATAATGATGAATTTTTGGGTGTATTTAAATATGGGTTAGAGAATGATATGATTCATTTAATAGGAATTGAATTGGCATAATTATCTTTCGTTACGTTATTATTATGTTTGCCCATCTTTGTAAATTCTAACAATGTGGCATTTTTACAAAGCTTTCCTTTGGTAAAATTCCTTTTCCTTTTAAGAAAATCTTGGTTCGTTCATCTTCTTTCATCATAAACTTTAAAAAGATTCATAGTTTTATCATCTTATAGCCGCACTTACATAAACAATTGTAAATGAAATTTGGTTTAGAGCCTTCTGCTCAAATAGAGGAACATAAATATGCTTTAGATCCACCCGAAAATCCTATGTAATGTACTGTATAACAAACAGTCTTTTTTGTCGTACATGGCTACCGCGCATGCGCGAAGCCAGCGGACACTTTTTTGTAATTTTTTTTTTTCAGTTTATTCATCCCTAAAGCATATCATATTGAAACAAGTGTTTTTATTTCTGTAACAATTTTATCAAATTACATAATAACCGTTACTAAATATCATTATAAAATCACTGGTGGGGCAGATTCGAACAAGACCCAAATGTTTAACGTCTACTCCTATATATATTACATAATTATAAGGATTTCCTTTAATCCTTACGATAAACATATACTCACTGAATGTAAAAGACGCGACAAACTGAACATCCCACACGACCTACAAGAACTTCTTACAGAGGGTAGTCCATACATACACTCTATACTCCAATATTTAAAACACATAAACTTGTATCACAGAATCTGAAGAAACAAAAGAATTTTTTTTTTTCTATAGTGTAATTATTATTATTATTTTTATTTTCTATTATGTAATTATTACTCAATTTTACTTGGTCATTAATGGAAAACCACAACATGTAGACCCCATCATGACCTAATAAAAAATTGTTGTTAGTTTTAGTTATAAGTTATGTAAATATATTAACTACATTTCAAAAAGCAAGGCTCTAAATAATGTTTAGCACATAATTCTTAACACAAACCTCCTAACTTTTGTCGTAAGCTCTTTTCAAACTTTTGTTGTATTTAGTACTATAAGTTACTGATAATTGTGAACATATAAATTTGTATTTTTTTTACTGTATCTTAAAAAAAAAAAGAGCAAGTCGCCGTCGTTGCGAAGCTCGTAAAATAAATAAATAAATAAATAAATAATCCTTACGAGAGGGTACGTAAGACTTTCCATGCCCCAGGAGCGGTGCCCGCTTCACCGACTTGGTTCTACAGGATTAAAATAGCTGAGTCTCCATCGCTCGTCTCTTCTGATTTCCCCTAATACACTTTCGTTATGTCTTTCTTTATAAAGTCAGCCGCTACCATTTTCACTTTCTGGGCTAAGGGCCAGACAACGGTAGGCCTAAAGATTTTAAATTTATTTTTTATAAAAATAATATATGTCAGATACTTCGGAGATTGTATAATATCAACGGAACAAGATCTCTAAATACATATCAACTAGTAAATCACAAATAAGTCCGTTCAGAGAGATCAGAACTACGCAAAAGCACCGGGTAGCAGAGGAAAACCTCTATTACATTTTTATGTACTCTAGGAGATAAGTTACTAGAGCTTTAAAAAAGAAACCGTTTGATATCGCAAAAAAAAAACTGTCACAGCGGTGGCTTTTAGATAGATTTTTTTTTTTTTTTTTTTTTTAAATAATACGTTTATTTAACATCTGTACATTTTTAAGTACATTGGTTAAGTTTGCTCACAAATATGATTAATGATATATGCAAAAGTTGATTAATACAACTGACAACAAAGTAAAAAAAAATAAAAATAAATAAATAAAATAAAATAAAAAAGAAATAACAAAATAATTTAAATGTAAATATATGAATAAATGGTAATCATAATAAAATAAATTAAAATAACTAAATAATAAATGAGTAAAGACGAAGAAAAAATAATAATAATAATAATGATAATAACTTTTAGATAGATACATGTGAAGTTTGACGTTCTACTACTAGGTTATTTGCGTCTTCTAGTATATCGGTTAGAAAAGGATTGGGTTCTGTTTTAGAAATTTTTGACTTATTTAATTAGATTTTGAGACGTCTTTGAGTTTGAGGGAAAGGTGTAGTTCTTTGGATGTGTGTAATGAAGTGTTATGTTTTTATACTACCGTATATAGCTACTGTATTACTAATACTATACTATTTCATAAAATAATAATTGGTTATAGAATATTATAATTATTTTCTTAAAACAAAATAAGGCAATTATAATTTAAACTAAAATAAACTAAACTAATCTTTTTTTAAGCTTAGAAAATGTATTTTAAGACTTATAAATTAATGTAATTATCGTCTTAAAATATGACAATTTTAATAAAGTAAGAATAATTACAATCTTTTCTTAAACTCAGGATAAGAATTTATTCTTTTTTTTTGTTATATTATTTATTAAATAGTCTATTATTTATTTATTTTACTTTTTTAATATTATTTTTTTAATTAATCTATTTTTTTTATTTTATCTTTTTATTTATATTAAAAAAATAATAATAATAAAGAACGCTTTTGGACTAAAAGCTGTGGCTTTTATTCCCAAAGCTAAGAGTTTCGCCTTGTCATAAATGTGGCTATTAGACCACAGGGCACCTTGGCCGTCGTCACCAAAGTGGCTATTCATCTTGACTAGGTTAATGGGTGATTTTTATTTTTTAGTGTATTGAACATAACGCGTCAGTAGGGGAATATAATTTGCGACAATCATTTTCTCAAGAGTATTTACTTAAAATATAAATAAATATAAAAGTATGCCTTCATAAAATAAAGTAGTTATGATAAAAATCATTTAATTGGATATGATATTGTAGTTGTAAGACATAACCACAATAGGATAACCACTTAAAACTTTTCTACTTAGAAATTCTTACAAGAATATCCTTCCTTCTGAAGCCTCTCAAGCCTTTTATACTCAAGCTTTATCTTAAGTTTTGTAATTAAACTCTGAAATAACTCAATTCACTTTCTTTTGAATATCTAATATTTACTTTTAGTGTTAATACTTTTTCTTTTCGTTTTTTTATTTTTAAATTTAATTTATGTATTTTATTCTGGATTTGCCTGTTAATTTAGTTTTCTTAGTTTAATAATTTGCCGCAATAACCAGCATAGTTAGTTATAATGATCTCATTTATTATTCGAAGGTTTAGTGATTAATTCATGTTGCAGCCAAGATCTGAGCCTTGCATCTAGGTCTCTTCAGGCTCACCTTAACATCATCAATCCTTGGCTCACCAAGTGGAGAATTAAAGTAAACCCACAAAAATCCTGTCACCTAACATTTGCCCTCAGACGATCTATTTGTCCTCCGGTGTCCCTTAACAATTCATTTCTTCCTCAAAAATCCCAAATCCGTTACCTTGGACTTATACTCGACAAACGACTAACTTGGAAGCCACACATTACTCAGAAGAGACAAGAACTCGACCGACGGTACAGACTTTTACTACACTTACTTGACCGACGATCACACCTTACACTTAAGAACAAAAGACTCATTTACATGACAGTACTCAGACCACTATGTACTTATGGCATAGAACTCTGGGGATCCACAAAGCCATCCAGCTCCTACAAAATTCAATCTTTGCAGTCTAAAATCCTCCGCAAAATAGCCTACGCTCCATTCTTTGTATCCAATTTGACTCTCCATAACGACCTACATATTCCATTTATCCAACCATTATCAAAAAAATTATATCAAAAATTTCATTCAAAATTACACGGCCATCCTAATTCTTTAATAAACTCTTTATCCTCACATCTAATCCCAAATAACCCCGTTCGCCGACTGAAGCGTAACTGGCCTAGAGACCAACTACAGGAGTAGTTCTTCCTGATTTTAATCTTTCTGCCATGTGGGTACTGCAACTGTGCGGCTTCCCTCCTCACGAGGTTCAGGACATATTCACAAGTATCATTTTACTAGAAATGTATTTTTACATTGTTGTAAATTCTAAATAAATAAATAAATAAATATTGTTGAAAAATAAAAAATTCATGTTGTTGCTCGTGATAGAATGTGAATAATCAAAATTTTGTGACGAGATTAATCTCAAAAAGCAAAATGTTTAATATGACTTTTACTGAAAAGTAGACTTTTTTTACAATATTAAGACTCATTCGCTAATGTTTAAAAAGTTTAGAAAATTACTTTTTCACTTCTATGTGAATAGTTTTTTCCGAATATTGGAATTTTGTATATATATATATATATATATATATATATATATATATATATATATATATATATATATATATGTATATAAATATATATGTGTATATATATATTTACGCTATGGACTACTTGGACGACTAATCAGGCCCAAATCAAAACTGACCATCAATAACAAACTAACAATATACAAGGCTATCATACTACCAATCTGGACCTACGGTATTGAATTGTGGGGAACAGCGAAACCATCAAATATCAATATAATACAGCGCTTCCAATCAAAAGTCCTCCGTAGAATCCTTGATGCTCCTTTTTGTGTTTCTAATTCTACTATCCATCGAGACCTACAAATCCCAACCGTACAAGAACTAGCCAAATCCCGATTCCTAATATTCCATACCAAACTCTCTGCTCATCCGAATCCTCTTGGAAATCTCCTCTCCTCTGATACAATCCCTGATGTTCCTCCACGTCGTCTCCAAAGACGCTGGCCCCGAGACAACATTATAACATAACTTTCATATACACTGTATTTGTTCCTTTTATTTATTCTTATTCTTTTTTTTTCTATTTTTATTTTTATTATTTTATTTTATTCATTTATTTATTTTTCTTGTAAATGTGTGTGTATGCATGCACATGGACGTATGCATACATACATATATGTTGTATATATTGTAAATAAATTGTTTCTTAAACTAGTTATCAATTGTAAACACAGAAAAAGAGCCAAACATTACTACATCTTTTTCTTTATATATATATATATATATATATATATATATATATATATATATATATATATATATATATATATATATATATATATATATAATAGGGAGTTCAACAATGGTTGTCTTCTCCCCTCCTATGCATCCATGAGTTATAGATCATTACAGTACTATTTACATGTTCTCTGTACAGGTTGTAAATTTCAATAAAGATAAATATATATATATATATATATATATATATATATACATATATATATATATATGGTATATATATATATTTACGGCGTATCTACATATAAGCCATTAGTGCCGACATCCAAGGTGCAGCGAGAAATTTTCTCAACGAGCATGAGATGAGAAAATTCCTACCGCCGCACAGTGGGTAAAAATCCATTTTTAGGTGGACAAAATTTGTTTTTGTGTGTTTGTCAATGTTTTGGGGGTCAGTCAGTAAGGAAAACCCCTTTTAAAAAAATCGTTTACCCATAGTTTCTAGAATAGCCAACAAACTAATGTTGTAGACACACATAAATGTGGACAGAATAGATAAAAATTGAGAACATTTTTTTTTAAATCTATGGAACATTTAAGTAATAACTTTATGCATGTACTATTTACATAAAAATAATAAATATATTCCACAAAAAAAATAATACATAGGCTCTACTACGAAAATAAAGAAAAAAAATACACTAACAACTGTAAAATATTTTATATGAATTTGGTCCACCTAAAAGGTTATTTTCGCCCACTGTTCGTCGGTGGGAATCGAACCCAAAATATCCCGCTTGCGAATCTAAGGCGTTAGCCTCTAGACCACTGGGAGACCGCAATTTTGTATATTCTTGTAAAAAGAAAGGCCTCTATCATATTTCCCGTTTCAATATATAAATATTGTTTCATTATTTCTTTTTTTTTTCATTGTTTTTTTTTATCTATTTTAATTAATATTTTTTGACAAACAATTTTGCATTTTTCTTTTGTTGGTTGGAACTAAATGTGGACAATTAAAAGAATTATTCACAGCAATTAAATCAGTATGTAAACATATTAGCAGTTATTAAAGAATTATAATAAAAATTACCACACAATTAGGTTAATGACCTAAAGGGTTATAAGAACATTATTATTAAAAAAAAAACAACACTGTCTATAAATATATAATAGAATATTATTTTTCTTCTCCGACTAGCAATCTATTTGTTGATTTATTTTGAAATGATTTATGCTTTTCTCCGTGAGTTTTCCCTGGGAAAAGGGGAGTAATGCTGATCAAGGAAAACCTACAAAGATTGATGGAAAACATTTTCTTTATTCTATAATATCATACTTTCATGTTTCTATTTCCCCTTCTTCCTTCCACTATTAATCATGAAATTATTTATAAACTTTCATGCGGTATAAATATATTTCATATATTATGTATTATATATTTCTGGTCATACATCTATAAAATACATGTTTTCATTCTTTTTGTTTTGTTTTTTATTCTCTACCTCTAGGAAATCGTGGTATGAAATGTTGGCTTTTTTTAACACATAGTCCTGGACAAAATCGTTCATTCAAATTTATATATATATATATATATATATATATATATATATATATATATATATATATGTATATATGTGTGTGTGTATGTTTGGAAAAAATATACCCTTATAACCAGGCAACCGTCAACTCACTTATTATGTAATTAAAGTTAAATAAACGGATAAGATTTCCATAAAGTGGAGGAGTTTGAAACTGTCAGGGGACAAAGTTAAAAATTCCCGGAAAACAAATATTATTTTTATGAATAACCTGAATTTAGTTTATGGAACCGCCCTGTAACCAATGTTAAATGAACATAGAAACATCAAACTTAAGTTTCGTAAAGAAAATTTTATTTACTTACGATGGTTTGATTGGATTTTATTTACCATAATCGGGTTGTTAATAAACACTAGTTATTCATGATGGACATATAAAAATACGAAATTGTTTACACTGTTTCTGTTATGGTATTGAACCATATATTACTTTTATCCGTTAAAACCTAGATATATATATATATATATATATATATATATATATATATATATATATATATATATATATTGTGTTATTTTATTTTGGAAATGTAGTTTTATGAAGGGTTGAAGTGAATTTCGTAGCCTAGAAAAATATTAAAAAATATTAACTTTCAAGAAATATTAATGATTGGGGTCTAAAGTAATTAAGATTAATTACTAAGATATGTAGTAGTAAAATTAATTAAAAATAATATTAGCCACCAGCAATAGCCTTGTTAAATACCATGGTTCCTGCATGGGTGACCGTCCAAGTACTGTTGGCATCATAAAATGTTTTTATACTGTACACAGCCCGGCTATGATGTCTCAGTTGCTGATACAACATAATAAAAATTATAAAGAAATATTAATGCAAATTTTGTTGTTATTATTATTATTATTTATTGATTTAGAGCCCGCTAAAGCGCTAACAATTTTTTTTTTTTTTTTTTTTTTTTTTTTTTTTTTTTTTTTTTTTTTTTATTAATAAAAAATATATAAGAAAGGGTTTCATCACAGCTTTTGTAACATTTACATTAATGTCCTGCGGAGATTTAATTCTTAATCATAAGAGTATCCATTATATTTGGCAAATTCCACGAACATGACATAATTATACTCAATTAATTTTTCATCTGTTCTTTTGCATAATGATTTTCTTAAATGAAAAAGGAACACTCCATTTTGTTTATTGGTTTCCTATTTGAATTTATAATTATTGTCCATTTACCTTTTATTATCATTCCATTAAATGTTTTCCTCTTTTCTTACTCCTAAACACGTTTAAAATGTTTTTTTTTATCTCTCTTAAGTCTTAATTATTTTTCAGTCAAGTTACTTTCATTACATTTTTATTACCACCAGCTTAAATTAAATTTTAAACTTTTTTTTAAAAAACTTTTTCTTTCAGGCAGAATTATCTTTCACTTTCTATCTATAGTAGTATTTGATTTGCTCATAATATTTGAATTAATACGTTTTCATAATGTTTTTATGACGAGCTGGGTATAATCATATTTACGATTACAATCACAGGCATTCGAGATGTGATTACAATTATGACCACAGACCCTGGAGGTATGATTACGATTAAAATCGTAATTATAAGAGTTATTACACTTACACTTGTAACCATATTTTTGTATATAATTACATTAGGCATCGTATCTTTCTCCCAAATTTTATCTGAACTTGAGACAGAACACACAGACAAATTTATGTATAATTAGGTATCGTCCGCGTTCGTCCGCGTTAGGGCACCATTTTGGGCACCATATCTTTTATTTATTTTAGATTAAAAACAACGTCGTATGGGTATTTTTGAAAAATCTAATTTTTAGTAATGCTTCTCCATACATGATATTAAACGTATAGTCGCCTTCGGGGATCAAATATACAGGCTGCTAGGATTGCTAAAACGTGACAGCTGACCCCTTACGGATTGTTAAACCCTAGTGTGTATAGTGTCTGATAGAAAGCAGACATAGACAAAAATTCCAAAAATTATTGTGTTGGGTACTATTGCGTTAATAAAGGCCCCTATACTATTTTTCCATTATATCTTACTTGTACAGAAAGCGATCTGTTTGAATTTTATCATCCCCTATGTATAGATTATGGGAATTCGTCCGCTGGAACATTGTTTTTTTATTTTTAGCGAAATGATTCACAGCGCTTACGTTTTTGGGTTAATAGGCGCTCAATCGCCTTTGTTGCGACTTTTGTTTAAACTCTTTATTCCGAAAATATGAATAATTGTCATTCCAAGCTTTCGAAATGACATTATGAACGCTAGGGTGACGCAGTATCATCGGATAGGGCTTTTTAGGAGTGAATTTCGCAAAGAAAATTGGCAGACGATCTCGCCTTTTCGTTTTAGAGAACGTAATATTGTGCGGAATTTTCCGTGAACTACTTCCTAATTTAGCTAACGCGTTGGGTAGACTTAATTAGCTGATTTCCTCCATAAAGGGTTGAAGGAAACGCACCAATACGGATATTGTTTACTCCACCTGAAGGGCAATGACATCCCATGAGAAATCATTCCAGACCTAAAATAATCCTGTCCCGTCCCAATGTAAGGTTTAGTTTCCGTCGGAAAACAGTAATTGGAGAACATTAATTTTACCCCTGGCGTTCCTATTGGACGCGAATCGAAGGGCGGGTGAAATCGTAGCCAAGCACCTGTGCCACCAAACCCCATCGTTCACGACTAAAGTTATATCCGCACCTAAAACTATAACGGCTATTACTTTACAAACACCAATAACCGTTTTACCAACTTCCTTAACGTTCAATGAACGCAAAAGGGATTACACAGGGTCTAAACTATTTTCATTTATTTTCTAGAAGTAAAATTCAGCAGGAGATTTTAAAGTTTTATGTTTGTGCTTCAGAGTGTCGTTTTAATCAGTAAACTTCAGAGCAAATGGTTAAGGTATTCCTGGACTTTTTTTGTTTGCTGTTTCAACTTGAGAGGTAAAGTTATCGTCGTCATATAAGTATTATTTTGAGCATAAATTACATAAAATCCGACAAATAATAAAACTCTCAGGCTAGTGCAAAGGCCACACCCTTTGGAAAATATTCAATTAGCAAATTCTAAAATATCGCATTATTTATTTATTTAATTTATTATGAGTTTCGCGACGGAGGCGATTGACTCATAAGAACAGGATTACATTTAAATAAAACACAAAACAAAAAAAAATTGAAAAAACACAAAACATGAAGCAACATCATTTACAATAAAGACAAAAAAAAATTGTTTTTAGAAGAATACGTATTATTATATCTTCGAATAATAGTTTAGTGTTTTGAGATGAGTTAGAAGTATTTGGATGTATTGGCTACCCTCTGTCAGTAAGTCATGTAAGTCGTGGGGAATTGTCAAGTTGCTGAGTTGTCTACAGTCTGTCAGTATATGTTTAACAGTTAGAGTTCTGTTACACTGTCTGCAAGTCGGTCTTTCTTTTCTGTCTAGTAAGTACGAATGGGTAAGTCGGGTGTGTCCCATCCGAAGCCTGGATAGGATGACTTCATCTCTTCGGGAGAAATGTTCTTTTATCCAGGCTTTGGTCGTGTTTTTTATTTCTCTTAACTTGGAACTACTTCTCAACCAATCTCTTTCCCATTCGCACAGTAAGTTAGTTTGTAAAGTTTTAGTCAAGTCTGATGACGTCACAGTGTTTACATCCGGCTCGGATCGGCCCGTAGCCAGTTTTGCCTGTGCGTCCACAGCTATGCTCGTTTCGATGTCCTCGTATCAAGGTAGCCATAGCAGTGTAATATGTTTGTTTTTATTTTGAAGAATGTTGATTTGTGTAAATATGTTTTGAATAATAGGGTGTATGTTATAAATGTTCTGTAAGAAGATTAAGGAACTTAAGGAATCTGCACAAACCGTGATCATGTCTGTTTCTTTATCATGGACGTTAGTCAGTGCCAAAAGTATTCCGTAAAGTTCTGCTGTATATACTGTCGCCTGTTCTGGTAATTTAATTTGGTACGTATTGTTCCTTACAATGGCTGCTTCTCCTGTTGAGCTTGTCTTGGATCCGTCGGTATAAGTGTACAATGTGCTTGGATTTTGTCTTATTATCGAGTTGAATGTATGTTTGTATAATGATGTGGAAGTCGGTTCTGTCTTTTTATATTTTGTTAGAGTCAAGTCAATCCTTTAGTACCTTAAACTCCAAGGTGGTGTGTCACTGAATTTGTTTTTAAGAATTGAAGAGTTAGCTAAAATTGAATTCATTCTATCTTCTAGAGATTTTACAATAAAAGGTTTTCTTTTAAAATTCAATTCTACGTATTTCTCAAAATTTTTATTTTCTAAAAAACGTCTGACACAGCCTGTGTCACACAGATCGTTTCAAGTCCTTTTGACCTTATAAAAAATGTAGAACATAACATATCACGCCTGTGCAGCAGCGGGGGTTCTCCTGCCAAGGCGCAAAGGCTTTCTGCAGGACTGGTCCTGAAAATATCTCATTATAATGTGAAGTACTAAATCGCAAACACAATAGTTAATTAATATATTAAGATGAAACCTCGTCATATAACAGGAGCAACTTATCTGCAATAGAATATTTTATTTACTAAAACAAAAGTCCGACTCGCAGGAACTGCGTCATCTTAGCGCGGTTCCAGTTTTTTTTTTTTTTTTTTTTTTTTTTTTTTTTTTTTTTTTTTTTTTTTTTTTACGGCACATCTACATCTAGGTCATTAGCGCCGACATCCAGGGTGTAGCGAGGAATTTCACCAGCGAGCCGTGGGATGATAAAATTCCTGCCGGAGGTTGGGAATCGAACCCACCATCTCCCGCTTATGAATCCAAGGCGCTAGCCATTAGACCACGGGAGACCCCGGTTCCTGTTCATATCCCTATTCTCATTTGAAAAGCATAGAATAGAAACAGATAATATTTTCCTTGGCCTTTGTTCAAAGGGTTTTATGGCTGGCTATACCTGGGGTCAGGTCCGCAAGACCCTAGAATCCTCTTCTACCGATACTTCATTTCATACGTTTCAATGAATTGGAAAATATCAAATATTTTCACACATTCCTGTGTTCTTTTACTATAGTAATAATTCTACAGATAAAATCAATTAAAAAATAAAATAAAAAAACCAACAGCATAAAGGCAATTGAAAATATTCAAAAGACGTCAACGAATCTTTTTCTCTTGGCAAGCTATATTTCTAACAATGAATTGTTTTTCTTATTTTGCCTAATCTGTTTTATTGTAAAATACATTATACAACTATACTCAATTAAAAAATAACAAGGAATAAAAACAGACAAAAAGAACAGTTCGAATAAGCAAAATCAATCACTTTAATGTTTTAAGGACTTATTTCTCCGATTGACATCGCCTAATCAAAACTTTCATCAGAACCTTTTTTGTAGAGCATTTAGTAAGCTTTCTAATGGTATTCTTTCGTTTACCAAATTCTTAACCTTTTTCGAGATATTAAGGAAAATATACAAAGTTACCAAAACTTTTTATGTCTGTTAATAAAATATTTTATTCTAACCCTTCCTTAACTCCAAACGTAACCAAAATTTCAACATATTAGTTTTAATGAAAGTAGAACATGCAGAAAATGTTTCAACTGAATCCCATGATTCTAAGTACCCAAACCAAAAACGGTATTCAAAAACTATTTTTCCAATTTTCTCGAAAACGGTTGAAAATGGTTTCATTCGTTTTCCTAGCCCAAGAAGCCTATAAAAAGAGTACTTACAAGCTTATGAACTCAAAAACGTAAGCGTTACGATTTTTTCTGCGCGAATTTCGCCCCAAACTCCATCTTCCAGTGGGCGGATTTTGCTGGTTAACGAACTTGACCTTTCATATTGGACGACTGATTTTTTTACCAAGTTTCATCAAAATCGGACCATTCGTCTTCGAGCTAGAGAGCGAACAGACAAATATATATATATATATATGTATATATATATATATATATATATATATATATATATATATACATATATATATATATATACAAATTTGAACCACCGTTATTTTCGGTCTCTAGGGGTTCTGAAACGCGAAATTTTCTTGTCGGCACTTCCGGATTGTTTCATTGTATTAACCTTATAAGCGGGGTTCCTCCCTATGGGGGAGGGAGGAACCGCGCTAAAAATCCTAGCTCAATTAAGGCTGAGTTGGCGAAAATAATCCTTTACAATGACTTGAGTGATTCCCTTTCCCTTCATGACGTCAGCCTTATGACGAAATCCGGAGGGATATATATATATATATATATATATATATATATATATATATATATATATATATATATATATATATATATATATATATATATATATATATACAGGGCGTCCCCGTATATGTGTCCACCCCCTTTTCCTCCTAGAGTTGTTGGAATTTCTAACTGAAACTTGGTAGGTCTTAGTTATGTTGCTTGAGGATTCTTTTGAAGGTTTAGTTGACTTTGTAACATTCTCCAGTTTTTCTCCAGCGCATCTCACTCTTGATTTTCCAATGGCGGCAGGTATTTTTTCATGACGAATTCTGATAGAAAATTTAATTTTAAGACTAATTTATTCCAAGACATCTTTTGATCCGACGCACCGTTTGCGCGTAAAACGCCAAAAACTGAAAAATATCGCCCTTTTGTAGACAAATTCCTATTTATCACTGAAACCAAGCCATGTACGTAAAAACACCTCAATGTAAACGTTGTAGCCTATTAATTTTCCTTTCAGATGATACCAAGATCAAAGTTGTAGATTAAATATTTAACGGGGTATTATGAATAAATAGGAATTTGTCTACAAAAGGGCGATATTTTTCAGTTTTTTGCGTTTTACGCGCAAACGGTGCGTCGGATCAAAAGATGTCTTGGAATAAATTAGTCTTAAAATTAAATTTTCTATCAGAATTCGTCATAAACAATACCTGCCGCCATTAGAAAATCAAGAGTTAGATGCGCTGGAGAAAAACTGGAGAATGTTACGAAGTCAAACAAACCTTTAAAAGAAACCTCATGCAACATAACTAAGACCTACCACGTTTGATTTCGAAATTCCAACAACTCTAGGAGGAAAAGGGGGTGGACACATATACTGGGACACCCTGTATATATATGGAAGTGAAGTTTAGGGGCCTCCTCGTCGATTTTTTTATTCAGCATTATGGACAAAAGTGCTATACATTTCCGCTCGCTTCAATCAAAACTCTAGTCAACGAAACTTGCTAAAATTAATAGAATTCTATTAATTTTTGCGAGTTGGATTGACTTGAGTGTTAAAGTTTACTTTACTACCAGCAACAAACAATAGGATTGCCCATAGGAATAGGCCAATAGAAAAGCTAATGAGTTATGCGCGTGCGTTGAATCACTGTTATAATCCCTACAGATACTTCACAAGTAACTTAAAAGTAACTGGATGTGGTCTTCGCAAAAAGACCCCAGTTCTGTTCTGGCGCCTAAAATCTTGCTTTCTTGCTTCACTTTGAGATTTAATTTTACATTTTTACTTGCATATAAATTTTCCACTAAAGATTTCCCGAGAAAGACAAGACGTTAACTGTTTTTATTCTTAGCTTTCAAAATCACACAATGAACACGAACAGACACATTTTCTATAAAATTCCTTCTGTAGGGTCCGTATTAATCATGAATTTTCGTGTCACTTCTTGCCTAACTCCGTTCAAAGAAGAAAATTTTAAAAATAAATCTGGGTTATCGTTAGAAACATATGTCTTAGCATAGAACATTTTATTACAGACAGTAAGGTGAGAAATTCTAGAGCACATATACAGAAGTAAGGAAGTAGCGAATGATAAAGTGACCAAACCCCCAGAGAGTAACAAATAGTGACTGGTAGCTGTGACAGGTAGCAGGTTTTATAGTCACAGGTATAAAACTCCCAGCCATTCCAAGACTATTACCCGGGTCACTTTTATAGTATCTCTCTCTTCCGTATTCCTCCAGAGTATTCCTCTGTCGTCCTACATCCTAGGTTCTAGTTATTTCCGATGTCGATATTCGCTGGCTGAACAAAAGAGATCATTGTTGTGAGTATCTTGAGTCTCAAAGTTAATTAGTCTTGAAGTCAGGTATGTCTAAAAGATGATGTGAGAATGGCTCAACAAAAGTATTCATTGTTGTGAGTATCTTGAGTCTAAAAGTTAATTAGTCTTGAAGTCAGGTATGTCTCAAAGATGATGTGAGAATGGCTCAACAAAAGAGATCATTGTTGTGAGTATCTTGAGTCTAAAAGTTAATTAGTCTTGAAGTCAGGTATGTCTAAAAGATGATGTAAGAATGGCTCAACAAAAGAGATCATTGTTGTGAGTATCTTGAGTCTAAAAGTTAATTAGTCTTGAAGTCAGGTATGTCTAAAAGATGATGTGAGAATGGCTCAACAAAAGAGATCATTGTTGTGAGTATCTTGAGTCTAAACGTTAATTAGTCTTGAAGTCAGGTATGTCTAAAAGATGATGTGAGAATGGCTCAACAAAAGTATTCATTGTTGTGAGTATCTTGAGTCTAAAAGTTAATTAGTCTTGAAGTCAGGTATGTCTAAAAGATGATGTGAGAATGGCTCAACAAAAGTGTTCATTGTTGTGAGTATCTTGAGTCTAAAAGTTAATTAGTCTTGAAGTCAGGTATGTCTAAAAGATGATGTGAGAATGGCTCAACAAAAGAGATCATTGTTGTGAGTATCTTGAGTCTAAAAGTTAATTAGTCTTGAAGTCAGGTATGTCTAAAAGATGATGTGAGAATGGCTCAACAAAAGAGATCATTGTTGTGAGTATCTTGAGTCTAAAAGTTAATTAGTCTTGAAGTCAGGTATGTCTAAAAGATGATGTGAGAATGGCTCAACAAAAGAGATCATTGTTGTGAGTATCTTGAGTCTAAACGTTAATTAGTCTTGAAGTCAGGTATGTCTAAAAGATGATGTGAGAATGGCTCAACAAAAGTATTCATTGTTGTGAGTATCTTGAGTCTAAAAGTTAATTAGTCTTGAAGTAAGGTATGTCTAAAAGATGATGTGAGAATGGCTCAACAAAAGTGTTCATTGTTGTGAGTATCTTGAGTCTAAAAGTTAATTAGTCTTGAAGTCAGGTATGTCTAAAAGATGATGTGAGAATGGCTCAACAAAAGAGATCATTGTTGTGAGTATCTTGAGTCTAAAAGTTAATTAGTCTTGAAGTCAGGTATGTCTAAAAGATGATGTGAGAATGGCTCAACAAAAGAGATCATTGTTGTGAGTATCTTGAGTCTAAAAGTTAATTAGTCTTGAAGTCAGGTATGTCTAAAAGATGATGTGAGAATGGCTCAACAAAAGAGATCATTGTTGTGAGTATCTTGAGTCTAAAAGTTAATTAGTCTTGAAGTCAGGTATGTCTAAAAGATGATGTGAGAATGGCTCAACAAAAGTATTCATTGTTGTGAGTATCTTGAGTCTAAAAGTTAATTAGTCTTGAAGTCAGGTATGTCTAAAAGATGATGTGAGAATGGCTCAACAAAAGAGATCATTGTTGTGAGTATCTTGAGTCTAAAAGTTAATTAGTCTTGAAGTCAGGTATGTCTAAAAGATGATGTGAGAATGGCTCAACAAAAGTATTCATTGTTGTGAGTATCTTGAGTCTAAAAGTTAATTAGTCTTGAAGTCAGGTATGTCTAAAAGATGATGTGAGAATGGCTCAACAAAAGTGTTCATTGTTGTGGGTATCTTGAGTCTAAAAGTTAATTAGTCTTGAAGTCAGGTATGTCTAAAAGATGATGTGAGAATGGCTCAACAAAAGTGTTCATTGTTGTGGGTATCTTGAGTCTAAAAGTTAATTAGTCTTGAAGTCAGGTATGTCTAAAAGATGATGTGAGAATGGCTCAACAAAAGAGATCATTGTTGTGAGTATCTTGAGTCTCAAAGTTAATTAGTCTTGAAGTCAGGTATGTCTAAAAGATGATGTGAGAATGGCTCAACAAAAGTGTTCATTGTTGTGGGTATCTTAAGTCTGAATGTTAGGTTAGTCTGGGTATCTTAGGTCTGAATGTCAGGTTAGTCTGGAAGTTAGAAATGTCTAAAGGTTGATGTGACAATGGCTCAAAAACAGATTCATTTTCAGTTGTGGGTATCTTAAGCCTAAATGTTAGGTTAGTCTGAAAAACATAGTTAGACCGGAGTGTCCGAAATGAACCAAAAGTGGTCAGAAAATTAGAAAGTGGTAAGAAATGGTGTAGAGAACATTGAAATCCAATATTTGCTTGAATTTTGCCAATTTCAAAAATGTTTTTCTTACATTATATTTATATGAAATGTTGGTGAAGTAGATTGAATGTGTATTTTTTTCAAAATTATTTATTATCTATTCAATTCAAAAATCGAGGGATCGAAAGTTTTTTTTTTTTCTTTTATCGAAAAAGCTAAAATTTAGTATTATTTTTTATTTTATTTTATAAGTTAAAAAATAACAGTTAAAAAAAACTTTTATTTAAAAGTTTTAAGAGTAAAAGTTATTTTGGAACTTTATGAAAATAAGAGTTAAAGTAACTCTTTTATTTTTTTCAATGTGAAATAAAAGTCTTAAGTATTTTAATCAAGAATTTTAGGGTTGAATAAGATAAAAATAAGTGAAATGTTCTTTGTTTAAAATTTTTTTTCTATTTATTTACTTTAAGTATATTTGTTGATACAAAACAGAAAATTAACATCATTAGCTGTAATTTATTCCTTTAAATTTTTTCCTACTAAGCGTTTTAATAACAATTACTTTAAAACTTTTATTATTTAAGTTAAAAAATAACAGTTAAAACATTTTTTTTTTGAAAAATGTTCAAACCCAAAACGTTATAACTTTTACTTTTTCAAAATGAAAATAAAAGTAAAAGTTTAATAAATACTTTTTTAAAATAAAAGTTAACAATTACTTTCAACCACTGGAAAAATTTTTTATTTAAATATTTTATTTCTGTTTTCTTGTGCATTTTTTTTTTGTCATACCTTTTTATAATGCCTATATTTTCTTTCTAACAACTTTACGTTTGCAAAATGGATTACGTTATTATTTTTCATTGCATAATTCTCAATAATAGTTATCTTTTTCATAACATTTCGTATGAGATTTCTTTAATTTCTTAGTTAACAACCGCAATGATTAATCACCAAAATTTATTTTGTACCAATTACTGCATTAAATGTAGTCTATGTATCATTAAGTCTCTTTATTATTTAACCTGTTCATAATTCTACGGAAATGTATAATTGTCCAGTAATACTCGTATGATGTAAAATAGCTGTATAACATTATATTCGAAAACAGTAGGTTAATATAAATGCCGAGCTAGAATAAATACTTGCTTGGCTTCGAATCGGCCAAAATAATTGTAAGAAAGTAGTCCCTCGCTGGTAATTAGTTTTCCGCAGCATTATTCCAAGACCAATTGAACGGCTAATTTATATCGGAGTTTTGTCAATTAGTAAGAAATGTGGATCCTAATTCTCCTGCAGGCGACGGGAAATTGGCCAAGAGCTGGGAAATAGTAATTTCCCAGTCTCTTTCCGGATAATTGGAAAGTATTCGAGTTGTAATGTACATACAAATTAGCTGAGTTAAATTTTTAGAATGTGTGGTTGAAGTATAGATTTAGTATTTTTATTGGTAATGCGTCGGCGCTAATAGCCAAATAGTTGATGCGCCGTTAAAAACGAAAAAAAAATTGGTAATGCGTTTTGTACAGTCATAGTATGGCATAGTTTTAACACCTGTTATGCACAATTTTATCCTTTAACTAGCTGTTACCCGGCGTGCCATGCTACACCTACTTTCTGCATCTAGAAAATCCAAAAGAAATTAGAAACCAAATAAGTAATATTAAAATCTAATAACACATATTTGTGTGTTATTGGGGTCCACAGTTTCGAACCCGTGACCTCCGCATTGTGAGTCCTTAGAGACGATTTTCACCTAGCCTATGACCCTTCCCAGATCAAGACCTACCTGTGTGCCAAGTTTGGTCAAATTCGGTCAAATGCTGTGAATTTGTATAAGGAACAAATATACAGACAGACAGCTGGTAGATGTTTTTTACCTAGCCTACGAGACTTCCCTGACCAAGTCCAACCTTTGTGCCAAGTTCAGTCAAAACCGGTCAAACGGTGTGGATTTGTATATAAAACAAACAGACTAACAGACAGACACATGATTTTTATAAATATAGATGAGTGGGTTCATCAGGTCACATGTCACGATTAAATTAGTTGAAGAGTGTTTTAGCTCGTTTTTTCACCCCCTTATTAAGATGAAACCCTATGGATGTTGACGTCTTGACAAAATCGGAGAGTGCCGATTAGAAAATATCACGTTTCAGAAATCAAAAAACTTAATAACCGTGTTCAATATATACCGTGTTGTAATTCAAATGTTTTTTTGTTTTTTTCTATATTTATTTGTCTGTTCGGTCTCTAACTGGCTCAAAAATGGACCATTTTGAATGATTAGGAGCAAAATGGTCTGTGTGGTTTGAAATATAAAGTTCATTAACCAACAGAATCCTTCACGAGAAACATGTTTTCTTTGGGTTAAAGAAAGCGTAATGCTTACGTTTTTGGATAACTAGGCATCCATGTACACGTTTTAAAAGCAATTGGAAGTGGATGTTCATATTGTTTTGTCCATATTTCTGAACAGCAGGAAATCCCTCTGCTAAATACGGACTAATCATAAGCACAGCTGGAGGAACATGTCCCTCTACGAGAAATCAATTGTCCCACCATCCACATTTTCCTCTTCAAAAGCAACATTGCTGAATGGCGCATTCACAGAACGCAACTATAAAACTCATTAAAACCCCATTACTTATAAAGGGTCAGATTCATAATATGAAATACAGATTTTCATAATATTTGGACTTTTTGGCAGCCTTATACTGCAGCAAGGGCCAGGAGCCTCGATGTGGCGAAAGACAATATATAGGATTTAAGGGACTACAGGATAAAATAATTGGCTATTTTTACCTTCTCATCATTTATTTTCTATCTACTATTTGTCAAATACCACTCACTGACCTATCATCGCCCAGCCCAAACCACTAGACAGGAAAATTTGAAATTTTGACAAGGACAGTCCCCTTTGAACGTAAACACTCGCTAAGAAAGGATTTTTAGATACTCGAATTTCTAGGTATTTTTAGAGTGGTTTGAATTTTTATTTGGTTACAGAGCAGGCAAGCCAAGGCAGCGAGCGACAACAGGGCAGCTGTTATCGTACTGTATCTATTTCATAATATTATATCTGTTTGTGCATCATTTCAACTATATTGGCAGATCTTGAATTACTAGAAATAAACTGTGATTTTGTCCCTCGTAGAGTTTACCCTGTACCTGGTAATGGTCTCTTCCTTAAACTCCTGTTACTGCTAACCTATAGATAACGAGTTATCTATCTGGCCCCAATGTCCAGAAACATTATACTTTGATTACTTATCAATTGATGAATAACTTATTCTATGACGGAAACCGTGCTAAAATAAACTGCAAAAAATTATCTAGTAGCGTTAATTTTGATGATACATTATTTAACGTAATAAAATAATTACTTATCTGCCGTGACGAAGCACAGGTATTCAGCTAGTCTTTGATATTTCTTGAAAACTTTGAAATAACTGCTAAAGTAAACTGTCAAGGCTGCTCTTTTTTGTTGTGTTCTTCCAAAGGAAACCCGTTAATTAACCCAAATCCAATGAGAAAGATCAATATGAAAATAAACAAATATATTATTGGATTTTCAAGCCTTGGACAACTTTCCTAAAGGGGCTAAACGTTTTAAAGGGTTTTCATGAAAACAAGAGTACCATGATGTGATGGCATTTGCCACAGGAAATCTATTTAGACCAAGTCATTAGCGGTTGGACCAATCCTATTTCACAAGCCGACCAATCATATACTCGGAAAGCAGGTAGATAGCCAATAGAAACCTGGACCAACAAGATCAAAAGCCTACTTCCCGAAGCTGATGGCCCCCTTGACATCTACTACCGGCTCATAAAGGACCTAAGTGGAAACTAGTCGGGTATTCTGCGTCCGATGGATTTCGGGTGAAACTAGCGAGATTAGTTCAAAGCGTATCCAGTAGCCGCTTTGTTATTTGTTGGAGCCGGAAAAAAACTGTAATATACCAAATGTTCTTCGTAACTATCGTGTCCTGACAATCAAAAGACAAGCCAATCTATTTGGTACTCAATTCAGTAGTATTAAAATAACATACAAACATTACTACCACACTCATAACTCCTAAGTCTTAAACCCCCAATAGACCATTTAAATACTTTTGAGGAACGTCTAATCTATGTGGTACTACTTGTTGTTGGAAAAATTTGTAATATAAAGAAAAAACTTCTACCACCATTCTAAAATAGTATAACAAATAGAATTGATGCTTTAGAACGGCCCTTACCTGCCTCTCAAGACGCAATCCGGAAGTACCGACTGGAAAATATTTTCAGGAACCAATAGATCTCGAAAATAACGGTGGTTCGAATTTGTATATATCGAAAATGTAAGCGAAAACGACCCCCCCCCCCCCCCCCCGTCTTTGGATAACGAACTAGACCTTGATAATTAGATGAAAGAATTTTTTTACCAAATTTCATCAATATCGGACCATTCTTGAGCCTGTGAGAGAGTGAAGAGACGTATTTATACTATATATATACACATTTATACATATATTTATGAAATTAGATACAAAAATCTTTCATCTAATTTGAAAGGTCTAGTTCGTTAACCAGCAGAATTCGTCCTCCGAAATGTGGAAATTCACACAAAAAAATAGTAATGTTTATTATAGATTAGTATTATTTATTATAGGTTCCTTCACATAGGAAAACGAATGAAACAATTTGCAAGGCGATATCTTAAACCGTATTCGAGAATAGCAGAAATAATGTTTTTGTAACTTATTTTCGGTTTGGTAACTTAGAATCGTGGAATTCAAGTGCAATATTCTCTACATGTTTGAAATTCAACAAAACAAAGATTTTTATATTTTGGTTACAATTGGAGTTATTTGGAAGTATTTGAAAAAAAAAAAAAAAAAAAAAAGAAAAAAAAAAAAAAAAAAAAAAGTTCGTAAATATCTTGAAAACGGTTGAGAATTTGTGGTAAGCGGAAAACGACCAATCGAAAGTTTACTAAAATTTCTACGAAATAGGTCGTAAGGCAATTTTTGATGAGGCGAATTGAATCGTTGAAATTCAGACTTAATTCTCAAATATGAACAAGAAGTTCCAATAATTTTTATTATTGATCCTTTTGCTGGACTCAATAAATAAAACAAAACGGATTGTGTATATTTATATACATATATGTATATGTATATATATATATATACATGTATATATATTTATGTATATATATATATATATATATATATATATATCAAACGCAGAAGCATGTATGTATCTATTCTAGGAGAAAACGTTATTTATACCCGTAATTTCTTGATAAACTCCGAAAATTCCAAACCAAACCAATAATTTAATTTTTCCTTCGTCCTGTTGTTAGCCGGAATCCAGAGAAACCATACGAAAGTTATGAGAGCGAACGGGAGCTTCTGGAGTAAGTTTGACCACTAACCCTCAATAAATAGTTTCAGTAGGATGGGTGGGGGCTTGACCAGGCTCCCAGAGTTCGGCTTCGAGGTTTTGACTCTGTACGCCGACCGCTGGAACTAAATCGCTTAGTAGCTTTGTTACTTATCAATAGGGAACGGATGTTTATGAAAAATAAAATTGAAAATATGTACATATAAATTTAACTATTTATAATGAAATATGTAATAAAAAATTGAAAATATTTAGTAAAGAAGTACCTAAAACACCATAAAATATTGAAAATAAAAGCATAAAACAGAAATAGGAACTCTGTTATTATAAAAGCAAAGGACAAAAGTTGAAAATTTATAGAACATAATGACTATAAGTCTATAATATATTTAAAAATAAAGCATTAATAAAAATTCGGGTCTCATTATAAAAGGGAAAAAAGAAGTTGAACATTTCTCCTGATGAAAAATATTTTGGAACATTGTTTGCAACATCTATTTTAAATTCTCAAACGATAAATGACGCCGGTCTGATCTGAGTATATTTCCGAATGGGCTGAATGATCTTTCAACGTCTACTGATCTTAACGTAGAAAAACGAATGAAACCATTTTAAAAGCCTTCCTCTAATTTTATTTTTAGTATCCTCATCAATTTGAATGCATTCCATATTTCTTACATAATTTATTATGTCATATTCCTTTAAAGGCTTTAAAATATTAAAATTGTCACTAAGTGGTAAAAAGTTTAAAAGGATATGATATAATAAATTATGTAAGTAATATGGAATACATGCTAGGAAGTATTGGGATTGACGAGGATACTAAAAATAAAATTAGAGGAAGGTTTTCAAAAAAATTCCAGAAGAAATATTAAACATTTTAAAAGCGATATCTGTAAACGTTTTCGAGAAATATTGAAACACCTACTTTTCCAAATTAATTTTGAGTTTGGGTATTCAGAAACCATTAATTCAGTTGAAACTTCTTCCAGACGTTTGATATTCATCTAATCTAAGATAAATAAATTTTGGTTCTGTTTGGAGTTAAGGAAGTACTACAAATAGAATATTTCATTAACAGGCAAGAAATGTTTGGATATTTTCCTACATTTTTTAAAATACTTCGAAAACGGTTAGGGAATCTTGGTAAGTGGAAGGTAGCCAATCGAAACCTTACTAAATTCCCTACAAAAGTTTCGATGGGGCGATATCAATCAGAGAAATAAGTCCTTTAAACTTCAAAATTGTTAGTTTTCTTCTTTTATCACTTTTTACCTAACGTTTTAATTGGTTATTGTTTTTTTTTAATTAAATTCAATAGTAAAATTAGTATTTTAATAAAATAAGGTATGAAAAGAGAAACGTATTGGTAATAGCGTTCCCCATGTATCTGTACCTGTTGTGGCGCCTTAAATCTTCTTTCTCTTTGGAATATCATTTTAAATTTTTCACGAAAGATCAAAACCTACCATAACTGCTTTTTCTTTGCTAATGACACTAGGAATAAAAGTCCGTCACGCAGGAGCTGTATAACTAAGCACTTTCCTCAGAATTTGGGTAGTGTAGACTGCTTTCCAGAACAATTTGCTTAAAATATCCTACATAAATAAAATAAAAACATGAATAGTTCTCTTTTAATTTTGTAATGAGTAACTGATAAATTATTAATTTGCTTCCAGAGTTATGTTTACACATGGGACCTACTACACTACGTAATAAATACAAAATCCTCATATTATCGTATTTTGATCTAACGCAGGAACCGGATACAGTCCCTCTAGCGCTCCTTGCGGCGCCTTTGTGAACCTATGTCTGGCGGGCTTTTCTATTGAAATATAGGTACTTACGTATTAGCGTCAAAGCAGGTTAAAGAGGCGGGTCTCGTTCAGAGATCTGGATCATGGATAACGCATTTCTATTGGTCAATCACTATCAGAGATATCATCTAATGTGTTCATAGTAGCCATCTTGTTCCCTTTGTCTTTTTAACGCAATTCATTTGAGCTTTATTTACCCACGCAATTGTTGTTTTTTTTTTTTGTTACGCGATTTCAGTTTTTTTGCGAGTTACCGACAACAGAATAGCTAAGATGAAAGCTACTGTTTCGAAACGATGCTAAATCGTATATCAGTCCATTATCCAGCGAAAAACCATCGTTGATCTATGTTATCAACGAGTTAGATTGACTAGAGTGTTGATATAACCTTGAGCGAGCGTAGCGAGCGGAAACGCATAGTAATTATGCTATTAAAATAAGTGCTTCGCGTTTTCGCTAGCTAAAGGTTATATCATAACTCTAGTTAACCCAAATCGTTGATAATCCCGTCGCCATATTGGCAAAAACTGATTTGACTCCTTGATCCAGCTCTCTGAGACCCGACTCTTTAACCTGCTTTGACGCTAGTACGTAAGTACCGAAATATATTACAAAGTAAACCTCCCTTTCCGATTGACCGATTCAGCTCATTCAGCTTACAACACTTCTTCCTCATGAGTTACCCACGACGTATACTGCGTTTCGTTACAATACAGCAGAAATTACGACCAGTATGAGTATATTAGTAATTTGGGTCCGGAGAAAACCCCCCCTCCTAATGAACCGATTTAGTTTATTATTACAACACATATTTACCTGTAGATTACCACTACGAATACCGAGCTTCGTCGAAATATACCAAAAATCACGGTTGGTAGTGGCGAATTGGTATTGTGGGTCTGGAGTAAACCCCCCCCCCCTACTAATGAACCGATTTAGTTTATTTTTACAACACATATTTACCTGTAGATTACCACTATGAATACCGAGTTTCGTCGAAATATACCTAAAATCACGGCTGGTAGTGGCGAATTGGTATTGTCGGTCCGGAGTAAACCCCCCTCCTTATGAACCGATTTAGTTCATTTTTATATCTTACTTTTCTCTCTATATTACCAGTACGAATACCAAGTTTCGTTGAAATATAACAAATATTACGGCTGAAATGGTCAAATTAGTGTTTTGGGTTCGGGGTAACCCCCCCCCTTCCGGTGGACCGATTTTGGTGGTTAACGAACTCGTTTGCTAATTGAATGCTATATACCAAGTTTCGTGACGAAAAAACAAAAACTCTGGCCGCTATCGTGTTAACAGATATATATATATATATATATATATATATATATATATATATATATAGATAAATAGATATATATAAATTTTAACGTGGGTCATTTTCGGTGTCTACTAGGTAGGATCGATAAAGATTTGAAGAAATTTTTCAAAAATTCCGTCATGGGTCCAACCTCAATAGCTACTTTCCTTCGGAGGAAAGTGCTAAAAACGGAACAGCGCTAAGATCTTGAAGTTCCTGCGAGCCGGACTGTGATCTATGAGGGCTTCTAAAACATGACTTTTTTTAATCGGCACTTCCGGATTGTTTCATGAGGTCAACCTTATAAGCGGGTTTCCCCCCTTTGGAGGGAGGGAGTATACGCGCTAAAAGGCCAACATTATTCAATATATTTTTTATTTGATCTTACATAGATTCTAAAATAGATTCTAAAAACATTATTCAGGAATGCAGCGTACACTATCCGCCTTCTAAATAACTAAATTCCTTAATGTTTGAACTAAATTCCTTAATGTTTGAACTAAATTCCTTAATATTTAAACTAAATTCCTTAATGTTTGAACTGAATTCCTTAACGTTTGAACTAAATTCCTTAATGTTTGAACTAAAGTCCTTAATGTTTGAACTAAATTCCTTAATGTTTGAACTAAATTCCTTAATGTTTGAACTAAATTTCTTAATGTTTGAACTAAATTCCTTAATGTTAGTTAGTCAAATTCGAGCTGTAACTATGCAATAGGAAGCTTTGTAAAGTCTGATCGATATTCTATCAAGGTGTATCGTGTGTCAAAACAAAGGGAAGATCTCCTCGGGTTTCCAACGGTCGGTGGTGGGGGGTTGCTTTATCAGCTGTTGAGGAGTCGAGGAACATCCGTGGCGGATCAAATGTTCTATAAACATCATTGCTCTAAAACCCCAAGAGGTGGCGAAACAAGATTTACTGAATAAAGGTTCATTTTTGAGGTTGCACTCATTAATGAATGTATCGAAATTGTCTGCAAAATATTCATTATATGATTTGCGTCTTGTAGTATCATTCATGCAAATTTGGAAGAAAACAACTATTCAGGATGATATCACCTAAAATCGCCTGGAATGACCTAGACCGACCGAATCTCTAAAAAAGGCAATACAATTCAATGAACGCTTTCCCTCAATCAAACAAATTTTCTTAAAAGAATGTTCCCGGGTCCAGACTGGGTATAAAATAAAAACAGTTGTTGACGCTTTGGACAAGAATGAAGCAGCTGCCATTACTAAGGCTTCGATGGTCTTCCAGACCAACGAAATTCGTGGTGCACTCGCATTCCTAAGAGCACAATTCTCAGATCTTCCAAATCTCATTGGAATCGTCAACACTGGAGCTAAAAGATGCGATAAAATACTTCTCTACGACGTCTTGTGACGTAAACGTTTCTTGCAATTAAAAAAGACACAGTGATCCAGACACAAAGGGTAAGTCTATCTCAGTTTCCCCTTTATTTTTTTCACTTACAAAATAAAAATAATATCAAAATATGTAGCAAAAATATTTATTTATGGCAAATATGTTTAAATATGGATTTTTGACAAAATATGCAAAAATATGTAAAATAAATGCTTTAAAATCACTTAAAACGTGTAGAAATATATCGATAATAACAATTAAAGAATAAGAAAAAAATTTTAAACACAATAACATCCGTTCCCTACTACACTGGCCAATAAGACAAATTGTTATTGTGTTACACGAACATAAGACGGATATTCTGATGTATTTTTTTCACACTGAATCCGAAAATGGACATAAAAAAGATACTGAACACATGATAACAAAAAAAAAAAATCTTGAAGAGAAAATAAATGTTATGCGCCTAAACAGGAAACTGACAGTTTCATAAGCGACTCCCCCACCTTCTCAACATTCGCTCTTGGAAACACATTAACCTGTTTTAAATTGTCTTACCTTGTTTTAGTAAAATACTCATGTTACTGTTCAATGCAATTAAACTAACCAACAACCAATAGAAATGAATGAATGAATGAATGAAAAAAAAATACTTTATTCTGGGACTTCGTCCCATAAGAATAAAAATAAATACAAAACAAACAATAAACAAATTTAACATAAAATATGAATATGAATAAAGAAAAAAACAAAAGTATTAAAAACACGAATACAAATATTATAAGTGAAGCCTTAAATAATAAAATGAAATATAAGTAAATATGTACATAAATTAAAATTGGATTGGGGCAATGATGATATAATGTTCAGAGGGGGATGGGAATAAAATTAAATAGTTTAAAATAAACAAATAATATTAAAAAAATTATATAAATATTAAAGAAATGGGGGCTATAAAATGATATGAATAAGAATAAATACATAAACACGAGAAGAAAATAACAATATAATATATAAAGGTAATCTGGTCTTCCTGGTGGTCAAATCTTAAGAAGCGTCTTCCTGGGAGGATAGGAGAAAAGCAAAGAGGCGGGATTTAAATATAGGTAAGGAAGGAGAGTGTCCTTATCGAAAGAGGGGTAGAGTTCCAGAAGGAGGTGGCTCGGGGATGAAGGAACGGTCAAAAAAAGCTGTTTTATGAGTGGGAGGATAGAGATTAGAGGGACGGGAGCGGATACCACGGGAATGGACAGAGGATTTAAACTTAAAAAGGTAAACAGATACAAACCCCGTTCAAAAGAGCAAAACTGGCAATTATGAAGTTTCAAGTCCTTATTTATCCGATTGACATCGCCCCACGAAGATTTATACAAATTCGAACCACTGTTATTTTCGTCATCTATGGGTTCTGAAACATGAATTTTTCTAGTCTGAACTTCCGGTTTGCGCCAACCTCAAAAGCAGGTTTCCTCACTACTGGGGAGGGAGGAGCCGCGCTAAAAGGGTGAATCAGAGCAAATTAGGAATTCATTGTATTTTTATTATTGTCTAGGTACTTATGCCATACTGAAATCACGTTAGTATGTAAATATACACTGACTAGAAGAATAAAAATACAATTTAGCACAAATTTGGTACATATGGAGGGTACAAAGCACAGCTAGACCGAAGTCCATGTCATACAGTTTTCAGAAAATGAGGATTATGCGTTGTAATTGCTGATACTTTGTATAAATCCTATTCCAGTATAAGTCTTACAAAAAATTCAACGTAAACACTGATCTTAATTTTAAATATCTTGGACTTTAAACTTGGACTTGGCTTACTTGTGCTCTGAAATCACAAAAGAATGACTTCCAGATGTGTAGCAAGAACTACGACATGTGGCAAAATAATGAAGTTAGGACTTAGTCTCCTGTAGCACTGAAAGAGCCATTTTAGTAATACTCTTCAATGCCATTACAGCATAAAATATCAAAAATGGACTTGTTCTAGTATTGCTCTGAGTCCTCTATATGAGTCTTCATTTTTTTATTTTATGTGAAGTTTCATCTTCCCTGCCATTTTGTCTTCAATAGATTTTTTAAATAATTTATTATTTCCTGTCAGTCCTTCCATATTGCATAATCGTGCCAACGTCATAAGCGGCCTTTCCCGCCTCTTAGAGAGAAAGCGCGCTGAAAGATAGCACTCACGGCCGTTATCATAAAACTTACTTAAAATCCAGTTTAAACTTAATTTTCAAGTAGCAACATAAAGGTGAATTATTTTCCCACTCGCTTTGTTTCGGAAGCTATATCAGAGCGAGGAAAACTAAAAGCGCAGTAGCCATAAACAAAATTCTAAAACAAAGCAAGATATACTGTAGCGGGAATTAGGGCTTATCTAATTTTACGGTAAGACTAAGTTGAACTTGCGGCTTGTGTTTGGGGTCGGGCTTTAGTTGGCCAGGGGCTTAAACCCTTTCTGCTTGTGGAACTTAACAGCTGAATTACAACTACTTTTACTTCACTAAAAACCATTATGAGACGAGGGGTTCTCGTTAGTTCCAGTCGGCTTGGAACAACCTTACAGGAAAATACTCTTGGGCCTAGTAGAAAATATTAAATTCCTAATAGTAGGAATTTCATAATTTTTATCACTCAGGAACTTCGTCATCTGAGCGTGTTTCCACTCTCGTCACCAGAGTAAATAAAATAAAAATAAGCATGGAATACAAATTGTTAAAATTTTATTTTGATGTTTCGTGAAACGTATCAAGGTTGATGCTTGAGATCTGCAAAAAACGCGAGTTTTTTTTTTTTGGCAACAACACAATGAATAATATTACAATTAATTATTCAGACATTCGGCAACTACAGTAACTTCTAGCGTTCTTAGCAATGCGTAAACTTGAATAATTAATATTTTATTATTTTTGAACTTTTTACTTTAATAAATCTTTTCAAGTTTTTATGTGGCAAGCGTTGAGTAGGCAGTGTGAGTAATTTCCGTTTAGGATACTGTCAGTTTTCTGTTGTGGCACATAAAATCTTACATTACTTCTTTTTTAGATTTTATTTTTGGTATATTTTTCAAGAATGATCAAAATCTACGAATAACTGTATCAATTCCTTCACTAATGACGCTAGGGCTATAAACGAAAACGCACTATGATGACGCTGTTCCTGCGAATCGGACTTTTTTCAGTATTGAATAAAAATGGTTAATTTTGATGAAAATTGATATTAAAAAGAATTTATCTATATTAATGGGGGTCGAGGTTAGCTCAGTGGTAGAGCACTGGACTAATAAGCTGGAGGCCTGAGTTCAAATCCTGAGCAAGCACTAAAGATTTTTTCTTCTAGTGTCTTCGCTCATGGGTTGAATTCGGCCTCCCTGACCGTCCCTAGGCCAACCCAGCCTTTAATTAATTTAATAATGGGTACCTTGTGTGCTAATGACTCCAGCAGTCGATGCGGCCAAGGGAAAAATCAGGCGGCCGGAGCATAGTACTGACCACACTATCTCCCTAGTGTGCCGTATACCTCTATAGTATCTACCCCTCAGGGCCCTCGTTGCCTGTTACGGGACTGATTTTTTTTTTTTTTTTTCTATATTAATGAAAAGTGTAATTGTATACAAATGATTTATAGGAATGAACATTTTATAATCTGATTATTTTTTCCCCCATTTATTTATTTGAAATCTGTAAAAACTATTAACAGTACAATGATCATGTTTGTTGATGCAGATATTATGTACAGGTTGACCGAAACAAATAAAATAAAAAGTCCGACTCGCAGGAACTGCAGCATCTTAGCGCGGTTCCGTTCATGTCCCTAGTGCCATTTGATAAGCTTAGAAAAGAAATAAACTTATTTTTTTTATATATCTCGTGAAAATTGTCAAAATCCTCTCGAACATCTCGAATAAAAGTGATATTAAGGCGTCAGGGACACCGACAGTAGCTAACTTTTACACAGAAGCGGAAATTACAGAATCTGGCTCTCATTCTAAAGCAAAGGTCTATAAATCAATACAAAATATGCCTAATAAAGCCTTTCTAGTGGATACAGAAGCATGGGCGTATATGAGGGGGGGGGGGGCTGAGGAGGCTGCAGCCCCTCCCGAAATTTTGAATTGATGATAAAAACTTCTCGTAAAACCCTTAAAAATAAATTAAATAAGATCACTTAGTCCATAAAACATATTTTATTTTACGTGTAATAGCGTTTTAGTTGCCTAAAACTATTCCAAGCTCTAAATATTTAGTATTCCATACCCTGGAAATGGTCTCAGCCCCCCCGAAATTGTTTTTATATACGCCCATGTACAGAAGGATCAAGAAGAAGTACACAAGATTGAGAAGAATACCCTGCCTAATATAGCCTATATAGAATAATATGCCGAATAAAACCTATCTAGTTAATACACAAGGACAAATAAAAGTCTTGACGAATAACAAGTCAAGAAAAAAAACTTTATTTAACAAAATAAAACAAAGTTTAGTTGCCCAACTAAAATAGAATAATATACCTAATTAAGTCTATGGAGTAGACACAAATGGACCAAAAACAAGTCTTGTGGAATATTGTTTTTTTTTCTAATTAAATACTTTTTATCAATATTTAGTATATAACATTTGTTGAAAACTATTGATTGCTAATTGATGAATCGGTACAACTAAGTAGTCTTTATGAATATTTAGTATATAACCTATGTTTGGATCTGTGTTTTTGGGGTGCTCTCCGCCTAGGCTTTGTATTTGTGTCGGCAGATACCTGGGGTATATTTACAGCTCTTGATGATTAACTCTTAGCAGGTAAATTTCCTGCGGACCTTCTGCTTCTACGGGCATTGAACCGCCATATTCGCACATAGTATCTAACCGTTGTGAAGTTTATTTTTTGGATTTAGGACTTAATATACATATGTAGACTAAATCATAGCAAGAAGTAATCCTCCGTCGTCGGTTCTTAACTATGTAGACTCGCTAATGTTATCCAATCTTAGATACATCGTATTTAAAATCCACAGCAAAAACACGACATTTCATCAGAATCCCCTGCTGAATAAAACTTATATAGAATAATATGCAAAATAAAGCCTATCTAGTGGATAAAAATAGAGGAAAAAAGCCGTTCGTGGTGGTAGAAAATCTTAAAAGTATTTCGCTCAGAAATCTCCGAAATATTGTCACTAATTTTACGTATCCTGTTTTATAGCCAAATAGATTTATATTCTATAATCAATAACTAAAACCTACTAACAATAAAAAACTATGGGTAACAGATGAAAATAGGGAATACCAAGAATAATTCTAAAGAACGAAATCAACACCAGTACTGTAATCTAGATATTCATACGGCATCTTCGAATTCTAACAAACAAAATATTGATTCTAATTATACGTATCCTGTTTTATTGACAAATACATTTGACTACTATAAGCAATTAAAAACACTAGGGAATATGCCAAAGAACTCGGAATAGGAGCCTCGACAGTTTCAAGACATTTGAAGGAAATCGACAAATCCAAAACGTACATTTCATACGGTACAGCCTGATATATTTTTAACAATGAATTGCTTTTCTTATTTTAATTAATCTGTTTTATTGTCAAATACATTATCCTACTATAACCAATGAAAAAACAACAAGGAATAAAAACAAACAAGAAGAACCGTTCGAATAAACGAAATCAATTACTTCAAAGTTCAAGCACTTATTTCTCCGATTGACATAGCCTAATCAAAAATTGTTTCAGAATCTTTTTTGTAGAAAATTTAGTAAGCTTTCGCATGGTAACCCTCCGTTTACCAATATTCCTAACCGTCTTCGAGATATCAGGGAATGTATACGAAGTTCCCAAAACATTTCATGTCTGTTAATAAAATATTTTATTCTAATCCTTCCTTAGCTCCAAACGTAACCGAAATTTTAACATATTAGTGTTGATGAAATTCAAACATGCAGAAAATGTTTCAACTGAATCTCATAATTTTAAGTATCAAAATCAAAGACAAAAAAAACAGTTCGAATAAGCGAAATCAATTACTTTAAAGTTTTATGCACTTATTTCTCCGATTGACATCGCCTAATCAAAACTTTCATTAGAACCTTTTTTGTAGAACATTTAGTAAGCTTTCCAATGGTATTCTTCCGTTTCCCGTGATTCTTAACCTTTTTCGAGATATTAGGGAAAGTATACAAAGTTACCAAAACTTTTTTTATGTCTGTTAATAAAATATTTTATTCTAACCCTTCCTTAACTCCAAACGCAACCAAAATTTCAACATATTAGTTTTATTGAAAGTAGAAGATGCAGTAAATGTTTCAACTGAATCCCATGATTCTAAGTACCCAAACCAAAAATGGCATTCAAAAATTATTTTTTTCAGTTTTCTCGAAAACGGTTAAAGCTATCGCCTTGAAAATGGTTTCATTCGTTTTCCTAGCCCAAGAAGCCTATAAAACGAGTACTTACAAGCTTATGAACTCAAAAACGTAAGCGTTACGATTTTTTTGCGCGAATTTCGCCCCAAACGCCATCTTCCAGTGGGCGGATTTTGCTGGTTAACGAACTTGACCTTTCAAATTGGACGACAGATTTTTGTAGCAAATGTCATCAAAATCGGACCATCAGGGAAGCCAGAAATGAGCGAACAGACAAATATATATATATATATATATATATATATATATATATATATATATATATATATATACAAATTCGAACCACCGTTATTTTCGGTCTCTAGGGGTTCTGAAACGCGAAATTTTCTTGTCGGCACTTCCGGATTGTTTCATTGTATCAACCTTATAAGCGGGGTTCCTCCCTATGGGGGAGGGAGGAACCGCTCTAAAAACATAAAAAAAAAAAAAAAAAAAAATGGAAGAAGCACTTCCAGAGATGTCTCAATAAATATTTTAATGATCATGATAAGATCAGGTTAGTAAATTGTCTCGGGCCACTGTGGAGAATTGCCTGGATGGGATCGGGAAGATAAGGATAGACCTTCGGGATGGAACATTTGGAAAAGGGTTTTAGCAAGGTCTAGGACAAATGGGATGTTAAGGTCATTGTGTAGGATGTCATTGAATACATGGAAAGGGGCATTTACAATGATCAAAATTAGGGTTAATTATGTGTATTTTAGATAAATTATTTCGATCATTTTGAAAAGTTGGTAACTTATTAATTTTTTTTTTTTTTTTACCACATTTGTTGCAATAATCTGTCTTATTATGAATGAATACAAATAATGAAGAAAGAAGAATAATGAATTATTTATGAGTTGACGAAAAAGTCAATAAATGAATAAATTCTTATTCAATTAAAATTTATTTGAATGATTCTTGAATAAGACCTTTATTGGATAATTTCCAACTCTGTATTCAATATATAGAAATATTTTTCACACATTTATAGGATTACCTTCTGCCACGTCTGTTAATAAATAATAATATTAATTACAATAATCCATCATCATCATCAACAATATTAATTACTCTATGCAATAAAGCTGGACGAAGAGGACTGCTGACGTCACCGGCCTTTATTGAAGTTAAGCCCTGTTGAATATGGAACATGGCAGCCATATTCTGCTTCAGTACCGTTCTAGAGTTTGCATCTATATTAGAGTCACAACTCACTGAAATTGGCATTACATTTACAGCAGGCTTCTGCTTGGAGAGTTTTCACAGACAATTTATCACGCGTCCGACGCAATATGTCGCTAAACTTCGCGCGGTAATCTCGCCGCTTATTGTTACAGGGAATAGGGCGCATTGTCATGAAGTAAACGTCTATACTAAGGCTTGTTTGTGGAATAAAATGACTTCCATCGTCTAAGTGATGCATGAACAATAAAAAAAATCTTCTTTTTTTTTTAACGTTGGAGATAGACAAGGTTTGGAGAGTTAAATATAATTACTTTTTTTTAAATAAATATATTTTTTATCAACCAGGATAGGCTTGATTTTTACTTCCTATGGGCAATAAAATCTGAATGAACCAGGTAAGCATCTAAATATACAGGGTGTCCCCTAAATAAATGGCAAAACTTCGGGAATCGATGCAGGACCATAAAAGAAAGAAAAAAAGTCCTTTGGGATGTATCTCGTTTTTGCATCGTTTCTTAAGAAAACGCAAAAAAACTTAAACACGATTATGAGAGGGCATTCTTTCATAATCTACTATATATTAATCAATTAACACTCACTCACTCACTCACTGACCTATCATCAAGCCCAGCCCAAACGACGACATCAGCTACTATATATTAATCAATTAACACTCACTCACTCACTCACTGACCTATCATCACACCCAGCCCAAACCATGACATAATCTACTATATATTAATCAATTAACACTCACTCACTCACTCACTGACCTATCATCACGCCCAGCCCAAACGACGACATCAGCTACTATATATTAATCTATTACCACTCACTCACTCACTCACTGACCTATCATCACGCCCAGCCCAAACGACGACATAAAAATTTGAAATTTTGCATGGAAACTCCATTTAGGATTTAAACACTCACTAAGAAGGGTTTCTTTTTTTCTTTTTTTTTTTTTTTTTGGCTTTTTAATGGCATGTCAACCCTTTAAGGTCATTAACGCCATTCCTTTGATTGATAATTATTGTTTAGAGATTACACATATACATAGATAAACACTTACACACACACACTCATATACACACATACATCCATACACGTACATATGCATATCAGTGTGATTTACCCATGCTTACGGAGGTATTTTTAATTTAAGGTCTAACTAAATTTTGTTGTATTGAATTTTGATATAAGGTTGAATTAAATTTTGTCAATTAACTTCGAGGCATTTAAAAAGTTGAAAAGCCGCTCTACTTGATTACTATCGTCGCCTAGAATTTCATCTAAGGAGTTAGGTAGTTGGTGTTGTTCTTTTAGTTGCTCATAAGCACGGCAATTCGTCAGAATGTGTTTAACAGTGAGTGGCACATTGCATGAGCTGCAAATTGGCGGAGGTTCCTTTGACATGAGAAAGGAATGGGTGAGGTTTGTATGGCCAATTCTCATACGGGTTAACACCACTTCCTTTCTTCTTGTGCTATTTGTTGATGTCTTCCATGATTTAACTCATCTCTTTATTTCTCTGAGTTTGTTTTCCCTTACTTGTTGCCAAACAGTTTTCCATGTATTCCAAATCAAGTCTTTCGAGTGGGCCAATAAATCAAATTTTGAAACTTTATAGAAAGGCATACCTTCTCTAATTGCTTTCCTTGCCAAGGTGTCAACTTGTTCATTTTTATTTATTCCGCAATGTCCTGGAATCCATACAAATGTAACCTTTTGTTCCTTTAAATTTAGCTCGTAAATTCTTTTAAATATATTCACTATTATGGGATGCGATGAATATGGATCACCTATAGCAAGGAGAGCAGATAGAGAATCTGTAAATATTGTTAAATGGGATTTTCTTGGAAAATTAATATTCAGGGCTTTGTCAATTACTACTAGCTCAGCTGTAGTTTTTTAAAAGGGTTTCTTTGATATTCATATTTTTAGAGGGGTTTGAATTGTTAGTTGGTAAGAACAGGCAAGTCTAGGCAACATGCGTTGCTAGGACGATAACAGGTCAGCTGTTACCGTACTGTCTCTATTTCATAATATTATTTTTATTAGCGATTAATTTCAACTATGATGGCAGACCTTTAATTACTAAAAATAAACTGTGATTGTGTCCCTAATAGAGTTTACGCTATACCTGGTGATGGTCCATCCGAGGTAATAATATCCCGAACCCTTGCACAGCCTCCTCACCCATCAGCATCCCCAGTCAGAACACTTCTTAGTAATGCTTACAAATATAATGGGTGTCTCCAATTGACATCTAAGAAACATACATTTTTAAATTTTAATGTACATTTATTATTGACATCGAATTTTATCCTGTACTGGTATATGATTGTTGACATTGGTCCGGAGCGCCGCAATTTCAAGAAAAATTATACTTCAATTACTTATCAATTGATGAATAACTTATAGTATGACGGGAACCGTGCTATTATAAACTGCACAAAATTATATAGTAGCGTTAATTTTGATGACATATCATTTACCGCAATAAAATAACTATTTATCTGCCGTGACGAAACACGGGTATTCAGCTAGTATATTATATGCCTTTTCACAATTGTGTTTTAGTTGTTTGCGTTTTTCTCGGAAACGAAGCAAAAACGAGATATATGCTAATTGCTTTTTTTTTGTTGACCCCGTGCTGTTTTTTATCGGATTTTGATAGATTTTAAGTTAGTAACACATAGACATATTTGTTTCAATCCATTGAAATGTCTAAAGCTGAAACTGGTTCGAACATTTTTTGAAAGTTTACCTCTTACACGCTCCGCACTAGTGGAAAGTCAGACACGGGGTCAATCGTCCCCGATTTTTAAATATTTTTAGAGGGGTTTGAATTGTTATTTGGTTAGAGCAGGCAAGTCTAGGCAACATGCGTTGCTAGGACGATAACCGGTCAGCTGTTACCGTACTGTATCCTTTTCATAGTATTCTTTTTATTAGCGTTGAATTTTCAACTATGATGGCAGTAAATGTAAAATGTTAGATAAGCAGAGACAAAAACTAGCTTAAAAGAACAAAACTAACAACTCTGAACTTTAAGTACTTATTTATACAAATGACATCGCCCAATCGACAATTACTTCAGAATCTATTTTATAGAGAATTTAAGCTTCAAATAATCTTCTACTTTTCAACATTTATCGAGATATTTTAGAAAGATCCGAAACCTTTTTCTGTTTGTATGTAACATATTTATTATTATTATTTTTTTTTTAAATATTTTTTTTAACTGCAATCGTATCCAAAATTTAAAACACCATATATTTTAAAATTGTTCATGAATTATTGTAATATATCGTTTTCTGTTTTGATTTTTCAATTCGGTATATTAATTTTTTTATCTAAGGAAGGCTGCTAAAGCACATGCCGAACAGTCTAAATCTGACCGACTGTCTTTCACAGTCGAAAACGAAATATTCTTTGATTTCTTATAACCTTTTCGGCTGGAAATATATCGCGTTGCTGAATGTCAGGGGTTTGATATTTATTTATTGTTTGTTACTTGAAAGACTTCTGTTACTTTCAAAATCAGCCGACGGTTAATTATACAGTAAAATTCGATTTTCACAGGAAATAAGTTTGCAAGTGGGAAAATTGCCAAAATGAGTTAAGTGCGCTATAATAATCTCCTAAGAGTTAAGTGCAAAGAAGTCACTAACTCACAGTCTTGATAGATTCAGAATTTTATATATATATATATATATATATATATATATATCTTAGCATCTCAAAAAATGAGCTGCATACAAAATGAGCATCCCTGAAAGGTTTTGAGCTTGAACTTACAAACTCATTCTCTTTAACCACCAAATTAGTTTACTACCTGTTTCAAATGAATCTTAACTATATATCTTCGAATCAGAATCAAGAGATTATTTTTATACAACAGTAAATACTCCCACAAAATGTTAGTAAAACCAACAACAGAGTTGTAAAAATGGAACTTCATCGGACCAAGAAGAATTTACGCCTTCAATATCTTGACCCAATAAAAACTGCGGTAGATGAAAATAAAGTCAAAGGGCCCATTTCCCGGAGGAAAAATTGAAAAGGTTCATAACCTAACGCGGTCAGCCTTTATGGCGATAGCTTTTCTTTACGATTTTCCTTATTTTATTTCTTACAATTCTTTTCTCTATTTTAGGTTCTCTTGCCATTTTTGACTTTAGAGTTTTTAGAATAACTTATAGTACTGAATTTCACGTCAAAAATAATTGAGCCTTCTAATAATCAAGCACAGCACCGTTAGAATAATATAATGTAGAAGAGATGATATGATACAATATAAAGGTTCTGTCCTCAAGGCCTCCACAGTTCATCCTCTTATCAACGTCAGAGGGACGCTCAGATGGCGATGAAAGGGGCGTACCCAAGAATTTAGATATATTTAGGGTCATAAGCAAGAATAAATAAATTTATATATATACATGGGTTTGTTTGTGTAGAACACATCCAGTTACTTTTGAAGTATCTATAGTGATTATAACAGTGATTCAGCGCATGTGCATAAATCATAAGGATTTCTATTGGCCTAGTCCCATGTTTAATTTTATTGGCTGTTGCTGGTAGTAACGTAACCTTCAACACTCAAGTCAATCCAAGTCGCAAAAATTAATAGAATTCTATTAATTTTAACGAGTTGGATTGACTAGACTTTTGATATCTTCTTGAGCGAGCGTAACAGGTATGCTACTAATGCTCCACCGGCCAAAAAAATCGGTAAGGAGGCCTCTAAACTTCACAATTACCATTGATTTTTATGATACTAACCTTATTAATAATAAATATTGCTTGCTGAAATATATTCTGCTTTTCATTTATAATTTACAAGCCTTAAATTATTACTTACATATGCAAGTTATCTAACGGTTAGTTAGAAACCCTATTATATAAATATAGTAGTCAAGTAAGTTTCTTTTAGTAGTGATTGCAGTGATTTTAAATAATTTTCATTACAATAATTACTTTTGATTACTGCAAGCTAATCAGTAAGTACTAAAATCACTGTTTAAAATCACGACAGTTACTTTAAAGTAACTGGATGTGCCCTTCGCAAACAGACCCATATATATATATATATATATATATACTAGGTTACATAAATAAATGTTTATATAGATTTAAATTCCCTGGATGCTTCCATTGTGAGAATCTACGCGAACGGAGAGGAAGTGCGAATGACGGCCTCCTGCGGATTGGTTATTTCCGCCTTCACTTCCTGCTGTAGGTTCTTCCAAGCTCCTTCCGTGTGAATTCCAGAACGGAACTCCAAAGGGGAGAATTCACTCCTCCCTACAGGATGTGGGATTTCCTCTCGCTTCCTCCTGTATCCAGGCTCTGTATGCCAGGAGTTCTCCTTCATACAGACCTCCACTCGCTAGTCAGATCCAAGCATGCAATATTGTTCACTGGTCTGTGTAATGTTTTTTTTTTTTTTTTTTTTTTTTTTTTTTTTTTTTTTTTTTTTTTTTTTTTTTGAGGTGATGAATTCTGTAATCACATCAGGTAATTTTTTATTTATTTGTGAGAACCCCGCGACGAACGCGATTTACCCCAGGTAATTTTTACCTCACGGATAAGACGACTTTTCTTTGGTTTTTCCATTTGTGAGTAAATTGTTTCTGTCTTGAAGGAATCTACATTAATATTATGCCTTAATGTCCTGTCATATTTTCAAAAAATATTCATGGTTTGAGGTATAGCCTGTTCGGGTCTTTTTGCGAAGACCACATCCAGTTAGTTTTGAAGTAGCAGTAGTGATTTATAACAGTTACTCGTACTCGCTGATAAGCTTACTGATTAGCTTATAGGTTCTTTGCTGGTTAATATGATCAAAATCAATTCTCTCAACTATAAAATAAGTTATTAAGCATTAAAGTTGACTGTTTTGCAGGTTATGAAGGATAACAAACAACGTTATTTGTGAACAAACATATTTTAATCGTTTTCTCTCTCTTTTTTGGATATTTTACATTTATTAGGCATTACATGCTATGCGTTTGCGCTCGCTACGCTACGCTCCGCTCGCTCAAGTAGATATCAAAACCCTAGTCAATCCAACTCGCAATTAATAGAATTGCATTAATTTTACCGACTCTAGTCTATCCAACTCGCTAAAATTAATAGGATTCCATTAATTTTTCCGAGTACGAAACCAATCCCTTTTTCTTTGTCAGGAACATCGCGAACTAATTGTAAAAGACTCATTTTTCTCACTAACATAAACAGAGCTTTTTCATAAACAAAAGCTCATTCACTGTTGAAGGTTACTTTACTCCCAGCAAGAACCAAAGCAATTGGTCATCGGAATCCTCCAATAGGAAGGAAAAGCAGTTATGCGCATGCGCTGAATCACTGATACAATCACTACTGCTACTTCAAAAGTAACTGGATGTGGTCTTCGCAAAAAGACCCGCCTGTTCATATAGACGGAAACGTGTAATTCCGCTTGCCCGAAACTTTAAGGGAAATATTGCCGACGGTTCCACCATTTGCAATCTCCCATTTCAAGGAACACTGGACTAGGGAAGGCTTTGAGAGGTCAGACAAAGGAAATAGTGTCTAATATTAATCAAGACTTAGCCAAAGCTAAAACTAAAAACGTTTTAAACCTCTACGTGATAAGGTTATAACAGAGAGAATTTTACAGCCAATTTCTTGCAAAGGGAATATAGGACTCGCCTTTCTCTCCAACTAAACCTTCAATTTGAACAGGCTATAGCTTACATTGTTTTTAGCATTTGCTTTGGCTAAGTACTAATATAAATTAAACACTATCTCCCTTGCATGACCTCTGGTCCTAAACGAGACATAATCAGTTTTTATTGAGTTTAAAGTTGCGTGTTGTTTCTTGTGATGGAAATGCAAATGGCGGAAACCGTCGGACATATTTCCCTTAGAACTTCGCGCATGCGGGATTAGAATTATCCCATCTAAATGATCGGACTATAGTGCTTTTGAAATACTACCTTCACCTCTTGCATACACAAACCCTCTATTGTTCATCGACCATAATCATAATTACAATATGAAATTACTTAAATCATAAAGACTCCAGCAGTCGCAACAAACACAAAAATCTTCACAAACCTTCCAGGGCTGTAACCATTGGGCTAGGAAACCAATTACCCAACGCCAAAAAAGAACAAATCGCACATTAGTGGACTCTAAAACAAAAATAAATAAATTTAGTTGAAATATAATTGATTTAATATTAATGGAAATATTAATTTATAAATGGAAAATTTAATAATAAATATCGATATTAATCCATTTAATTTCTTCTTATTATGAATAAAAATACGTCTAAAACTAAAAAACAAACCATTCTCTCAATTTCTTGTCCAATGGTTCTTCAGAGCACTCAAAGAAAACTACCGTTCTATAAAATGGGAATAAATTTAGCATAAAAGTTTTATACCCATTTTTACGATTTCCTGAAGAGAATTGAACATTTAAATGATAGTCTTATCATTTTACTTGCTATAGTTTATATTGCAAGGAAAACATTATTGAAGTTAGTGTTAAGTTTTATATTGATTTAGTTTTGTGTTTTTTAGAAAATTTGGGCGAAAAACCTCGCGGTCGTCAGAGCCCTACCATGTAATCATGTCCCACGAAAATGTATTCCATGCCCTTGGGATGGGGTACGCATTGCATACGTAGCATTCGAGTCAGGATATTTTTTTATTTTTTTTAATGTATTGTTTGTTTTATTTCTTTTGGTAATTCATTGTTTCCTTTATACATTTCTTTTTTACTTATACCTTCTAAATGTTTTGTATTCTTTATCTGTTTTTTTTTTTTTTTGGGCAACTCAGACACACAAATATATATATATATATATATATATATATATATATATATATATATATATATATATTCTCTATATAATATGACCTCCTCCTCATATATTTTTCTCTTCTTTTAATAAAGCCATTATTGGTCACAAAAATGCTTCAAAACTTCATTTAAACCATTTTATTTAACAGACAAACTTTTCTTCTGCATATTTTCAAGCATATCGTGTGCATGTTTTGAACTAAGTTATTAGATGACGACTAATATGTATAAGAAAACTTTGTGAAGAGAGGCCAAGTTTGCCAGAAACTAGTCGACATAAATAAGATGGTTTAAATGAATTTTTGAAGCATTTGTGACCTATAAAGCCTTTATTAAAAGAAGAGTATATATATATATATATATATATATATATATATATATATATATATATATATATATAAACGACAACGAATTTACAACGCGCTAAGACCATTGGCACGTGAATAATTTAGCCAGAACATGTAGACAGAACTGACAGAACATGTAGATGCTAGAAAATCCCGTTTACATTTTAAAAATTCATATATTAATTAAAGAAAAGAATAATAAAAAAACAAAAATTAATGAAAACATTACAAATACAATAAAATTACCATAAATAAAAAAAATGGATTTAAAAAATATACCGCTAATTTGTCTAAAAAAAAATTCATCTAGAACATACACAAATAAATATAGACAATTTATTATATGAATAATGAATGTCTAGGATGGCTGGTAAGCTGTGGATAGCACGGCAAGGGATGTCTAATAATGATAAGAGAGTTCAGAAAGTCATAAAATGGTGGCTGGTTGGCTAGTGAAGATTCATCATAGTAAATAGGATGCAAAACAGGTCAAACAACGCCACATTTATTCTTTTTATTCCACAGAACCTAGAAAACGTTCTGTGGAATAAAAATAATAAAAATGGAGGTGTTTGACCTGTTTTTGATCCTATTTACTAGTTCAAAAAGGTAGATAGATAGATATGGAGTTTGGCGCTCTACAACTAGGTTATTTGCACCTTCCAATATGTTGGTTCGAAAAGGTTTGGGTTCTTTTATAAATATTTGCTTCAGGTATTTAATTAAATTTTGAGACGTCTGTGAGTTAGTGGGGTAGGTGTAGTTCTTTGCCTGTGTGTAATGGTGTTATGCTTTGTTTAGTTACAAATTGTTAAAAATAATTTGTTACAGATTATATCATTTATTAGTTAAAGACCATTACAGTCATTATCTTAAAATCCAATATGGCAATTATAATTTAAATCAAGACTATTATAACTTAAACTAAGACTATATCATTTAAACTAAGACTATGAAAATTATAATTTAAATTAAGAGAATTATAATAAAGTTAGACTAATTACAATCTTTTCGTAAACTTCATTAATATAATATTGATGTGATTTTAATATATATATATATTCCTTTTTTATTTTTTTATATTTTTATTTTTTTTTATCTTTTTATTTTTTTTTTTTTATTATTATTTTTTTTTATTTTATCTTATTATTTTTTTAAATTTTATTTTAGTTCAAAAAGTATTTATGACAGGAAACGATTAAACCCTAGAATAGGTTAAGATGAACCCCGAATCCCAGACGTGGAGATTGGAGAAGCAAACTTCCTCTTGTGAGGAGTAATTCAATTGCATATGGACGTGGTCGGGAAGCGAAGGATTTAGGAAGGCTTTTGAAAAACTAGGGAACAGGTAGAAATACACAAACATCGTATGCATATACTTTCCTCCTATATATATGTATATAAATATATATATATATATATATATATATATATATATATATATATATATATCAGTGATTTTTCAGGTTGTTGCATTTACTGCACATTATTGGCGAAGCAAATTTCAGGCTAGATGTACTGTTCCCTAGTTTTTCAAAAGCCTTCCTAAATCCTTCGCTTCCCGAGCACGTCCATCTGCAATTGAATTACTCCTCACAAGAGGAAGTTTGCTTCTCCAATCTCCACGTCAGGGATTTGCTTCGCCCGTAAGATTTTTAGCGAGCTGTGGGTATGATTGCGTTACTTTTGGAAACATTATAATTATTGTACTGGAAACCTGAAGTTTGTTCAATGTGTCCGGTATATATATACACATATATACCCCCAATAATTTAGGCCCACTTACGGAGTGATACACAATTGTAACAGAGGGAGACAAAATTATCAATTCTTTTCCCTGTTTGACGATGGTCAACTAAGCCACACATCAGTAAAATTGCCCCCAAAAAGATTGGGCGTATTACAACGCTATAAGTTATGTATTTTGAAAATCATTGAATGGAGCTATGATTACAAAAAAATGTCCAGCTTCCTCTGAGATGTGGAAGATCACTTTTTAAACTAGTGAGAAGGTGAAGGTTAGAGAAAAAATCATCTCCCTTTATCTACTTATCCGATCATTTCAGCTGAAAGAAAGGAAGGGATTAGAGTAAGTCTTTATTTCTGCACTGCCTATTTTACCCAATTGGCTCAGATAATACATTTCTACACGTCGAACACTTTTAATTCGAGTTCAGTCTAGTTGCTAACGTTGTATTTTCATGAGTTGGTTATAACATTGATATAGCGCATGTGCATAACTCCATTAGCTTTTTCTATTGGCTATTCCTATGGGAAATTCTATTGGTTGGTGCTGGTAGTAAAGTAACCTTTAACACTCAAGTCAATCCAAATCTAGAAATCTATCAATTTTAGCGAGTTGGACTAGAGTTTTGATATCTTCTTGAGCGAGCGTAGCGAGTGGAAACGCATAGCACTTATGCCAATAATGCGAAATAAATATAAAATATAAATATGTTATAGAACCACCGGACAAAAAAATCGACGAGGAGACCCTAAACTTCACAATTACCATTGATTTTTATAATGTTCACCTTTATATTATAATTTCACCCTGGATGTCGGCGCTAATAGCCAAGATTTGTTGATGCGCCGTAAAAGAAAAAAAAAGAAAATAAATTAAAAAAAAATAACGCGAATTAATGTAAATCATATGTTATTTCGATTTTTAAGTAAATTATTAAAACTAATAGAACTGGTTTAAGTTTAAGCTAGACTTGGCTTTTTATGTACAGAAGAGAGTTCATATAATCTATATATTACTAATTCAGTCATTGTTTATGAATTTTGTACTGTCTACAGGCCTTATTTTGGTGTGTGTGAAGCTGGCGTCTCATTTCGTGGAAACTCAAAATTTTTTGAGAGTTCTGGCTTTATATTGAATAGTTCTAGAGTTCTTGATAAGTTAAATTAATAGTTCCGGCCTTTAAAGCAAAAAAAAAATGGCATAACAAATGATTTGCCAAGTTCACACAGCAAATCATTTTGTTTTTCGACATTTTCCGTATCAGCAATTGTCAGAATTAAAAAAATCATAGATTTGTAAGAGTTCTGAGGATAGTTCTACATTTAAGAAGCAAAAAAAACGATTAAAAAAGAAAAATATTTACCAAAATTATGCCGATATACACACGGTTTGAGATCTAAAGCCAATCAATAACAAGTTGTTTTGATTATTCTAAACAAGTTCTAATATAGTTAAAGTCATGTACAATGATTTTCCGACCAGTTCTGATACAAGGATTAATCGGAAGTATTTAAAAAAAATTATTATACTTGTAAAATACGTTCATATTTGTAAAAATAAAAAATTCAACGCCGCTCGAAATTTGACAGTTCTCATTATTCCAAACGAGTTCTGATATAGATAAAGACATGACTTATGATTTTCCCAAGAGTTCTGGTACAAGAAATGATGAGAAGTATTTTTTAACAATTATTATACTTGAAAACTGCATGTGATAAATTTGAAATTGCAACCACGGTCTATAAGAAGGAGTTCTGATTATTCCAAAAGAGTTCTGATATAGATAAAGACATGACTTATGATTTTCCCAAGAGTTCTGGTACATGAAATGATGAGAAGTATTTTTCAACAATTATTATACTTGAAAACTGCATGTGATAAATTTGAAATTGCAACCAGGGTCTATAAGAAGGAGTTCTGATTATTACAAAAGAGTTCTGATATAGATAAAGACATGACTTATGATTTTCCCAAGAGTTCTGGTACAAGAAATGATAAGAAGTATTTTTCAACAATTATTATACTTGAAAACTGCATGTGATAAATTTGAAATTGCAACCACGGTCTATAAGAAGGAGTTCTGATTATTACAAAAGAGTTCTGATATAGATAAAGACATGACTTATGATTTTCCCAAGAGTTCTGGTACAAGAAATGATAAGAAGTATTTTTCAACAATTATTATACTTGAAAACTGCATGTGATAAATTTGAAATTGCAACCACGGTCTATAAGAAGGAGTTCTGATTATTACAAAAGAGTTCTGATATAGATAAAGACATGACTTATGATTTTCCCAAGAGTTCTGGTACAAGAAATGATAAGAAGTATTTTTCAACAATTATTATACTTGAAAACTGCATGTGATAAATTTGAAATTGCAACCACGGTCTATAAGAAGGAGTTCTGATTATTACAAAAGAGTTCTGATATAGATAAAGACATGACTTATGATTTTCCCGAGAGTTCTGGTACATGAAATGTTGAGAAGTATTTTTTAACAATTATTATACTTGAAAACTGCATGTGATAAATTTGAAATTGCAACCACGGTCTATAAGAAGGAGTTCTGATTATTCCAAAAGAGTTCTGATATAGATAAAGACATTACTTATGATTTTCCCAAGAGTTCTGGTACATGAAATGATGAGAAGTATTTATCAACAATTATTATACTTGAAAACTGCATGTGGTAAATTTGAAATTGCAACCACGGTCTATAGGAAGGAGTTCTGATTATTCCAAAAGAGTTCTGATATACTTAAAGACATGAATTATGATTTTCCCACGAGTTCTGGTACATGAAATGATAAGAAGTATTTTTCAACAATTATTATTCTTGAAAACTGCACGTGATAAATTTGAAATTGCAACCACGGTCTATATGAAGGAGTTCTGATTATTCCAAAAGAGTTCTGATATAGATAAAGACATGACTTATGATTTTCCCAAGAGTTCTGGTACAAGAAATGATGAGAAGTATTTTTCAACAATTATTATACTTGAAAACTGCATGTGATAAATTTGAAATTGCAACCACGGTCTATAAGAAGGAGTTCTAATTATTCCAAAAGAGTTCTGATATAGATAAAGACATGACTAATGATTTATATATATATATATATATATATATATATATATATATATATATATATATATATATATATATATATATATATATCCTGACGATATAAGCCATCAATTTTTTAAACACCTCCCAGAAAATTGTGTATTACACCTTGAAATTATGTATAATTAAATTCTTGATTCTGAGAAAATACCAATTAGCTGGTCTAATTTAGACATCGTAAAGTTCTATAAAAAAGGTGACCTCAGAATCCTGAAAACTACAGAGGCATAGCTCTTACTAATTGTGCATTAAAAATATTCACCCAAGTGCTTCTGAACCGCCTGATTGTTTGGGACGAAGATGTGAAAATACTTCCGGAAAGTGAAACAGATTTCCGAAAAGGCAGAGGTTGTATTGATAATGTGTTCGTACTGGCCTCAATGGTTCACATTCATATCCGATTACCAAGAAGATCAATTTGTGCTGCTTTCATAGATTTTAAGCGAGTATTTGACTCGGTACCTCACATTAAACTTTGTTATAAGTTGAATAGAATAGGTCTGAGCCCAAAACTTGTAAGATTACTAAAACAGCTTTATGATAACGCCTCGATCCAGGTAAGAAAAGGAACAAATATCTCTGAGAGCATACGAGGAACCAAAGGGTTACTTTAAGGAGAGATTTTAAGCCCTTATCTATTAAATTCACAATTAAAAATATTACATATAGCATCAACCCGAAATTACTTTGTATCCTCTGCGAAGAAACTGCACCAGAAGTTGTCCACCATATATTCCTATACTGCCAGGCTTATTCAGAGCTACGTGCAAAATCCTACCAAATATCAAACCACCCTCCGATACCGCTGATTTATACCGAATAATTAATTATAACTCCAAATCTAATTACGTTAACTTATATAAATATATATCTAATCTAGTAACTCTGGGTTCTAAAAGGTTAAATGATTAAAATAAGCAACACTTTTCTCATAGTCAGCATATGATTAATATTCTTATATACAGATCTTAGTTACTTAAAATAAAACACCTACATTTTATTTTTATATATGTATTTCATTTTAATGCTCATTTGTACAATTACGAATTAGAAATACTGCCTTTGTATATATTTGAATATGTGTGTGGATGTCCGAGTGAATGCTTGTGGATTGTATATATGTATGAATGGGCGTATATGTGTGCGTATGTATCTTTCGATATATATAGTATGAGAATATAATAGTGTGTAGGTATGAATATCTACATATCTAATATATATATATATATATATATATATATATATATATATATATATATATATATATCAATAATAATATTAAATAAATGAAAAATGTCATTGTGTATTCATTGTAATAGTAACCGTATTCATATTTACTGTAACTAAAGTACTAACCTCACTAATAATAAATATAACTAAATTAACATTTTATTATAAGAAAATTCCTTTAAAAAGAATTTTTTGTAAGCAAAAAATAAATAAGTAAATAATACATATATAGACGTGTGTGTGTGTGTGTGTGTGTGTGTGTGTGTGTGTGTGTGTGTCTGTGTCTCCCATAACATGATACTAGGCAGAGTTTTTTTCCGCCACAAAACATGATATACAGCGTTCTCTTCAAACGATTGACGAATTCGTTAGCCTTATATGACAGGGGGGGGGGGGGGGAGTCAAACACTAATTTCACAATACCAGCCGTAGTTTTTGTTGCAATGCATCACGAGTCTGTATTCGTTGTAGAAATCTAAAAAGAACATACGGTGTAAAAATTAAAGAAATCGTTTGATTGGGGGGGGGGGGAGGGACGTTACTCCAGACCAAAAAAAAACAAAAATAATTTGACAAGTCTTTATCTATATCAGAACTCTTTTGGAATAATCAGAACTCCTTCTTATAGACCGTGGTTGCAATTTCAAATTTATCACATGCAGTTTTCAAGTATAATAATTGTTAAAAAATACTTCTCATCATTTCATGTACCAGAACTCTTGGGAAAATCATAAGTCATGTCTTTATCTATATCAGAACTCTTTTGGAATAATCAGAACTCCTTCTTATAGACCGTGGTTGCAATTGCAAATTTATCACATGCAATTTTCAAGTATAATAATTGTTAAAAAATACTTCTCATCATTTCATGTACCAGAACTCTTGGGAAAATCATAAGTCATGTCTTTATCTATATCAGAACTCGTTTGGAATAATGAGAACTGTCAAATTTCGAGCGGCGTTGAATTTTTTATTTTTACAAATATGAACGTATTTTACAAGTATAATAATTTTTTTTAAATACTTCCGATTAATCCTTGTATCAGAACTGGTCGGAAAATCATTGTACATGACTTTAACTATATTAGAACTTGTTTAGAATAATCAAAACAACTTGTTATTGATTGGCTTTATATCTCAAACCGTGTGTATATCGGCATAATTTTGGTAAATATTTTTCTTTTTTAATCGTGTTTTTTTGCTTCTTAAATGTAGAACTATCCTCAGAACTCTTACAAATCTATGATTTTTTTAATTCTGACAATTGCTGATACGGAAAATGTCGAAAAACAAAATGATTTGCTGTGTGAACTTGGCAAATCATTTGTTATGCCATTTTTTTTTTGCTTTAAAGGCCGGAACTATTAATTTAACTTATCAAGAACTCTAGAACTATTCAATATAAAGCCAGAACTCTCAAAAAATTTTGAGTTTCCACGAAATGGGACGCCAGCTTCACACACACCTTATTTTGTACTGTCTACAGGCCTTATATTGTACTGTCTACAGGCCTTATATTGTACTGTTTCCAACAGTCTGAACAAGGCCTGTATGTTCAGACTGTTGGAAACATTCATTTTTCTCTTCCGCTAGCTTCTCTATCTTCACATTAGTCATTTTTAGACTATTTTGATCTATACAGTTCAGGATATCACGAATACTTTGGTGAGTAAGAAACTTTGGCTTTTCCTCGTAATTTGCAAACATTTGTTCTTTGATAAACTAATTAGTGAATTAAAAACTAAAACTAAACTAAATTCACAAATTTAGGTTTCGTTTGCTAAACTAAACTAATTATCATACTGAAAACGTATACTAAAAACATCTATTTATTAAAGAAATACTCCAACAGAGTCCAATTTTATGAAATTACAATAATTTTTCTGAGTTAGTATGCTTGATAATTAAACATATCTAAAACTAAACTAAAACTAAATATAGAACGTTAGTTTATTTTTAGTTAGAGTAAATTAACGTTAGTTTAGTAAACTAATGTTAGTTTTGCCCAAAAATGATGCAAGGGAACTGAGTGTTGTCTCTCAATGCCAATGAATACACCACACCAAGCTCCGTTATCCCACCTCGCACCATCCGTAAAAAAACATTATATATTCTGTGTACCTATAGGTTGTTTCAAGAAAACTGGTCCCAAAATCAGGAGAACTAGTACAGGTTTTACTATAACTAGTCATAAGAGGTCATTATTCAGGTCAGGGATAATTCATGACCTCACAACTAGGTGTTGGTTCGCCAAAGGGCCCGAGAACCGCCAAACCTATGTTTGACTTTCTCTGCCCTCACTACCAGTGGTCTCATTTCTGTTCTTCTACAACTAAAACTATAAACCAAACGGTAATGCATCAAAGCATCCAAGACACACCCCATAAAAGATAGAAGTGAGAAAGGTCTTTAGCTACTTGCACCTTATCGCTTAATGTATGGTATGTAATTATGAAAATTAAATGACTCTGAGGTCATCGGTTTGAGAAGATATAAGCTAATTTGAATATAGAATTCTTATTCTTAATTTCTTAGTTTACTTACGGAATTGAAGATCAACTTTCGTTTTCAAAACAAGTACAGTGTCCATAAGCCTTACCTAGAACCAAAAATAATGATATTATTAAGAATATAAGAAAATAGTTATCAACTAATTTCTCTTGCCTATGATTTTATTAAAGAAAAACCCTGCCTCACCCCTTGGTCTAGTGGCTAACGCCTTAGTTTCCCACTCGGGAGATGATGGGTTCGATTTCCGCCGGGGGCAGGAATTTTGAGAAAATTACTCGCTGCCCTATGGTTGTCGGCGCTAATGGCCCAGATGTCGAAGCGCCGAAAAAGAATCCTTGAAATTAAAAAGTACGACTCACAGGCACTGCGTCATCTCAGCACGTTTCCGTCCTTACTCCTAGTGTAATATATATATATATATATATATATATATATATATCCCTTTAGTGAGTAACAAGACGTCCCACGTAAACTCCACAACGTACATGATTCGTCACTTAGATTTGAATCGGGGTCATGAGCCATTTTTAGATTCGAATTAGACTATAACATGAACTATGTGAAGTGCAGTGCTGCTATTGTTTGATATGGTTTCCGTAACTCTTTTAAAAGGTTTTGAATATGAAACGTTATCTGATTTGAGCAGTCCGGAGACGGTTGGGTTTCGTCTGGGAGAAAAACGGCAGATCTTCAAGCAGAAATCTATATCAGACGTTTCGGCTGCACTTTGGCAGCCTTCTTCAGCTAAAATAAAAATTCCAAAAAACAATAATCAAACAGTAAGAAACCTTTTAACATCATAACAATAGGTTGAGAACCACATTCGTTATTATTTTATTTGTTTTAAAAATTTTATTTCTGTAGAATTCGATTAATTTGTGCAGCTCCTGCGGTACAGACGTTTCGTCAGCATAAAAAATGCTGTTAATGTTATTATAGAGCTATTTAAGCTTTTATTCAAATTCCAACCTCGTCTCAAGTCATTTCAAAGCTCATAAACTTCCAAACGGGCCAACGGCCGTAGCCACGTTGAATGCACCGGTTCCCATAGATCACCGAAGTTAAGCAACGTCGGGCGTGGTCGGTACCTGAATGGGTGACCGACCACGTGCTGTTGGCATTAGAAAAGGGTGGCAACCTGTAGATATCCCGGCGCTTATGACCAAGATGTAGATGCGCCGTTAAAAAAAAAAAAAAAAAAAAAAAAAAAAAAACTTCCAAACCTGTGCACGCAACCTTGTTGATTCAAACCAACCAACTCTGCACAAATTGGACGCATACAAACATACGAAAAATACGAAGGCACTGATTGTCCTTTTTAATAGCACAGCCTATGCACTTTCTTTCAAAGCACACTATATCATAAGAAAAGAAACGATATTATTATTGTATCGAATTAACCATTTCTTGATTGGAAAGGTTAACATTGGCTGGGTGTGAAACAGTGTGTTGTTTAGCTCCTGATTTAATTAGTTTTAAAGTGAGTTTTTTAGTGGTATATTTTCATAAATCTGTTCTTATGAAGAGGTATTCTCAAGCTGCAAGCTACCTATAGAATATTATTGAACACAACAGCCTAATAAGGCATAATATTTAGTGAAGTGTTATTGAGATCAAGGTGAGCAGTTTCTGACCTCAACTAATAACGTTTTCTTTATTTTTCATAATCTTTTATAGAGGTTCTCTCGTAGTAGTATGATATTGCTAAATACTTGAATAAATCCAGATCTAGTGGCGAAAATTGCCTTCAATAAGGAAAACAATAATTTATAACCTAAAGGCGGGCAACAACGTGGAGAATTCGGGTTTCACCGAAGATTGCCGAGTTCTGCCGCACTAAGCCGAGTCTAGCCGAACATCACCCGAGTCTAGCCGAACTTCAAGCTCTAGAACGGAAGCTGGGCTACCTCGATCACGGCTATAGCAAAGGACTTGTACACCGAGATAAAACCTATCTTATAATTATTTAACTTTAATAACTATCTTACTCGAAGATCGAGACTGCGCTAAGCACATATATATTTATTATCATTATTACAATTTTTTTTTCTCTCTCCAATTATTAATATTAAATACATGCAGGCATGGGGAAGAGAAAACCCATAGCGAAGCGCGCAAACAGCTCACAGGAAAATTCTCCTAAAAACTCCCCACAACAAAACAAATCAGTCAATCAGCGACCTAGCTCGCATTCATCTCTAGCCAAATCTTTACCACCGCCAGCCATAGTCAGCCAATCTAATGATCTTTCCACAGCCAACGCATCAACGTCAGGAACCTCAACCCACCGTCCTTTGCAAAAACCTAACGATCAACAAACTGAACAAATTCCTAAACCCCCACCCATTTACGTAAGGGGAGTTAAACATTTTATTAATTTTGCAAAAGAATTAGAACATGAACTTGGACCAGCCGAATTCAGTTGTCGATCAAACATTGATATTATCACCGTCAAACCAACTACTCCGGAAGCATATAGAAAAGCAATCCAATATCTGAAAAACAAAGATCTGCAGTTTCACACCTACCAACTGCAAGAAGAAAAATCATTCCGAATTGTAATCAGACACTTACACCCAACCACGCCAGAAGAAGATATATTACAAGCCCTGGACGAGATTGGTTTCAAAGCAAGAAATGCCAGGAATGTCTTGCATCCACAGACAAAAGCTCCGTTGCCCTTGTTTTTCGTGGACTTAGAGCCAGCCTCAAACTGTAAAGACTTATTCAAGCTTACAAGACTTCTCTATACGAGTGTTGTAATAGAAGAGCCACACAGAAAAGAAGGGTTGATTCAGTGCCAAAGATGCCAGGGCTTCAATCATACAAAAAATTTTTGTACTTTGAATCCGGCATGCGTAAAATGCGCCGGTCCACATCTCACAGCTGACTGTCCTAAAAAATCTAGAGAAGAAAAGGCCAAATGTGTACACTGTCAAGGAGACCATCCGGCTAACTACAGGGGCTGTCAAACGTACCAAGAGCTTCTCCTGAGACGACGCCAGTTCTACAAACAGTCTACCATGACAGCCAACTCACCTAAAACCGAAGAACAGCGCCTAAATAGAAATATCTCCCAGCAAAGGTCTACATCACAGCAGACTCCACATCAGCCATTAGGAAAGGTTTCCACCGCTCTGCCACCCCTCCAGGTTATCCAACAAGCAGAATCTACTCAACAGCTCGAAGCTCCAGAATGTTCAACAACTTCAGGTCATATTTCACGCACTTATGCTCTAGCTACCAAACCTTCATCCTCATCTCCTGATATTTCATCACCTTCCTATTCCTCATCCCAAGCAGAATTGCAAGCCATACCTTCTTCCCTTAGTGACATCCTTGTTGAAATGAGATCCCTTCTAATGCCATTAATCCTTCTACTAGAAAAACTCACTCATCTCCCCCTCCATTCCTCTCAAATATGACCCACCCCCATTTTAGGCCAATCACTGTCCTCCTGTGGAACTCGAACGGATTACTTAACCACACTGACGAACTGACTATGTTTCTTAAAAACAAAAACATTGACATAGCTTTACTGACCGAAACACACTTAACTCCACGTAACACATTTTACATTTCTGGATACAAAACGTACAGGACTGATCACCCGGACGGGACTGCACACGGTGGATCTGCAATAATTATACGAGCAACACTCTCTCATTTTCTTTACCCAAACCAATTTCCCTCAGAGCCTTTCCAAAGTACAACTATCTCTCTCCAATCTTCCCAATTCCCCATCACAATTTCAGCCGTATACTGCCCTCCTAATAAATCTGTTTCCTCTTCCACCTTCCACTCATTCTTCCAATTCCTTGGTCCCCGTTTTCTCTCCGGTGGCGATTTCAACTCCAAACACCCTGCGTTCGGTTGTAGAACAGCAAACCCTCGGGGGAGAGCTCTTCTCCAAACCCTTTCCTGTATTCCGTCAAAAGTCATTGCTCCTTCATCCCCTACTTACTGGCCAACATCCCGATCTAAACTTCCCGATATTATCGACGTCTTTATAACTTCCGGTATCTCACAAATCCCTTCCGATGTCCAAGCATTAGATGAACTATCCTCTGACCACAGCCCTGTTATACTTTCTCTGAATTCTAATGTTGACCTTTATTCTATCCCTTCCTATCCTACGCTCACCCCTGGACCAGTTGACTGGAAATACTTTCAAGAGTCCCTAGAAGAAACCCTCAACCTCAATATTCCTCTAAAAACAAATACAGAAATAGACGACGCAGTCCATAACTTCACACTTGCAATCCAACAAAGCTTACACAGAGCAAACATCTACAAAACACCTCGACGACGTAAAACATATGATTACTTACCTACAAACATACAAAACTTACTGAATGAGAAGAGAAAGGCAAGAAGAATATGGCAAAACACAAGGTATCCCTCTGACAAAACTCGACTAAACCAACTTACAAGGGAATTAAAAACTGAACTCAGAAAACACAGAAACGACCAATTTGAATCTTACACAAAAGAACTTACTACATCTGACAAAACACTTTGGCAAGCTACGAGGAAAATCCTCTCCTATAAATCTTCCCGTCATCCCCTTCGCCGAGAAGATGGTTCCTGGGCCAAAACTGACGAAGAAATATCCCATTCCTTTGGCCTACACCTCACCCAAGTCTTTACTCCTCACCATGATATCAATGATCCTGACCATACACTCCTTGTCTCCAGTCAACTGGACACTCCTCTTCAACTATCACTCCCACCAAAAGCCTTTAATCCTAAAGAAATCCTGAATGCTATCCAACATCTTCCTCCAAAAAAAGCCCCTGGATATGACCTCATCACTTCCAAAATTCTTAATAAACTCCCGAAAAAAGCCATCCTCTTCCTAACTTACATATATAATGCCGTATTAAGAACGACATATTTCCCCATCCTGTGGAAATTTTCAGTTATCCGGATGATCCCAAAGCCTGGTAAACCTATTCATCAACCTTCATCCTATCGTCCCATCTCACTCCTTCCAATAATGGGCAAAATCCTTGAAAAACTCCTTCTCAAACGTCTTTATCCAATCCTGAATCCCATTATCCCATCCTCCCAGTTTGGGTTTCGCCATTCCCACTCCACTATTCGCCAATGCCACCGTATCGTAGACAGCATATCCTCATCCTTCGAGAATAAGCAGTATTGCTCTGGGGTTTTCCTTGACGTAGCTCAGGCTTTCGATCGAGTGTGGCACCAGGGCTTGCTGTTTAAACTCAAAGAAATCCTACCTTCAACTTATTACCTTATAATGAAATCCTACCTCTCCGACCGTTTTTTCCAGACATCCTATGGTACCTCATTATCTCCAATCTTCCCCCAACTTGCAGGTGTCCCACAAGGTGGAATTCTCAGTTCCGTACTATTCCTGGCTTATACGGCTGATATCCCATCTCATCCTGAAACATCCATCCACATGTATGCTGATGACACTGCTATCCTTACTGTCAACCAAAATCCAATTCTTGCTTCTAATTCCCTCCAAGAACACCTGTGCCTACTTCAACCATGGCTAAATAAATGGAGAATCAAAGTAAATGCAGAAAAATCTAGCCATGCAACTTTCACACTTCGTAAGTCAAGCTGCCCGCCAATAACCCTCCAAAACATTATAATACCGCAGAAATCGCAAGTAAAATACTTAGGCCTGATACTAGACAAACGCTTAACTTGGAAGCCACACATAACTCAGAAAAGACAAGAACTAAACAGACGTTTTAGACTTTTATCACGCTTATTGGACAAACGCTCAAAACTATCATTGACTAACAAACGACTTATATACAATACCTTACTCCGACCAATATGGACTTATGGACTAGAACTATGGGGTTCCACTAAACCTTCCAATTCCTACAGAATGCAAACAATACAATCCAAAATCCTTCGAAAAATATCCAATGCTCCTTACTATGTCTCGAACCTAACCCTCCATAATGACTTCAATATCCCCTTTATCCAATCCCTGGCCAAATCAGTCTATCAGAAGTTCCATTCCAATCTCCCAGGCCATCCAAATCCTTTGATAAATTCTCTATCCTCGTTCCAAAATCCACAAAATCCCCATAGAAGGCTGAAGCGGAGGTGGCCAAGAGACAATTTGCTTTAACATCTGCAGTGCACAAAGTGTCTTATATTTTCATTTAAAATTCTTTACAGTTGTTCCATTATTATTTTATATTATCTTTTTATTTATTTTTTATTTAATGCATTACTATTGTGGGTTTTGTAATTGTTCATATTCCCACATCAAGCCTCACAATGTCATTATAACTGAACCAGCAATATTACTAGAAATATGTTAACTCATATTGTTGTAATAATCAATAATAAAAAAAAAAAAAAAAAAAAAAAAAAAAAAAAAAAAAAAAAAAAAAAAAAAAAAAAAAAAAAAGAAAAGGCTGGGTGTTATCATGATTTACTAACAGCCGTCCATCATGGCATAATCAAGACTACAACATTGCTATGGGATTATTATCTTATCATCAAGATAGATAATGATTAATCTGCATTGCTATTCCTCTCATAGTCTCAATCTAATCAGGTACTGGTAATTACTTCTCTAAACATAACATTCATTCATAGAACAACGCCCAAAGACTCATTAAAATAACATTTATGCAATTTATTTCAATAGTTCGTCTCAATGTTAAATAACAAACATCTGATACTGGACACATCTGTCTCTAGGACACTAGGACATATGACAAACAATGCTAACTCTGGTACAAGATAAACAATGCTAACTCTGGTACAAGATATGCAAACAGTGGCCAAAACCTAAATTACAACAAAATGACAGGTTTCTTGTCACTAATAACAAACCTGAAAGAATTAAACAAACAGTTGTATTATCTTCAAGAAAAACGAACAATATTAGCGATGATGATGATTAACCCTTTCGTTACGAAGCGAGGCCAACGGTGAAGGGTTCTGCTTCACGGGATACTGGAATCCAGACTCGGGACCTCTGTACGGTATACTTATTAGGGTGGGTCGAAAAAAATCAGAAACATTTTTCGAGTCGTAACACCGCAGAAAAGTTACAAAATTGAGAGGCTAAAAAGGGGTGAAAATATTAAAAATATCTGTTTGTATCATCCAGTCTCGCATGTGCCCTAAAGTTTGACAACAATTTAAGAAAATCACATTATATTGGTAATTTTTATTGGTTTTCAATTTACCATTTTTAATATGGAATAGTTGAAATTGTCATCTACGAGACACTAGGAAATTAATATGTAAGAACTGGAATTGTCTGTTAATATTTTCCGGTCGCGCAAGGGCTGCCAAATATTGCAAAAATTGCTTATTGCGACCGGAAGATGTAAACAGATATTTTCAATTTTATCCCATCATAATCTTTTTCATATTCAC
>OX328127.1:77076919-77116919 GCA_946811695.1 Gonocerus acuteangulatus | reverse complement strand
AGCGCGCGCTAAAAGCTGATACCTCTCCGCTAATTTAGCGAAACTGTAGAAAGCCAGCGCTAATAATTAGCGGTTAGCGGCGGCAGTGCGCTAACCGCTAATCTATTTATGAAATATCGTAATTGCTAATAGCTTAAGCTATAGTTACAATTTGTAATAGCTTAAGCTATTAGCAATTACGATATTTCATAAATAGATTAGCGGTTAGCGCACTGCCGCCGCTAACCGCTAATTATTAGCGCTGGCTTTCTACAGTTTCGCTAAATTAGCGGAGAGGTATCAGATTTTAGCGCGCGCTAACGTTTGCCCAACTCTGGTTCCGATCCTAGAAGTCAGATACAAGTCAATCATAACTTGTTTTGTGTTTTACGCGACTTGTTGATGCTCATTCTCTTGCGCTGTTAGTGTTGACTGCTGTCGACACAAACTAAACTGACAAGTATGGAAAATGCCAATTCAAACCGCCTCAGTTCAGTTTTTCATTTCAGTTAAAAATTTGAATGATTTCATTTCTCTCAGTTAAGTTGTACTGACGAATAATTGGAGTTATAAGGACTCAAATAGCCACTGACGTACTGTTTTAACTGTAATTTTTGATGTTTCTGTTCAAAGTAACAGTTTAAAACTATACGAGACTGGTGAGCCTAATACGCACAATGTAGACAATTTCCTGTCTGAATATAGATATAGCTTGGAGTACCCGCAATTTGCCCCCAGCCAGATGACATTTTCATGACATATGTCAGAAAAAAACTACAAAAGATACAAATAATCAGTTATGTAAAAAAAAAAAAGAAGAAAAGTAGAAAAAATTGATTCCTCCGAAAAACACACACATGAGAGCGTTAAACGGAAAAGGGTGTTCCAGGCCTGCGTGAGAATTCTCCTGACAGGTCGTTGTCAGACAGCCTCTGGTATAGGAGGAGCCAAATGTAGAGTGACGTTTCTATCACAGGCAAACAAAAACAGCAACAAAAAACACCAAAACCAATTCTAAGTGGAAAACAGACGTCTTTTTCGTTTCAGCAAATTGACAGCCAACTAAAAATTTTCACTAGCATTTCTACGGTATTATTCTGTCTCGGTATCCAATTTAAGATTTAGCAGTAAAATGAAAAAATAACATAGTAAGACCAGCGACATCTTAGTACATACACAATACCGCCCAATATGATTTGCAAGAATATTCTTATTCTAATTATTATTTTCGTTAGCCAATTAAACCCAAGATATTTTTTTAACACAATAAAAAAAATGTCATCATGTGGTGCAACGTTAACTTCCGACGTCACGTTGAAAACACCTGTTCCCCTTGATCACTGAATTAAAGGTACGTTGCGCGGGCCAGCACCTGGATGGGTGACCTTCTGGAATTATTAGAAGGTGGTAACCACTAAATTTTTCAACAGAATATACAAAATAACAAATTATAAGGCTATGTAATTAAATATGTTATGTATAAAAATATTGTTGCGGCGAGATATACCCTCCAAGAACGACCACCAGTTTGTTGAATAATCTAGTTTGATTACTTAGGCACACACAAAAAAAGTGGTATTTTCCAAAGACGCCATACATATATTATCCGAATCCGTAGGCCGTTGCACCCCATCATGTCAGGTTGAAGGTAAAATATTATATGAATTCGTTAAAGAACTAATAACTAGAGGGTCCATTGTTTTGGGGGTCGTTGAATTCGAATCAGAGGTCTGTTTCAGCCCATCGACGCAGAATCAAGGTAATTTCAAGGACAAAAATGTTTATTTTGCAAGAGATGAAGTACGCTACCTCAAGAGGTGCTGGCGTTTCTGTTTGCAGGAGCTGTATCTTCCTGAAGCCGTGAATCTTTGGTAAATGATGGCGTTGTTTCGTTAGTAACATTTTTTTTTTTACCTATGGCCCTCTGGATTTCGTGCCAACATCTTGCGCCTATGGACCGGTCTTCGGCGCGAACAGATGTACAATTGAATTTTACACTTAGGTGTCTTGAGGAGGCCTATTCTTATTTTGTGTGTATTAATTATCAACTAATAGTATCCTATGTAAATGATGGTGAATGCAATTGAGTAGGTATGCTCTTGAAAACTTTCCACAAAATTCGGATGTCTGCTCTCAACCTAGCTAATGCATTCCTCTCGTGCTGTAGCAGCTGCATCAGAACACGCTAAGCTCAGGGGCACACCCTCGATGGTACGGCAGCATCGATTTCACTCGGGCGAGATTAGCACAACATCAAGGAACTCTTGTCGTAATTTTAGGGTATTTTAACAAATAAATAAAACAGAACACAACATTTTAGCGTATTTCCTGTCAATCTTTAGGGAGGAAACCGTTTCGGAAAGTGGCCCTCCCTTAGGGCGCGTGGCTATATGTGTAGCCATGAAATTGTTTATTTGTCAGCGCATGCGTAGGAAAGAGTATGGCGGGGCACGCCAGCAATGGTAGGTGAGGTGTTTGGCGGGCTTTTACCTTTCCTAGGGAGGGAGTGTTTATTAGCCATTATGCAAATAACCCTAACACTTGGTGTATATAAAGTGTCTGACAGACATGACAGAAATTTCAGTGAAGTATGTTGGCAGCAGTGAGCATCTATAGTCCAGATGCTCACTGCTGCCAACATATTTCACAGGAATTTCTGTTTGATACTTCATCCATTTTTTTAATAAATTGTACTTTAATATCCCAACTAATATATTTAAAATGATATCTCTATCACTAATTATGACAATAAAAAAAGAACAATATCAATCTCTTAGCGCAATGGAGAGTAAGCTATTTTTGGTTAGTCCATCTTTAGCCAACACAAACAAACTGGATGGGTTGCCTACGCGAGAACATGCCAGGTTTTCCTTACTCCGTGCTGTTTACTGGGTGAGAAGTGACACCGGTATACGCCTGGCGGGATAACTGATCGAGTGAAAATTGATCAGTTATCGACCACCAAGGGCTAAAATTTATTAAAGTACTAACATCGCCATTAAAAAGTAGGGATTTGTGGTAGAAGGGTGAAAATTTAGGGTTGTATGTATTTTTTAATGCCAAATCATAACATAATAAAAATAAAACATTTTGTCCAAAAAATGAAAAAAAAAACTTTCTTTGGGGTGAACCACCCTTATCACATAGGGGTATGAAAAATAGTTAACATCCATCTTACCAAATATATACAAAATCTATATATATAAAAATCACGTGCCTGTCTGTTTTTCTATTTGTTTGTTCCTTATACAAATCTAGACCGTTTGACCGATTACGACCAAACTTGGCTCACAGGTAGGTCTTGATACGAGAAATCTCCTAGGCTAGGTAAAAATAGTCAAATTTCAAAATTTGGTCAAAAAGTCAAATGTTTTGTTCAAGAAAAATTGCCTACACTGAACCATTCTGATTGTGACGGCCATTTTGAATAATGTCACAAATTTATTTTTTGATGTTCCTGATAATTAGAATGATGACTTTACATGATTATATAATCATGTAATGCAGTTTATTTCAATTTTATTTCAACAGTCACTGTCTAACTAAGGAGCGCTGGCTATTCTTTAAAAAGAGCAGCCAGCTACTCGCAAGCTCTGCTACTGGCCTCTGTCGGCTGTTAGATGAAGTGCTGTTGTGGTGGCCTCCGCCGGTATCATTATGAACTAAAACAAATTCATATCGTTTGACCGATTTTCGTTACTGGGTATAGACAACTAGGTATAAAGCAGATATTGACACGGGGAGAGTCATAGACAGAAAGTAGGCGTAGCATGGCACACTGGGTAAGAGCTAGTATTTCATAAAAATAGGTCAAGCCGTTTCCGAGGAGTGTAGTTACAAACACTGTTACTCAAGGATTGTATATATTAAATAAATTCAATGGTAACAAATTCTTCATTCTTCTTAACATTTTTAATTATTCTAGTTGGATTGATATTGTATTAAATGCAATTATAGAACCCTGAGCCACCAATAGTTATTGGGTTATTAATACAGAAATCACTTTTATTTATGAGTATTGCATGGAGGCTAGCCAATCCAGCATGAACATGCTCAATCCACTGCTCGCTTGGAGTGGGTTTGATTGAATTCCGCCTGATTGGAAAGCCTCATAACAATGATTGAACCCCTAAAACTGGAAGCGCAATTTCCTACATCGCTGTACCTGTGCTGCTTTATTGGAATCAGCGTGCGTATTATAGTAGGATATACGGTATATATTCTAGGATTGTTTCAATATGTTTCATTTTAGTTATTGATTTGATTTTTTTAATATTGTAATGAGATAGACATAGTTAGCCGTTGTGGTGATACGAACGGATGGTTGAGATTTGGCTAAAAGAAAAAAAAACGGCAGATCTTCAGGCACAAATCTATAGTGTGTCCAGCAATGAGATGTCACAACTTAAGGGGTTTATTCTTCATTTATAGTTAAATTAAGCGGAAGGAAATGAGCGTCCTATCTCGACATGTATCAGAGCTACGCTTACTCTTGTCTATTTTCAAAATTATTGTTTTCAATTGAAATGAATTTTCGAAAGATTGTTAAGTACGCTGTGTGATTAGCAACCCTATATATTTGCGCAGCCAAGTTTGTTTTATTTTAAATAAAGAATTTTTTTCTGAAAAACATGTGTTTTCGGGATTTGTGATTCGTGTATTATAAAAACGACCAAATATTTAGAATCAATATTAAATTTCCAGGGGGCGAGGTTAGCTCAGTGGTAGAGCACTGGACTAATAAGCTGGAGGCCTGAGTTCAAATCCCGAGCAAGCACTAAAGATTTTTTCTTCTAGTGTCTTCGTTCATGGGTTGAATTCGGCCTCCCTGACCGTCCCTAGGCCGCCAACCCAGCCTTTAATAAATTTAATAATGGGTACCTTGGGTGCTAATGACTCCAGCAGTCGAAGCAGCCAAGGGGAAAATCAGGCGGCCGGAGCATAGTACTGACCAGACTATCTCCCTAGTGTGCCGTATGGTCATGAATCAGATACCTCTATAGTATCTGCCCCTCAGGGCCCTCGCGGCCTGTTACGGGACTGATTTTTTTTTTTTTTTGATTAAATTTCCAATAAGAAATACCCGTTATTTAAATATTGCCATGTAAATTAGGAGCTAGACGAAAAGACATATGGATTTGAAATATTGATATTAGTGTTTTATTAATCGATTAAATATTTTCCCGCGAAGTTTTGCCTCCACCTCAAAAGTTGCATTATTTATTAGGCTTTAAAATGGAACCTCGTTGTTTTAGAAAAAAATGAATCTAATTTGTTCTGATTTCTGAGTCAGAACCAATGAATTCGCTTTAGAGTAAAGGAGCCATTCTCAACACATTCTCTAATATCAAACGATAATGACGTCCCATCCTTCCAACAGTAGTTACACAGACTTTTTGCTCTTATTAAGGGTAAGGGGACACTTTGGAATCAACGGGAAAGAAAGACCGACGAACATATTGTAAATAATTACAATTATTGTAAACATATATGGGATACATACATATAAAAGTATATTGGACATTTCTCATGCGGCTAGTCGCTTCTGTTTACTGTTGGCTTATGCTTCTCTGCATTTTGTTTTACTTTGAACCTTTATTACTACTTATACCTACTGACAACCAACTAATGTGCATTAAAAAAAAATGGTACTAAATTTATTGTCATGATAATTAAAAGGTTTCGTACTATGTGATTTGTCTCACTTGTAATTTTGTATATTTATTTTTTAGCTGAAGATGGCTGCCAATGAAACGGCCAATATAGATTTTTGCCTGATGATCTGATTATTTTTCTCCTAGCCATATCCCAACCATCCCTTGAATTCACTTTAATATTGTAGTTATCATATTTTTTTTTCGTGGCACCTACTTAAAATATACTAACTTGAACGAGATAACGCCGACGAAGAACAATCAATATTTCATATTTAAAATAAACCATTTTTATTTTCAGTGTATATAACAACAAGTAAAGTGTAATAGGACAAACTAGAAGATATGTTAATGGTATAGCATGCTATTAATTTTGCTTCAGAATAATATTGATTACCAATAATAGAAGGAGTTCAAGTAATCCTCTAAGTAAATTCACTTCGAAAACTTCATTTGACTTAAGAAGTTCTGATTTTAGTTTGATTATTTCATTATTTTAAATAATCGTTTTTAGTAAAAAAAAAATGAATAGGATTCTTTTTCTTGTTAAGGAAATTAAAACCTTTTTTAATTTTTTTGTTCCAAAATAGATACACAGTCAGGTCGATTTTACATGTATGCATATCTTAAGAACAAGAGAAATATCAATATTTGAGGTATGCGTAAATGGCATAATTTCCGGAACAAAAATTTCATATCTCCAATCACAGATTAGTTAAGGCAGCGTTTAAACCCCCCCCCCCCCCCAAAAAAAAGTGCAAGGTAATATTATTACTCCTTACACCGATTATTTCTATTTGCTGATGTTAATATAAAATATTTTATTTAAAAATGTTGTTAATTTGTTAAAAATCCGCAGATCAGAAAATCAGATATTGCTTTTAGAACATCGAGTTGATTGGGAGTAATAATCTTGGCCTATCCAGAGCCCAATAAGCAGTACCTCCTCTACGCTGAAGGACCTGACTTCCATTGCCGTATCCCCCCCCCCAGCCCCGGCATAAACCAATGCGGCTAAAGCAGTCCTTGAAAATGCACCGTCACAGCCATCTCTTATCCTTTTTCTTTCAATAAACCCCGAAGAGAGATTGGAAAATGATTTCCTCTCGCCCCTCTTCCGGTCCCGACAAGAATACCACCCCCCTCCCTTCCTTCACTTTAGGTCCTGTTATTGGCGAAACTAAAAAGTTTGAACTCCCAAAGAGCTGCCCCCCGTCTCTGAGAAGTGGGCAACTCATTGTTTTCACTTCTTGCTTTGTTTTCCGCTGATGGAAGTTTGTTGTTCTTTTAGTTCTCTCCATTTTCTTGTAAACAATCTGCTAGCTTTTACATTATTTTTATTTTCTTCAAACTTTTTTTACGTATTTTTCAGGAAAACGTATTGGAATGGAACTAGATCAAGCTTTACTCTATCCAAGCTATTAACTGAGAAATTCTTTCTTATCTCAGAAATTTTATTTTAGGTAAGAAATATATACGTAGTAAGGTCCATAAGTTTCCGGCCTGGGATAGAAGGAAAGGTGAAAGAAAAAAAGAGTCCGTCTCGCAGGACTGCACCATCTTAGCGCGGTTCCGTTCATATCCCTAGTCTAATTTGGAAAGATTAAAATGGAAGCAATTATTATTTTGGTTTCACCAGTCTTTTTTTTTTTAAATTAATTATTATAATGGCGTGTCAACCCTTATGGTCACTAACGCCATTCCTGTGAGTAGTAAAGTCTTGAAAGGTCATGATTTACAATCTTACCTGGAAGGGTCCGCTACACTAGAAACAGACCCGCTAGTGACAAAGTCTTGGAATCTTGGAAACCTATATTTCTAACAATAAATTGTTTTTGTTATTTTACTTAACCAGTTTTATTGTCAAATACATTATCCAACTATAAGCAATTAAAAAATAACAAGAAATAAAACAGACAAAAAGAACCATTGGAATAAACGAAATCAATTAATTTAAAGCTTTAAGCACTTTTTTCTCCGATTGACATCGCCTAATTAAAACTTTCTTCAGAACCTTTTTTGTAGAGCATTTAGTAAGCTTCCGAATGGTAATCTTCCGCTTCACAAGATTGTCAACGGTTTTCGAGATACAAACGAAATTATACAAAGTTACCAAAACTTTTTTTCTCTGTTAATAAAATATTTTATTCTAACCCTTCCTTTACTCTAAACGTAACAAAAATTTCAACATATTAGTGTTGATGAAACTCCAACATGCAGAAAATGTTTCAACTGTATCCCATAATTCTAAGTACCAAAATCAAAGACAAAGAACCCTCCCTAGGAAGGACGCTAGGCAGTTGAAAAGCTATATATCTTGGAAATCCATATCTCTAACATTAAATTGTTTTTCTTATTTTTCTTAACCTGTTTTATTTTCAAATACATTATCCAACAATAAGCAATTAAAAAATAACAAGGAATAAAAAACAGACAAAAAGAACAGTTCGAATAAGCGAAATCAATTACTTTAAAGTTTTAAGCTCTTATTTCTCCGATTGACATCGCCTAATCAAAACTTTCATTAGAACCTTTTTTTTAGAGCATTTAATAAGCTTACTAATGGTATCCTTCCGTTTACCAAGATTCTCAACCTTTTTCGAGATATTAATGAAAGTAAACAAAGTTACTAAAACTTTTTATGTCTGTTAATAAAATATTTTATTCTAAGCCTTCCTTAACTCCAAACGTAACCAACATTTCAACATATTAGTTTTGATGAAAGTAGAACATGCAGAAAATGTTTCAACTGAATCCCATGATTCTAAGTACCCAAACCAAAAACGGTATTCAAAAAATATTTTTCCAATTTTCTCGAAAACGGTTAAAGCTATCGCCTTGAAAATGGTTTCATTCGTTTTCCTAGCCCAGGAATCATATAAAACGAGTACTTAGAAGCTTATGAACTCAACAACGTAAGCGTTTTTTTGCGCGAATTTCGCCCCAAACACCATCTTCCAGTAGGCGGATTTTGCTGGTTAACGAACTTGACCTTTCAAATTGGACGAAGGATTTTTGTACCAAATTTCATCAAAATCGGACCATTCGTCTTCTATCTAGAGAGCGAACAGACAAATATATATATATATATATATATATATATATATATATATATATATACAAATTTGAACCACCGTTATTTTCGGTCTCTAGGGGTTCTGAAAGGCGAAATTTTCTAGTCGGCACTTCCGGATTGTTTCAATGTATCAACCCTATAAGCGGGGTTCCTCCCTATGGGGGAGGGAGGAACCGCGCTAAAACTGGTTTTCAATATATTAAGTTCAACACACTTAATACAACGCTTTGGCAACATTTCTATACCATGAAAACAATAATTTTCTTCTTTGTTAAAAAAAATGTTCTTCCACTGCTGCTTGGAGCTCTTCGTCGGCGTTAAATCGCCTTCCACGAAGGTCAGATTTTAACTTTGAGAAAAGGTAGAAATCACTAGGGGCCAAGTCTGGGCTGTAGGGTGGATGAGAGATTTCTTGGAATCCACAGTCCTTCACAGCGGCCTTGGAAATCAATGCTGTGTGGACTGAGGCATTGTCGTGAAGGAGGCGGACACCTCTGCTAAACTTCCCTCGCCTCTTCTCTTTAATGGCGTCTCGTAACCGGTGAAGTAGGGCTGCATAATACTCACCATTCATTGTGGTATTCCTTTCTTTAAAATCTATCAGTAGTATTCCTTTACAGTCCCAAAAAATTGTGGCCATTACCTTTTTTGTTTACTGCGTGACTTTTGCCTTTAAAGGAGGCGCTTCTCCTGGTCTTCTCCATTCCATGGACTCTCTTTTGCTGAGTGGGTCATAATATAGAACCATTGTCTCATCCCCAGTTACAATTGAGTCCAAAAAATTCCTTGGGTCGACATTATACTCGCGTAAAAATTCATTGCAGCAGTGAACTCGTTCCTGTTTTTGAGCAGCTGAATGAATTTTTGGATCCCATCTTGTACTAACCTAGTTCATATGCAAATGTTCTTTGATGATCCTCAAAACACTTGTTTTTGAAAGCCCTAACCTCGCTGCTATTTCCTTGGTTTTTAGTCGCCGCTCAGACAGCAATTCAGATTCCACAAGTTGGATTGTTTCAGAAGTGACAGCTTCCAATGGGCGACCGGGACGTGGGTCATCTTTTAGACTTTCTCTCCCTAACTTAAATAATTTTGCCCATTCATTCACTGTGGAATACGAGGGGGAGGACTGCCCGTATACACAATCCAAGCGCTCTTTAATTTGCGCAGGAGTAGGACCCTCTATACAAAAGAATTTAACAACCGCACGGTACTCGAGTTTGAACATTGTAAAAATGGGGAGTTTCCTTCAAGGCTGGACACTGTCTGACAAGACTGAAGAAGTGCGGGCGATGGGTATAGAGTGAGCAGGCATGGATAGGCGTGCAGGTCCCGGCACGTTTGAAGGAGGGGAAGTAGGACAGGCCGGAAACTTATAGACCTTACCTCGAATATGTATATATATAATAATTACTAAATTGAAGGCTTAGGTCGGTAACCTTATATTTTCAACCCCGTTATTAATTATCATGAAGATTAGATTGTTAGCCGTCAAGGTGATAAGCAATCAGGGAATAGTTGGGATTCGGCTAAGAAAACATCAATACGATTTTTATAAAAAATCTATACTTAGGACGTTTCGGCTACTCTTTGGTAGCTTTCGTCAGCTAAAATGACAGAAAACAAAGAAAAAACAGAATCAATACACAGAAAAAAGGTTTACCAGTGAGATAAATGACAGGTCTATAAATACAAATCAACTTTAAAAAAAAAACAACGACAAAAACAAAAACAATTTGTTGCTAAAATATTAGAACAAGTATCTTATTACTGAACAGGTAAAGTGAACAGTAGTTGTATATCTAGAAATGTTCCTAGATATACAACTAATGTTCACTAAAGAATTATAGTTGTTCTACAAACAACACGATTTTTTTTTAAAGAAGAACGTTTAGAACGGCATATTTATGATTCTACTTCGATGGTCTGTACAGATCAAATCTTGCCTCATGGCACCCTTACTGTTTGCACGAAGCTACAAGTGTTTAGGCAAAACGCATTAATAAAAAGTAACTAGGAAAAGACACGTGACTTCTCCCATTGGGCTCCGCAAGTACTAAATCTTTAAATGACTTGTAATGACTTTTAGTAATTTTAACAATTTCTTATTTTTCCCCCAAAAAAATATTCATCGAAAAAATCTCTAACAAATTATAAATAGCGAGAGTACCAACAAAACCTGAAACCCAGGAAACGCACATATAAAAATAAGCAAGGACAAGACTTATTTTTACAGGACTACGAATAGGCCACACGAGACTCACATACAGCTACTTAATGTCTAAAGACGCCCCTCACCTCAATGTTCGCATTGTGATTTACTTCTAAATGTTAAACATATATTAATTGAGTGTCCAAACTAAACCAGATTTTAGAAAGCAATAATGTTAATAATGTGGTGGAGTTTCTAAAAGTTATACATCAACCTAGAGAAAACTTGAAGCACCTTTTTTAACGTTATTATAATATTTCCATTTGAGAACAAGACGTGACGAAGTTGTACTAACAAGACTGAGAATCGGACATACACGCCTCACTCACTCACACCTATTTACGAAACAAGACAAGCCTAGATGCGATAAGTGCAACGTTCCTTTAACAGTGAAACACCTACTAACAGACTGCATGAAAAGAGACAACCTACAGGCACCTCATGACCTTAGCGAGCTGTTAGCAGAAAAGAGCCCATATATTGATACCATACTGACATACTTAATGACCACGAATACATACAATAAAATATAGTAATATTACAAATGACCCACGATCTTAATTCCCAACAAAATTTCTGATCTTACAATAATTGTCAACCTATTCATTCCTTTATATCTTTTAATTATTGTCATTATTATTTTAATTTATGTTCCTTATTCCTTTATTTATTTATTTTTATTTCTTTTATTTATTTATTCTTGCTTTTCTTTTTATTATTTATTTTATTTTATTTAATTTTTTCGGCTGGTCACCATATTATTAGACCAATTATTATTATTATAATCAAAGCCCTATGATATCACCTATCATCGGATTCTATTTAATTTGAGATCATGACCAATTAATTCAAAACCAATTACTTCATTGTATTTATTATTATCATTTATCCCCCTTTTTTTCATTTTTATTGTTTTTATTCTTTGTTATTCAATAGATCAGATCACCCTTGTTGCGAAGCTCTCGAAATGAATGAATAAAAATTTCCATTTAAAACTTACCATAATTATCATCACCCCAGTGTAAATATATTATATTAACCAAAATACACTAATACAAAAAGATTAAGTACATTGTCACGAATAAGTAATAGGGGGGGGGCTCCCATGGCCTAGTGGCTAGTGCGCTAGATTCATAAGCGGGAGATGGTGGGTTCGATCCCCACCGGCACCAGAAACTTTCTCAGGGCTCGCTTAGAAAGTTCCTGGCTGCACCCTGGACGTCGGCGCTAATGGCCAAGATTAATGTCGACGCGCCGTAAAAAGAAAAAAAAAAAAAAGTAATAGGGCAACAATGACCCTAAGGAGTTGAATTTATCCATTAAGGAAAGTCTCTTTCGATGTGTTATAAGCACAAAAAAAAACAATATATTTTTAAATGAAGCATATTCAAGTAAAGCACTGAAGGAATTTGGGGCTCAGACACACCCCCTTGGGAAATTAATTAATAATATATGAGCAGTATCTAACCGAGAAAAATCGAATAAATCAATAAATAATAACACACATAAGGACATTTTGCAGTTTTGATACTGAAAATGAGCTAGTGGTTGAAGTAATTAGACAAATAGTATGATGAAGATACGAACAAGAGAAAGCACGAGTTGTGTAGATCAATAAAGGTTGGGTCTATGTGTTTGAGTGCTCGTTTCACACACCATCTGCCCACTTCATCTACCCTTTGTACAATGTAGTGGTGGAGAGCTTTACATCTTCTGGCAGTTAGGGTGTGGACCGCGAAGCTCATTCATCAACGAATGGGTGGGAAAAGTGTTGTTTGATCGTTATATATGCATAATAAGGGCTAATTCAGCTTAGGAGAATGTGTTCAGCATTCAAAATTACTTACAATATTTGTGATCTGTAATTTTGCCAACTCTTATGCCTAAGCTCCAATTTTTATGTATTTAATTTTTTAGTTTACACTAATGGGAACCGTTTTGATGAGTGCTGAGCACATTCTCTTAAGCTGAATTATTCCTCCCTTAACAAAAATACTATTTAAATAAATTCAACTGCCTATTATTTGGTATTTTAGATGAGGAAAACATGCAAATTATAACGTATTTTTACTACTTGACGCATCCAAACCCCGTTTGCACGGTTCTTCCTTGTTGTGTTAGTACATTTTAAAAATATAATGCAAAATATGGGAAAAGAGGGAACTCTTCCCTTCAAAGGCCTATTTTAGCCCTTAGAAGTGTTATTTTCTCATTTTTCGAGGGCACAATTTTGTAGACCTCGACGAGAACTACAACTTTGCCTCTGTGAAAAATGTTGATATCTCAAACCGTTTAGTAGTTATTTCTCTTGTGGCCCGCTTATCTGGGCCACCCTCTATATGTGGTGCTACTCCTTTCCATAGTGTAATATTTCGTCTTCCTCCTCTCCTGCTTTTCAGGCTATCAACCCCTATTAATTTAAAAGAGGGAGAAAAAAATGATCAATTTTTTTCCCTGTTTGACGATGGTCAACTAAGCCACACATCAGTCAAATTCCCCCCCCCCCCCCCAAAAACATTGAGCGCTTTACAACGCTATAATTTATGTATTTTGAAAATCATTGAATGCAGCAATGATTACAAAAAAATCTCCGGCTTCCTCCGAGATGTGGAAAATCACTTTTTTAACTAGTCTCGTTAAAGTAAAGGTCAGAGGAAAAATCATCTCCCTTTATCTGCCTATTCGATCATAACACCTCAAAGAAAGGAAAGGATTGGAGGACGCCTATCTTTGTTGCACTGTAGATTTTATCCAATTGGCTCAGATAATAAATGTCCGCACGTCAAACACTTTTTACTTGAGTTCAGTCTGGTTACTAATGTTGTCTTGTTATGAGCTGCATCCGAAATAAACACTGCGATTTGTGTGAGTGTTTGTAGAATTGGAAAACATTTCGACAAAATCACCTTTACCCTCAAAATACTTGTTACTACTCATTTTATATTCTTCATAAAGATTGGCCTCACGTTTCCATATTAATCAGTTCTTGAGACATTGATTTTTAACCGGTATTTGGCCGCTCGGGCACACTATGCGTTGTACATTGCAAACAGTGGTAATTTCATTTAAGATCATTAAAATTTCGTAAGTAATATTGAGGAACCTAGGAGTTTATCATTTTCTTTTTTAGGTTCGCCTTCGTGTCTCCACCTCAACAATCTCTAAGGATAACGATATCTTCTCGAAGAAGTACCGTTCTCGAAGTTTGATAGAGAACCGTTGTGTTGAATCTGGTATCCTGCATGTGGAGGGTATGGAGTAACTAACCCAATAGAAGTGAGGATCTAGAAGTAGACCTGGACACCTTCTTGAATAGCCCTTCAGACCCTACAAAGCCGGAATGGGCTACTTGAAAAATCCTCTAGACACCCCTAACCAACATGTCAGCGTCTTCTTGCTAGGGTAGCTGGAGTTCTACTGAACTAGTCAAGTCATAGATTCAAGTTTGTTCCTAAGCAATGGAGTTTCAGACCACTTCCGCTGCTCATCGTGTAGTGTTCTAAACCAAATATGGTCCAGGCTTCTTAGCACATCATGGGAAGTTTGGTCATGCTATGAAGTTATCATGGGGGAGCTGATGCTACATTAGGTTTCACGCTAAATTAGCATGAATAGTTCTGACCTTTAATATTTGTAATGCCATGTTTTATTTAGTACTACCTGTTCCCCGGCATGCCATGCTACAACAGTGTGAATTTTCAAACAAACAAACATACAGACAGACAGCTGATAATCTTCACCAAGTCTATGACACATCCCGTATCAAGACTTACCTGTGTGCCAAGTTTGGTCATAATCGGTCAAACGGTGTATTTTTATAAGGAACAAACAGACAGACGAACAGATAAATAGACAGACACGTTATATATATATATATATATATATATATATATATATATATATATATATATATATATATATATATATGGATGGAACAGCATTTTTCTCCAGCGGTGGTACGCCTCCTCACTTCGCTGGAGAAAAATGCCGTTCCACCCAAAAATACTGTCCCTGCGACAAAAAATAACATCAAACACACACACACACACACACACACACACACACACACACACACACACACACACACACACACATATATATATATATATATATACACGTAGATGTATTTTAAACATATGTATATTTTGAACACAATTATGCTCTGATAGTACAAATTCTATAAATCACACATCAAGGCTAGGAAATAGTTACAAATTTAAGAGATGAATGGAAATTCCATAGTTTAATAAACTAATTAGGTTGATTGGACAAGTAGAAATGTTGTTGATAATTCAGTTACAACAGCGTGTAGTTAATATTTATACGATTTAGGGAATCCCGGAAATAACATGGAAACTGTTGTATGTGTGTGGGTTTCCTGGAGGATGGGAGGTCAGGGTGTTTTCAAAAATAGGCCTGCTTGCCTCAGGAATCTCAGAGTATTTGGGAAGCTTAGAATAGACACTAGTAATATAGTGCACATAATCACATAAGACTTACGAATCGGAAAAAATATTTAAAATCAATAACATCTATTCCCTACTTATGACATAAAGGATTTGAAAACACTACTTTGATTTTTTTTATTTTTATGGCCTATCAACCTTTGAGGTTCGTTAACGCCAATCCTTTGTGAAGCGAATAATCTGAGATGGTTGTAATTATCAAAGATTATTCGCTATCATATACATACATTCAAATTAATGAACAGTATAAGTCTGATAATGCCAATAATTATTTTTAAAGGAATCTAGTCAGGAGCCTTTGTCTTCAATGAGCAATATCCTGTATCATACAACTTCGGTGCTGATATTGGTTTTAATTTGATTTTATATGTTCTCGCACTAATTTTGCTGATTAATTCTGCCGCTTCCAAGAAATCTTATTACTTCCTTGGGGTCATAGGCTAATATTTCATCAATAGTGTCTGATAAATGATGTGCTTTTAAATGTTCGTAAGCCCTGCAATTCGTCAAAATATGCCATACTGAGAGTTACACGTTGCAAGACTCGCACATTAGAGGCTCATTATTTGACATGAGGAAGGAGTAAGTGAGATTTGTGTGACCTGTTCTTAACCGGGTACTTTGACCACACAATGTAGTATTGCCCCTTTTGTACTCAAAGCCTGCCCCCTTATTTCAATGCCATGGGTCAAGATGTGAACAATGACCATTTTGTGAGACTTTGCATCCCTTTGAAATATCTAGGCGCACGGTATTGCGCCAGGCCAAGTTCCGGGCTAAGCATACTGTGTGTATATTACAGGAGGTCTTAGAGCCGATTTTTACTCTCTCATAACTTTCAACCAATTATAGATAAACTTATGAAATTTTACACAGGTATTATACTACTAGATGTGAGTAAAACTGGAAATTTTCATGATTTTACCTCGAATAGTTTCTGAGATATAAGCGATTGAAAATCGGGATTTATAGGTCTCACTCACTCACTGACTCATCAAAATTATAAGGCACTTCCAATGACGCTAGAGACTTGAAATATTGCATGATGATAGATATTAAGGTGTTATTAAAAGAAAAGATCGAAAAATCCTGAAAAGTTGTGTTTGACTCCGCTTACGGGGTGGGGGGTGCCATTTTTGTACTTCTTTCGGAAACCCGTCATTCCGTCCGAAACCCATCAAATGGGGTATCAAATGAATCGTCTCGGTATGAAGAACCTATATTTGATGTTTTAAGAAACAATTAGTCGCATAAACGCTCAGTCAAAATCTTATACCAGCTGTCTGTCTGTATGTTTGTTCCTTATACAAATCCGTACCGTTTGACCGATTTTGACCAAACTTGGGACACAGATGGGTCTTGATACGGGGAGAATCAAAGGCTAGATTAAATTCTATATCAGCTGTCTGTCTGTTTGTTCCTTATACAAATACACACCGTTTGACCGATTTTGACAAAATTTGACACACATGTCGGTCTTGATCCGGGTAGTGTCATAGGCTAGGTCAAAATCGTCTATCAGCTGTCTGTCTGCATGTTTGTTCCTTACACAAATTCACTCCGTTTGACCAATTTTGACCAAACTTGGCACACAGGTAGGCCTTGGTCCGGGGAATGCACTAGGCTAGGTAAAAAAGGTCTTTCAGCTGTCTGTCTGTTCCTTATACAAATTCACACCGTTCGGCCTATTTCGACCTAACTTGGCACGCAGGTAGGTCTTGATACGGGAGTGTCATATTACCTATGACGTTTTGTTCCATCGGAAAGCCATCATTCCTTCTGAAACCCATCATGTGGGGTATCAAATGAATCTTCTTGGTAACGAGAACCTATATTTGATGTTTTAAGAAACATTTCGACGCATCTTAACAAAAACAGTTGTGACTTCTTTCTTAAATGTAGTAAATAAAGTCGTAGGGGTTAACTGCATAATATACTTGAAAGCAGATACTAAATTTTTTCATAGTCGAGCCATCTAAATTACAAAGTTTAGAATCACAAACCCAAAATGTATCGTCTTTGTTCTTATCTTTTTGTTGAAGGCCTTCTACACTTTCCCTATTGTAATCTTTATCCTCGGGATAAGGTTCCTGTGTTTTACAGTGTAATAGTTTAGTTAACAGAGCTATCAATTTGTCCTCTAGAGTACTGTCATCTGGAAGAGCTTATAACTTTTCTAGTCTAGTGATTAGATGTAGAAAGGTATGCTACTTATTGGTATCAAATATCAAGCAGTAAGGAGAACTTTATGCAGAATCCAAAGACCCTGGTTTTATATGAAGTAAAAAATCGAGTAGATATGCGGCAACTAAATTTTAATTAATACTTAGAAAAAAATAATGAGATCCCCAAAAAAACATAAATGTGAAATAGAGGCCAAATTCCTCCCCCCACAAAGAAACACTCCCTTCCCCAAAAAAATCCCCTCCTAAAACCCCCCAAAAACGCCTTACCATCCTAAATTCCAAAAAAGTAGCATGAGTTAGTGTATTAAGTGCACCATATTTTCAACCAAACATATTTGCCAATACAAGAGATGATACAAGAAAGAAATGTCCAAGTTCATTACTTGGAAGACCTCATAGTTACTTACTAAGAACAGTAAAGACACTTCAACTGACCTTTAAAAACAACAATAAAAATACTTATATCCAGTTACTAAAATATCACTTTCCTCAACCAGGTATATTCTTAAACTTGGCAATGTTTTTTTTGTGCCGAAATAATCTTTAGAGAAAAACTAAACATTGCCAAGTTTAAGAATATACCTGGTTGAGGAAAGTGATATTTTAGTAACTGGATATAAGTATTTTTATTGTTGTTTTTAAAGGTCAGTTGAAGTGTCTTTACTGTTCTTAGTAAGTAACTATGAGGTCGTCCAAGTAATGATCTTGGACATTTCTTTCTTGTATCATCTCTTGTATTGGCAAATATGTTTGGTTGAAAATATGGTGCACTTAATACACTAACTCATGCTACTATTTTGGAGTGTAGGATGGTAAGGCGTTTTTGGGGGGTTTTAGGAGGGGATATTTTTGGGGAAGGAAGTGTTTCTTTGTGGGGGGAGGAACTTTGCCTCTATTTCACATTTATGTTTTTTTGGGGATAGCCTTTAAGGTACGGAGCTGTTCTCTCTCTACTCCGTAGTCCTGAAGATGGCTTGCAATTCAAGCTGAAACGTTGGCAAATAAATATTACACTATATTTTATAGTTTTATTTAACAAATGACCGAACCTCTATCATCTTACCTTCTCAATACCAATCGAATATCTCTTCAGAAATTTGTAGATTGTGGTTAATTCGTCAAAATTATTACTGCCATCGATAGTCCATTTATTATTGCATTTATGTTCCATTTCAACTTCGTGCATACGCAAAATCAGAAATTTTTAAAATCATATTTTTTTCCGGAGGCATTTGATTATTTAATTTTGGCCTTACTCTGTTGCTATCATCGCTTTGCTAATGATGTTCTAAATCCTTTCTTATCGGTGATTCAGTCTTTATCTAAGTCCAGAAAGTAGAGTGGTGCTTCTCTAGTATTTCTGAGCACTCCGAATGGATTGTCCAGCGATATCGGAGCCTAGGACATTAGGGAAGGAATTCTGAACATGCATTGGAGCAGGTTTTGGAGAGGACTGGGCTCTAGTACAAAGGACTGCTTCTATTGTCTGGAGTACCCCACTCTAATTGCTGGTCCCCTCTCTCTCCAGCACACAGTTCCAGCAAACTCTCTCTCTCTCTTTCTCTACCCCTGAAACACCCCTCCTTCTTCCAGCGGCATACTCCAGCTATTTCCCTCTCCAGCACTCGATCCCCAGACTTTCCAGCTTGAAAGAGGTCCGTACTCCAGGCTCGACGCTCTCAAGAGCAATCCTGGAGATCATGCATGCCTGATGAGTCGCCTCCAGTCTCTCTTCTCGCAGGGGTTGCTCTATAACAAGCATTTCCTTTGCAAATTCACATATACTGTACTTCTCATTTTAATTATCTTTACATTATTATAATTTGAACATTATATATCTTGTTTAAACCTAGTTCCAATCTATGGTCTTGTTTTTAGTTTTCTGAAGTAAATATTTTCTACTCCTTGATCTCTTCCACCTTTTTCTGTCTTCCATTCCCTTAAGGAGTTCATTCCTCAGATTCTCACAACTTAACTCTGAGGGTTCCAATCTTCTTAATGAATGTCATCTAAAATATATTTCTTAAGAAACTTCATTCCTGCCAGAATGAGACAGATTATGAAATAAATATTTCATTTACATAACTTTGTATAATATACTAGCTCTGCCCACGACTTCGTCTTTGTATAATATACTAGTCATCTAAAATATATTTCTTAAGAAACTTCATTCCTGCCAGAATGAGACAGATTATGAAATAAATATTTCATTTACATAACTTTGTATAATATACTAGCTCTGCCCACGACTTCGTCTTTGTATAATATACTAGTCATCTAAAATATATTTCTTAAGAAACTTCATTCCTGCCAGAATGAGACAGATTATGAAATAAATATTTCATTTACATAACTTTGTATAATATACTAGCTCTGCCCACGACTTCGTCTTTGTATAATATACTAGTCATCTAAAATATATTTCTTAAGAAACTTCATTCCTGCCAGAATGAGACAGATTATGAAATAAATATTTCATTTACATAACTTTGTATAATATACTAGCTCTGCCCACGACTTCGTCTTTGTATAATATACTAGTCATCTAAAATATATTTCTTAAGAAACTTCATTCCTGCCAGAATGAGACAGATTATGAAATAAATATTTCATTTACATAACTTTGTATAATATACTAGCTCTGCCCACGACTTCGTCTTTGTATAATATACTAGTCATCTAAAATATATTTCTTAAGAAACTTCATTCCTGCCAGAATGAGACAGATTATGAAATAAATATTTCATTTACATAACTTTGTATAATATACTAGCTCTGCCCACGACTTCGTCTTTGTATAATATACTAGTCATCTAAAATATATTTCTTAAGAAACTTCATTCCTGCCAGAATGAGACAGATTATGAAATAAATATTTCATTTACATAACTTTGTATGATATACTAGCTCTGCCCACGACTTCATCCGTATGGAGAGCAACTTAGGCAGCATTTTCGGATATATCTTTTGGTTTATTTTGGATTATAAACACCGTCGTACGGGTATTTAAACAAAATCTACTTTACAGTAATGCTTCTCTATCCACGATATTAGACGTTTAGCCATGGGGGATCAAGCGTATAGGCTGCTGGGATTGTAAAACGTTACAGTGTCACTAAGCTGACCCCTTAGGGTTTGTTAAGACCTAGTGTTTAGAGTGTCTGATAGACAGCAGACAGATTGTTTTGGGTACTATTGCGTTGATAAAGGCTCCCAATAGTATTTTTTCCCATATACCTTCCATGTACAGACAGCGATCCGTTAGAATTTTATTATATGTATAGATAGATAACGATTGGTAGTGGCAAGTTAGTAATTTGGATCGAGAGCAACCCCCCCCCCATAATGAACCGATTTAGTTTTTTTTTTTGTTTTTTTTTTTTACAAAACATTTTTCTTTTAATATTTCCATAAGAATACCGAGTTTCCTTGCAGTACAACAATAATTGCGGTCGGCGAATAACTACTTTGGGTCCGGGCTACCCCCCCCCCCCCCTCCAGATGAACCAATTTTGCTGGTTAACGAACTCATTCACTCATTTCCTAGGGAAATTCTGTATACCAAGTTTCGTGACGAAAAAACGAAAAACTCTTAAGTGCATCGTGTTAACGATAGTTCCTAAAATATTCGACGTGATTCTTTAAATTAGCATAACTTTTTTATTTATAAACCGATTGACATGAAGCAAACCCTAAATATGAAGGCAAACTTACAGCAATATATTAGTGAAAAACGCAACTAAATCGGATAAGCCGTTTCTGAGATAAGCGTGCACAGAAAAACAGGTAAACAGTTAAACAGACACAAATTCTAAAAATCATTGTTTTGGATACAATTGCGTTGATAAAGGCTCACAATAGAATTTTTTTCAATAGATCTTCAATGCACAGACAGCGATCAGTTAGAATTGTATTCTATGTATAGAATTAATTTAAATAAAATACATACATATGTATAAAACACAAATAAATGTGAAATTAATAAAAAACAATTAACATCAACAACGTTAGCTTAATAAAATCAGATTCATAACAATAACAATAAACAAATACAATTGACAACACAAAAATTAGAAGGAAGATTGGCTAGATTATTGTTTATAAATTAGTGATTTTTATGCAATGTAATGTAGTGTAAATGTGAGCACTACATTCAGTGAGAAATTTGTCTAAGTCTTGTGTTATGAGACTCATACTACGAGTAAATTCTCATATTTTGCAGTCTGTCAGTATGTGCTTTATTGTTAGGGCAAAATTACATTGTGAAATTAGGTGTTTGTCCTGTCTTTTCAGGCTTTGTTTGTGTTTTTAATTTCACCTTATTTGTTCCTCGTCAGTAACCAGTGTTTTAGCCAGTATTAAGCTTTGTGTTTTTCTACTGTTACATTTGTTTGTCTATTTTCTTTTAAAGTTGCTTCTTTAGCGTGGTTTTTAACGTCTATACTTAGTACTATGGTTATATGCACAGGTAATGTCAGAAACACGCCAAGATGTCGCAATCTGCAAGTCGAAGTTTTTCCTGTTGCATCTACCGGTAACTTGGTAGACAAGACGAAGGCTTGCCTCTGATATGCAAATCGTCCTGAATCAGACCTGCAAATATTCTAGAACGAGCTTTCAATTTGAGTAACTGATTTACTCGGGAAGCGGAACTCCAGCGAACCGTGTGTGTGCTAATTGTGTTTCCACTAACAGGTCAAACCACCACGTTACTTCTCCCAACGCCTAGGGCTGATGGAAATTCCGAGCCGTGTTAAGTTTACTCATAGGTTGAAATTCAAATGGCTAGAATTTATGGTAATTAGAATTAAGAGGTAATTAAAATTAGAAAATAAAACAAATAAAAGTAATAGGAGCCAAGATGTCATTTCTGAACCCAGTCCTACTAGCTTGTCTTAGATCGTTGCCCAGAATTCATGGATGTCCCGGTACCAACTAAATGGTAACGTTATTATTTCGGGATAGTTCGTTTAGCCTCATCTGGCATGGGCGTATATAGGAAATAATTTCGGGGGGCTGGTTCCAGAGTATGGAATACCCTCCGATTTCCAGGTTATGGAATACTAACAATTTATAACTTGGAATAGTTTTAGGCTACTAAAAAGCTATTACACATAAAATAAAATATTTTGAACTAAGTAATCTTATTAAATTTATTTTTAATGAGTTTATGGCACATTTTTACTGATCAAATCAAAATTTTGGGGGGCTGCAGCCCCCCCCCCTTATATACGTCCATGTAATCTGGCGTTCTTCAACAATTCTTGAGTTAATCTTATGGCGTTCTAGAACCTGTCAGTCAGGATATTTACTTTCCTCCGACAAAACCACCACCAATTTAGTTAATGATGAGGAGGGGTGAATTAACAATTCGTAAGTCTTATAAACAATTTTCAGAGTGACTGCGCTGTTCGTTAATTCTCTAATTCTTGGCTAATAATTGTCACTACGTGATTCAATCAATACTATCGCTCATACGGTCAACAATAGACACATTACATCCGGCTAAAAGCTGTATCAATAATTATTCATGATTTAATTACAAACTAATAAATCCATTGTTAGAATAAAGCTTCTGTATCTTTCTATAAGAAAAATGCTAACTTTAAAACATTTACTCGTACAATCAAGTCAAAACGCAATAACCTTGGATGAAAAAGGCCAAGTTGTAGGAACTTTGAACAACTTGAGTTCATAAAACACCACTTCAATTCCCCAGAATTACAGGCAATTCTCCTAATTAAAGGAAACCAGACATTTATGAGTGGAAAGAAACCTCAAACTTTTCCAATGCAACATGAATTTTTAATTCTATTTCCTTAGAATAAACCAAACTTAAGTGCACTCTACTTCTTCTGTCGTGATTTACTGGTCGTTTTATTAATCAGATTTATACATCCTCATTTTTCCTTTCTGTTTTATATAATTTGGCTCAATATTTTCTTCGTTTTACTTATTATTCGACCTCAAGCAGGCTACGCACGATTCAAGCAGGCCTGTCAGTTACACCTGAACAGTCCGCCAAAAAGCCTTACTTACTCACTTACTCAGGCGACCAGCTTCCAGGCGGACTCTTCAGGCCTAACCGACAGGCCTGCCTGAATCGTGTGTAGCCTGCTTAAGAAACAGGTGATTGAGGCAAGATCGTGGGCTATTCAGAATATCACTGTGGCGCCGCATAGTGGGGCCCAACAACATATCGTGCTTCAAAAAAAAGCTACAGCCTCTAAATCTTAACCGATTTCAATTTTTTTTTTCAATAAAAGCTAATAAAATATAGAACAACTTTGCTTCGTCGGAGTTTTTTCCCCCTTGTTTATAAAATTACTTGTAAGGAAGTTAAATTCACGAAGTTTTACAACCCTTATATAAATACCCTTCGTAATGAATTTAAGCAAATTCCAACTCTGATAGAGGTGGAAGCACAAACATTACTTAAAGAATAATTTATAAAATATTTGATAAAATGGCCGTTTTATGAAGATGTGTCAGTCTGAGATAATTTTAACGATATTAGTGCTGATATTAAGTTAGATAAAAACAAATAATATTTTGTGCTCAAAAAGCTTTTAAAAGTTCGTGAATTATTCACACGTAATTTAATAAACAGGAAAAAAAAATCTGGCCAGGAAAAATTGTTCTAAACTTTATTAGCTTCATTTAAAAAAATTGGATTGAAATCGGTTAAGAATAAGAGGCTGTTGTCCTTTTGAAACACGAAATGTCGTTTTGAAAAAGGAAATAATTCGAAAACATACCCTTAAATTTACCACTTGTTAGGCAGCTGATTTGAGAATATATAATTTTTATTACAAAAATAATCACTACCTATGTTTTCATGCCTGAGGAATAGATTCGAAAAAATACGGCCTCTAAGTTCGCCCATAACTCGGTCGCGACTGCTGATTTTCTATTTAGAAATGCTCACGCAATATTTTTTATCACAAATCGAGCCTGAGGAAATGATTATGCTTATTTTAACTCAACCTTTTGGACTTTAAGAAAATTAACCCTCCGTCGACCAGGTGGGGTCTAGGCGGACCCCACGCACATTATTTCCACCCTCCCTTATAGCCACCGTATCTCTACCTTCCTGCTCTTTGAGTAGCTTCCTAATAAGTAGTGCTCCGAAGATCGGCAGTGTCAAATCGCTCATAAAGAATAGTCCACGCCTCAAATTGATTATTTTTTGTTGAAAAACGGCTTTGAGGTCTGAGTGGACCCCCACGTGGGTTTCCATGATAAGTTTTTTAGCACTTTCCTCCGAAGGAAAGTAGCTATTGAGGTTGGACTCATGACGGAATTTTTGAAAAATTCCTTCGAATCTTTATCGATCCTACCTAGTAGACACCGAAAAGTACCCCCGTTAAAATTTATATATATCTATATATATATATATATATATATATATATATATATATATATATATATATGCATATATATATATATATATGTGTGTCTGTTAACACGATAGCGGCCAGAGTTTTTGTTTTTTCTTCATGAAACGTGGTATATAGCGTTCAAATAGCAAACGATTGAAGGAGTTCGTTAACCACCAAAATCGGTCCACCGGGAGGGGGGGTTTACCCCGGACCCAAAACACTAATTTGACCATACCAGCTGTAGTTTTTGTTATATTTCAACGAAACTCGGTATTCGTTATTTTGATCTAAAGAGAGAATTCCGTTGTAAAAATAAACTAAATCGGTTCATTAGAAGGGGGGGTTTACACCAAACCCACAATACCAATTTGCCACTGCCAGCCGTAATTTTTGTTACATTTCAACGAAACTTGGTATTCGTGGTGGTAATCAACAGAGAAAAATGGGTTGTAAAAATAAACTAAATCGGGTTATTTGGAGGGGGGGTTTACTCTGGACCTAAAGTACTAATATACTCATAACGGTCGTAATTTCTGCTGTATTGTAACGAAATGCGGTATGCGTCGTGGGTATCTCATGAGAAAGAAGTGTTGTAAAAATGAAGTAAATCGGTCTATTGGAAAGGAGGGTTTACTTTAAAGTCTGTTTCATTACAATTAGCCAGCCAGACGTAGGTTCGCAAAGGCGCTACAAGGAGCGCTATCTCCCACTATGGGGACTTTATCCTGTTCCTGCGTCAGATCAAAAGACGGAATGTGAAGTTTTTGTGTATTTATTAAGTAGTACAGTATCATGTATTAACATAACTCTGGAAGCAAATTATTTACAAAATTAATAATTGAACAGGCCTCATAAGAAATGTAAATAAGCAGAACTATTCACGTTTTTATTTTATTTATATAGGTTATTTACAGCAAATTATTCAGTAATGTAGTCTACACTAAAAAAAATCTGAGGAAAGTGCTTAGTTATGCAGCTCCTGCGTGACGGACTTTTTTTAAATATATTTTTCAAATTTAATTACTTTGCATCATGGTAGTTTCTGGTATCAAGATAAAACTGAATTCGTCGAATTTTACAATCTAACGAAATAATTCCATTTTCCTATGTTATTGTCTTTCTGTAATGCAATTTCAAATCCTACAACTAAAATTTTGGAACCTGAGACTCCATATTTAGAGGGTATCTTCACAGACACCAACAAATTGATTGAATATTTTTTGAAGGTAGTCTTATGGACTATTAACACGTTACCACCATAAATGTTAGTGAGGTCCTTGTGGACCCCACGTGGGCGACGGTGTAACTATCCCTCACGTGGTCGACGGAGGGTTAATGTTTTTCAAGAGCACCTTGAACATGCCGGGATGTTCCACTTCCTGGGAGCCCACATGAAGGTTCATGTTTTTCTGATAGTTCTTGTCGGTGGACACGTGCTTTTATTTCAATTTAACAAGGGGAGTATACAGTGGACTCCAGTCCAGACGTGGCCCTACCTGCGGAAGGTTCTCTAATGGATAGGCTGTAACCATATTTTATTGTATTTAGTTTAAGTGCTCCTGAAGAGGCGTCACAGCGACGAGAAACATGTAGAGCCTAATAAAAGAGTACAGAAGAAAATAAGTGTTTTTATAAAATTGACCTTCTGCCACAGACGAATATATTGGAAAAATAGGGTCACTATCTTATAAAATAAAATAGGTTTACAATGATTTATATTATTTTATGAGTTTACAAAATAACACCAATTTATTTTTTTTAGAGAGTAGATTGAAGGTAAAATACAATCGTTAAACAATAATTTATATTTCGTCAAATAAATTTAAAAATATTCTCCCGTTTTCAAGTAAACTAGTAGTATACATTCTTTTGCAACAAAAATAATAGCAGATTAAAAATCAGCACCCAAAGAAACCCTAATGTGGTAAATATAATCGAAAACAATAAACAATAATTTTTCCCAGTGCGGGAGAGACTAAAAATTTGTAAGAAAAAAAATTACGTGACGTTTTGAAATCCAATATCTCGTCTTGAGGTAATGCGATTTTTACGATCTTGGGCTCTCTCAAAAGAAAAAAGACTCTTTCTTCTAAGCGTATAAATGACTATTGTATTATCTCAAAAGGCACTTGCGAAAAATGGTTCTCAAAATAAAAATAAAATGTAAACGTTTTTGCATGTAACGTCGATTCCAGAACACGTAGACTTTAGTGCTTTTATCAACCCTCCCTCCAAGTTCGGTTTGAATAGGGCAAATGTTCTTTAATGCCTTAGCGAAATTTAAAATACATTTTTTTTTTTTTTTTTTGATCTTCCCAAAATTTGAATCTATTGGTTTTTTAATGTGCTAAAAAGAAATATAACGTACGTTTTTAAATCAAAAATTATAGAAGTCATTATTTTGCCAAATTATTTCATATACCTACCTTTAAAAAGTTATCCATTAAAAATAAATTAGATTTAAAAACCGATGTCAGATTCGTTTTTAGCTCATTAAAAACCCTTGAGCAAAAAAAATTATAATTCTAGTTTACTGGGAAATGAAGATATAAATTATTGTTCAACGATAATTTATAATTTTTCAATCCTTTAGTTTGTAAATATGTCAAGATACTGTCTATGTACTGAAGACAGCCAGTACATAGACAGTATCTTGACATATCTACAAACTAAAGGATTATACCATCTCATATGAGGGCCGCGAAGACAGGTTACTCAACTACATTTTTATTCCATGAATTAGTTATTATTCATTATAGTTGAAAATTGAAATTTATTTTAATCATTTTATTTTTACTCTTATTTTAATTGTAAAATAATATAATTTTCACGTTCTCCCTGGTTTCTTGGAAGACTTACCTTAGTGTGCTTATTGTCCATGAAATGAAGCACTACATAAATAAATAAATAAAATATTGTTCAAGGATTGTATTTTTCTTTTGATCTAGTCTTTAAAACAAATAAATTGGTGAAAAACTATTGTCGATATCACTTTTTAAACTCAGGAAATAAAATAAAGCATTTTAAACCTATTTTATATTATTTCTCGGCTCCTAAAGCACATTGCGCGAAACGCTCCGACACGTGTCGACTATTTTTCGATGCAGAATCACCACAAAAAATGGGGTAAATCGGTGGCCCCACCACTGTACACCCCCCTTGTAAGTTAGGTGTAACATGTGCATACAGTGGATCAAAAAAGTATTGGCACACTTACTTTTTTTTCTGTTTCTTTTTGAAAAATTAAAAATTTTATTTTTGAACATTTTTTTTATAATAGAATATTCCTGAATACAAATAATTTGAAAAGAAAAATGAATGAATTATAAAGTATACGAAAATGAGAAAGAATAAATCCTTTTTAGAGAGTCAAAAAAGTATTGGCAGTCTTAAATGTTTAGCATTAGCTCCAGTCAAAACAAGGTAATCCTTTTTCTTTCAGTAGATATGGGTTGAGGATTACAAAGGTCAATGTAATAACATTTAAACTCAGTCTTTGTTCTGTGTTTGTAATATAATCATGGCTAAAACCAGTGAACATAGCACTTTTCTTAAAAATATGATAATAAAACTACATTCTAAAGGAAACAGTTACCGACAAATAGCGAATAAGTTAGAAATTAGTTTCAGTACTGTTCGAAATATTGTCAAGACGTTTAGACAGACTGGTTATGTGTTGAACAAACCTCGTTCAGGGCGGCCACCGAAGTTCAGTGAAAGGGAAAAACGGGACATACACCGAATTGTTGTGCGTGATCCCACAACATCAGCTTCCAGGATAGCGGAAGAGGTCGCGTCAACTTCAAACACAACCTTCTGCTTACAAACAGTAAGAAATGTTATCCACAAATTTAATTATTATGGCAGAGTTCAAAGGAAAAAACCTTTAATTAGCGAGACTAACCGTAAAAAGCGACTTGAGTTTGCTAAATCTTTTTTAAATAAAGACTTAGACTTCTGGAAAGAGGTAATATTTTCCGATGAAAGTAAATATAATATTTTCGGGCCTGATGGTCGCAAGTACGTTTGGCGGAAACCTAACACCGAGTTTCAAGCTCGACATGTGAGGCCCACTGTGAAACATGGAGGCGGAAGCGTTCTAGTTTGGGTATGCATGTCGTGGAATGGCATAGGAAACTTGACCTTTATTGACGGTATTATGAATGCTGAAAAATATGTCGACATTTTGCGGGCCAACTTAGCCAGTAGTGCTGAAAAGCTGGAGGTAAAGGATACTTTTATTTTCCAACATGATAATGACCCCAAGCACACAGCTAACAAAACGAAAGAGTGGATGCTGTACAATGTTCCGAGACAACTTAAAACGCCACCACAGTCTCCTGATTTAAATCCTATTGAACACCTATGGTATCTTTTGGACCTTAAAATAAGAAAAAATAAAATTTCTTCAAAAAATGACCTGAAGGTAACTTTATCTGAGGAATGGAATAAAATTGGCCAAGAAGTAACTCAAAACCTTGTTTCTTCAATGCCAAGAAGATTACAGGCTGTTATAGATGCCAATGGCATGATAACAAAGTATTAGGGGCACACAGATTAAATTTATTAAATATAATGTACATTATTAATAAGAGTGCCAATACTTTTTTGACTCTCTAAAAAGGATATGTTGTTTATTATTTTTATATACTTTATAATTCATTTATTTTTATTTTTCAATTATTTGTATTTATGAATATTATATTGTACAAAAATGTTTAAAAATAAAATTTTTAATTTTTCAAAAAGAAACAGAAAAAAAAGTAAGTGTGCCAATACTTTTTTGATCCACTGTATATTCAAGTAACGGGAGTACAACTGAACCCTCTATGAATGAAATGCAGACAACGTAGATATAGTCAGATGTTGAGAGTTACGCCAGATACTGAAGCTGCACTAGAATCTTGGTTAAAAAAAAAACCTGGCAAAGGAGTATGATGATAGTATGAAAGAGTAAAGGTGAAGAAATAAGTTGGAGGGAGAGAAAGGAGGAGAAGAAGACTTGACTCCTTTGAATAGGGTCGTTATGTTGAAGGGTCTGGGGCTTTCTTTCAGAAAGGAATTGGAAGAAGCATCGCTCCAACTCAGGAAGGCTCTCCGCATTTCTTAACTCCGACAGAAGGGAAAATGAAAAAGAAAAGACTTTCTGGTCCTTTCAGTAGTTTGCGGAGTTTTGACGTTCTTGTAGTCGAAAAGAAATTATCAACATTCTGAGGAACATGATTAGGCCGTGGATGGCGTAGAGGAACTCTCATTTTATTTCTTACTAGCTGATGTGTTCAACGATAGTGTGTTTGTGAAGAAAATTTGGATCAAATTCACAAACCTCTTGTCACAATAAGGTCTTTCTATCAAGAACAAGAATCGGCCATACTACTTTTGTCTATTCATAAAAAGAGGAGCAGTTAGACGGATACTATCACCTAAACAATTGAAGAGTAAAAAATTATTGTGACCGTTGTTGCTCATGGACAAATTACTGACGGAATCCGTTTCTTTTAGTTCATGCTCTCAGAATTAATGGGGCGAGTAAAAAATAAAATAAAACAAAATGGCCGTTTTATAGGTAGAAATCAAAATTTATTTTTCTTCTACTCACAAGGTTTTGGATAATCAAAATATAAACCATTGTGTTCTATGGTTTGACGACATCTGGAAGTCAGCTGTAGAATTCCTTGATGGGACTACTCTTTTGGTTTTGAATAAAAAAAACTCACGAACCCCATTTTCAACATCATTCAAGTTGTTGAATGTTTTTCAACGAAGGAAATTAGCAATTGATCTGAGCAGGTGGTAGCCTGATGGTTCTAGGTCTGGATTTTATGCTGGGTGGGGGAGAAGCTCGATTCCATACAAATGAGCTAGGTTTTGTTTCGTGTGGGGTCTGGCATTAACTTGTCGGAACAAGACTTGTTTCCTGTTGACTACGTAAACCTTGATACCGCTGAACCAAAACATCGTACATTCGACTTTATAGAATGACCTTCAGATATAAACTCATAGTTTACGACTCCTTCGTAGTTCCAGAATACAGAGAGCAACGTCTTTTTTCGAATTGCCCTTTCTTGGCAACGGGTTGAGCTATCAACCCCTTGACCTGTTGTTTTAGGATAACGCCAATTCACCCACTTTCCGTCTTACTTGACTATTCTTTTGATGAAACGATTAGTTTTTGCAGAAGAAACTAGTAAATTTCCAAACAACGGAATACACGTTTCACTTTTCCTACCTCTCACAGGTGTCGAGTCACAGCAACCACCAAACGAGTGGCTTCAGATGCTGAAAACTTCCGTTTTCAATTATGAAGCAAAATTACAAGAATTTCGTACTTTACTGTCATTTTGAACAACGGGAAGCCAAACAATTACTGAGCCCGGATAGAGGGCAAGCTGTGTACCAAATGATTCAAGAGGGATCAAATATCAACTTCTTATCACAATTCTTAGCTCACAAATGACAATAAGAGAGGCATTACGATGCAAAGCTCAAAAACAAAGAAGACGGTATTTTATATTTATATTTTATATTTATATTTTATATTTTATATTTATATTTTATATTTTATATTTATATTTTATATTTATATTTTATATTTATATTTTATATTTATATTTTATATTTATATTTTATATTTATATTTTATATTTATATTTTATATTTATATTTTATATTTATATTTTATATTTATATTTTATATTTATATTTTATATTTATATTTTATATTTATATTTTATATTTATATTTTATATTTATATTTTATATTTATATTTTATATTTATATTTTATATTTATATTTTATATTTATATTTTATATTTATATTTTATATTTATATTTTATATTTATATTTTATATTTATATTTTATATTTATATTTTATATTTATATTTTATATTTATATTTTATATTTATATTTTATATTTATATTTTATATTTTTATATTTATATTTTACATTTATATTTTATATCTTATATTTATATTTACATTTGTATTTTAAATTTGTATTTTATATTTGTATTTTATATTTGTATTCTATATTTATATTTTATATATGTATATATATATATATATATTTTATATTTATTTATAATAATTATATTTATATTTTATATTTATATTTTATATTTATATTTTATATTTATATTTTATATTTATATTTTATATTTATATTTTATATTTATATTTTATATTTATATTTTATATTTATATTTTATATTTATATTTTATATTTATATTTTATATTTATATTTTATATTTATATTTTATATTTATATTTTATATTTATATTTTATATTTATATTTTATATTTATATTTTATATTTATATTTTATATTTATATTTATATTTTATATTTATATTTTATATTTATATTTATATTTTATATTTATATTTTATATTTATATTTTATATTTATATTTTATATTTATATTTTATATTTACATTTTATATTTATATCTTATATTTATATGTACTATATGTTTTGTTTTGCAAAGTTTTTTTTTTTGCACTTTCATATTAAATTTAGACTAATGTTCGAGGGAATTTCTGTAAATTCTACTAGAATAACATTAGATGTATACTAGATACATATTAGGTAAAAAATATGTTCCCCTCAATATTGAATATAAAACTGTATATAAAGTGTAAATATTGTGTATATAGAATCTATATATTTAAAAAAAAATGTAATATATAAGAAAAATGTATGTTATATGCAAAGCATGGGACATGCAGAATAAACTCCCTCTCTACAGGGTTACTATAGGGAGGAAATGGTGTCACGCAGGGTTACTATAGGGAGGAAATAGAGTCACGCAGACTAATGGTTTTACTTATATTATGCACCAAGTGAATTACATAGTGATGCTTATTATGGAGAATACAAATAAAGGAAATTTTGGAATAGGCTTTTCTTAAAAGTATTGGCAGCCGTGAAACTACCGTCAGAATGGAATAGTGTGGAGTTAGGAGAAAAGCTACGTGAAATAAAAGAAGATGTAGATGTATGCGCGTCAGAAGACGAGAAGAGGTGATATTGACCAGGCTACGAATTGGGCACTCAAGATTGACGCATGGCTATCTTATGGCAAAGGAAACAGCACCGATATGTCAGTACTGCGGCTTACATCTGACCGTAAAACATATCCTCACCGAATGCAGGGGCTACATAAAAGAAAAAGATAACAATTAGTTTTGCCCACTGACCTAAGAGAACTTCTGGACTCTTCTAAGAGAACTCTTTTCTTTATTCTAAATTATTTACTTTCCACGAAACAACTAAGTTAATCCGTCATATTTAATTTATATTTGCTGCTTTGTCATATTTAATTTATTTACTCTCTAACCGAGACATCCATGAACCACGTTGTTGACCTTTTTCTAAAAACTTAAACTAAAAAAAAAATAAAAAAAAAAAACCTAAAACACGAGACCTCTTATACTTCTTCTAGAAGGATATGTAGAAACTACATACTCAAATAAAAAATATTAATCAGAACGAATAATTAAAAGAGTAATGACCTTTAAAATAATGAGAAAAAAAATCAGAATATGAATGCCATTGTCTGACGAAAAAAATAAGGGATTTCTAAATGTTCGAATGAAGATAATTATGATATAAAACTAACACAATGAAGTAAGGGGACATGGTTAGAAATGGGACTTTTTTTCCGAGGGTAGGGAGAGGGAGTGATGGACTGGGAGAACGGAATGCAGAGGAGAGGTGGGCTTGGGAACAATACTAATGACTACCGCCGCGGGGAGCGCTGTAATCAACTCCAGCCACTGCCTCCACAATCCCACTTTCACTGCCCTCTCTATATACACTTCAGACATTTTATTTTAATGAACGTTTTGGCATTATTTTTCAATTAAATAAATAGAAAGTAAATGATTAAATTACAGATATTTTCTTTAGAATGTCTTATAGGTAAAAAAATTAAATAATCTTTATATAACATTCTTTATGTTTTTCTTGACGCGTTTCTGGCAACTTATAGCTTCGTTTTCAAAAGAATTATCTCTTATTTTGATTTTAACAAATCCTGTCACACTTTAAATTTCAAAATTGTTCTAAAATTCTAAATTGTTAGTCTACCCCCCCCCTTTAAAAAAAAAAAAAAAAAATTGCTATTTAATTTACGCTTGGCTGCGACGAGTAAGTATTTCCATCGTTTGTTCAGAGATTACAGTTAGAATACTTTTCATTTCTTTGATACTGTGCGCGGTAGTCAAAAATGTTGATTGTACAAAAGTAACCGATTCATAAATAATTCATAAATTCATTACTTTTTACATCCTAAAGCCGTGCTCGGGACATTCATAAAAACTGGCGGGATACCGGGACAAGAGCATAATTCCGGGACGGTCCCGGTCAAACCGGGACGTATAACAAGCCTAATTATGGGTAAAAATGACTTGAAGGTTCTAGCTATTTCGCTAGTACTCGACATGTATGGCAGGCAGTGCCACCATACTTTTTACCACTTTCCTCTGAAGGAAAGTAGCTATTGAGGTTGCACTCATGACGGAATTTTTGAAAAATGTCTTCAATTCTTTATCGATCCTACCTAAAATTTATATATATATATATATATATATATATATATATATATATATATATATATAGCGTTCAATTAGCAAACGATTGAATGAGCTCGTTACCCACCAAAATCGGTCCACCGGGAGGGGGGGGGGGGGGGGTTTACCCCGGACCCAAAACACCACTTTGACCATGCCAACCGTAGTTTTTGTTATATTTCAACGAAACTCGGTATTCGTTATGTTGATCTAAAGAGAGAAATACGTTGTAAAAATAAACTAAATCGGTTCATTAGGAGGGGGGGATTAATCTGGACCCACATTACCAATTTGCCGCTATCAGCCTTAATTTTTGTTACATTTCAACGAAACCCTGTATTCGTGGTGGTAATCAACAGAGAAAAATGGGTTGTAAAAATAAAGTAAATCGGGTTATTTGGAGGGGGGGTTTACTCCGGACCTAAAGTACTAATATACTCATACCGGTTGTAATTTCTGCTGTATTGTAACAAAACGCGGTATACATTGTGGGTATCTCATGAGAAAGAAGTGTTGCAAAAATGAATTAAATCGGTCGATTGGAAAGGAGGGTTTACTTTAAACTCTGTTTCATTAGAATTAGCCGGCCAGACGTAGGTTCCCAAAGCCGCCGCGAGGGGCGCTATCTCCCACTAGGGGGACTGTATCCTGTTCCTGCGTCAGATTAAAATACGGAAAATGAAGTTTTTCTGTATTTATTAAGTAGTACACCAGTATTAACATAACTCTGGAAGCAAATTATTTACAAAATTAATAATTGAACAGTTCTCATAAGAAATGTAAATGAGCTGAACTATTCACGTTTTTATTTTATTTATATAGGTTATTTACAGCAAATTATTCAGTAATGTAGTCCACACTACAAAAAATCTGAGGAAAGTGATTAGTTATGCAGCGTGACGGACTTTTTGTATTCTCATGTCAATATAAGTTCTCTCTCAGTAGGTAGTCAGCCAGTGTTGACCTGATTTTCTGTCTTTGTTTATTAGCTCGCGTGGGGTCTTTTCTGACCCATGATACTAGTTATATGCTTTCTTATTTTTTCAACTGAGTTCAAAAAACTTAAATATTTGTGTATTTATAATACAGTAATGGCCTCTCAGGGCTATATTGTTGGTGGAAAAAATTATGAAAATTAAGACCTGTCTTAAGTAATATGGTGAAAGGTGTTTGCTCCACTCCCAGGACATTCTCAACGATCGGCAAGTCAACCAAACTAGAAAAATAGAAAATGCTATTTGTGTGACTTCAAAAGTGACCAAAATTTGTCAATTTATTGTGAAAAATGTTCTCGCACTATTTGCAATGACCAAGAGGAAATTAAAATGAATTTCAAAACATGCAGCGGACCACAAATGTAAGTATTATCCGAGGTAAACATTTCTTAGAGGGTCCTCTGATTCACCCCTTTCAGATTTTTTCTCAATTACTTATTACTTTTTTATTGTATAAAGGTGATTTTAATTATAATGATGTTTTAAAAAACGCATTGGACTCATTGATTTGAAAAAAAGCATAAGAAGAGGATAATTTTGAAGACAACTTATGAAAATGAAATCACTTTTTTTAAATCATATTTTTCTAACCCTTGTATTTATATTTTAAAGTTCCAATTTCTGTAATCAAAAGATTACCAATGCACCAAAACGTGATCCTAAAAAGGTGATACCAGCTAAAAGTCCACAAATTAACAGAAACAAAAACACATTATGCGACATTCCCCAGTCATACTGGCCTCAAACTTCCATAAATGCTGCATGTCTTTTAAGAGTTTAATGGGTTTTTTTTGTTTTTGTGTGTGTTTGACGGCGTATCAACATTAGGGCTATTAACGCCGGGCTATCTACATGTTGCCGCCCTTTTCTATAATGCCAACAGCACGTGGTCGGCCACCCATTCAGGTGCTGACCACGCCCGACGTTGCTTGACTTCGGTGATCTACGGGAACCGGTGCATTAAACGTGGCTATGGCCGTTTGCTTAAGGAGTATAATGTTTTTTTTTTTCTTCTTTATTTTAGGTCGTTAATATCAAAATAAGAGATAATTCTTTTGATAAGGACCATAGTTTCCAGAAACGTGTTATATAAAAAAAAAAATATATATATATTTGACATAAATGCCCTTAAAATAGATATAGAAGTTAAAATTTTTTGTTTTTTGGAGCCCTGGTAGATTAACGGTAAAAAAAAAAACTCATCTATCCCTAATTGGATTTTTCACCCCTACACATTTTGAGCCCTTTCTTTTTTTTAAGAAGTACGAAGGACTAGTTATATTTTAGAATTAATTGATACTTAACAGTTACCTTAACCCCCCTTAGTGACTGAATCATATTACAAGTTATGTAGAAAATGACCGATTTCTTTATTCGATTTTTAAATTCCCCTCTTCCCGTTGCTAAGCCCAAGGGCAAGTCCAAAAGCATAGCTTTCACACGATAAATATTCTGGTGTACTTTTGCGACTCATTCTTTAAACCTTCCTATATTTGAGTGAAATCATGACTGCTGAAAATTATTATTATTTTAAAGCAGGTCTTTCTCTGTGCAATTAGCGCCAGGTTAGATAAAGGTTGCCACCCTTTCTAAACACTCATGGTCTAGGAGGGAACTTTTTCAGGGAGCTCATCACTGAAAAAAGTTAACTCAACACGCCGCGGCGTGCACTAGATCACGCGGAAACCCTGAAAAGTATACTAATGAAATAACCGAGATGGACCAAAAATTCTTCAAGCACCATTCTTCATCGTATGAGGCTTCACAACATCCACTAAACTCACCAGATCATTCACCAACAACTTCCACTTGTTAAACAACTTGATAAAGTTTTGCCCGAAAAACCAGGCTGTCAATTGAAATACATTTGGTGAATTTATCGATTCCTAAGACCAAACTTTCTTTTCTGCTGGCAATTACGTATTCGTCGTGCTCTAGAAAGACGTGTAGGTAGAAGGATGTCGTGTCATTTAATATACTTTGTTAAAGTTAAATTTGAGCTTGTTTTCTACGGAATATAAAGTAGAACCCTAATATAAGTCTCAGTCTACAGTATTACCCTCGAAGTTCTATATCATTTGTCATTTTAAAAACCTCATATAAGCCCCTCATGAAAAGGGAAAAGGGCAAACTCGACAAAAAGGAAATTCAAGAGGGAAATTAAGGGAGGAAATAAGTTTTTAAGTAAAACCTCCCTTAGAAGAGGGATGCATCCCGTTGGCGGAGTGCCCTGAGCCCGGTTTATCCCCGAGAAAGGTGGATAATAGGAGGAGTGTCACAGGGGCACTTGTTGAGCCCAATGTTTTATACATTATTCTATTCTACTTTTACAAACGTCTTCTCTCTGTTTTTGTACTCTTTCTCTCGTTTTTTTGTTCCGTTTTTTTACAGAGTTGTATTGATTTTACGTAGCCGCCCACTGTTCTAAATATATTACCAATTTCAGAGCATGGCTATAAACCGAAGACGTAATCAGCGAGTAGTCTATTCTAGCCTTCCGTGAAACCCAACTTTACGTTCTTGTATGAGATAGGTTATGAACTCCATCAAGTGACAGTAAAATAATATAGCTTATTAAGACCTATTTAAATAATGTGTTTTATAATTAATACATTTTTGACGAATGATTACACAGGACTACAGCGAAATCGTCCCAAGAGATCTTTACTGCATTTCTTGTAGATGTTGGTGCACACGTTATTTCGGAACCACCCGCTTTTCTCTATCATCCTCCAATTCTTAGAAAAACGAAAAACAACTAAGTCCCTATTCCCTTAGTTAAAAAAGTAAAAAATGCCCATTTTAGGGTATTGTATTTTGTTTAAATGAACTCCACACCCATTAAAATCCTTTGAGTACATCCAGAGATACACGACTTCTAAAGCAATAACTTGTCAGAAAACCGTCATACATTTGCAATGTACTCGTAATGTTACCTCACGGCCGTAGTAAAGCCATTATAGTAAACGTATTGTAGGTGTACCTTGAAGGAATTTAAATGTAGAAAAAGGATCTGCTTTTAGACGGCTATACTACGGTCGTGAGGGAACATTACATTGCGAATGTATGACGATTGTCTGAGAAGTTATTGCTTTTGAAGTCGTGTATCTTTGGATGTGCGCAACGAATTTCAATAGGTGTGGAGTTTTTTAAAGAAAATTGAATACCGTAAAATTTGCATTTCTTAGTTTTTTAATTAAGTGAATAGGGACGTCGTTTTTAACCAAAACTGCATGAAAAACGCTGTTTTTCGGTTTTACCGTTTTCCTAAGAATTTGAGGGCGATAGAGAAAAACAGGTGGCTCCCCAATAACGTGGGAACCAGCTTCTACAAGAAATGCTATATAGATATCTTTTGAGAAAAATAAAAAACGTTCAATTCTGTAGACCAGTGTAATTGGAAAATAATTTATTCTTGGCTAATAGCCAGTACAATGGGTTCTCACATACAGCAAAATAGTTCCAAGTAAATTCGTTTCTGCTCAAATTCAGTAACATAAATATGCTTTAGGTCCACCCGAAAAACTTATGTAATGTACTGTATAACATACAGTCTTCTTTTTCGAACATGGCTACTGCATATGCGCGAACGCCAGCGGACACTTTTTTCCAGTTTAGTCATCGCTAAAGCATATTTATGCTAAAATACCCATTCGCCCGTTTTGTCCAATTCGCAGACACTGCGTCTTGATCCCTTCAGGAACTACTGGATGGTGGAAATTAATGTTCATAATAGTGAAAAAAAATTTTGCAAAATTTCTTATCGTCAGTGTCATTTAAGAAGCTTAGTAGAGAGAATTAATATTTGTGAAAAAAATGTTCACCTAAAAGGGAGATTGTATAAGCCAAAATGATCAGAAAATGGAGAGCAGTGACAATATCTCCCTCCGTATAAGTATATTTCACTCATTCTTCGAAATAGGTCTATTACAAACATCAAATAATTCAAACATATTTTTTCTTCTTACCTTGTATTACTAAAATATTCATTTTGCTGCAGATTGTAAAATTGTTCAGAATAATCTTTGTTTGGTAGCATACTAATTGTGCTAGTCCTGACCCTGAAGAGGTATCAAAATGAAAGAGAAACCGATAGGGTTCTACTCTAACATTTTAGCTTTTCTCTATTATTATTGTATTCACAATAATAAAAGTGTGTGTATATATATATGAATATACTATAATTATTGGGCTGTTAGCCATTTGCTGATGACTATTACCGAGCTCCACCCTACTCATGGTGTTAATCCAGAGGAAGGGTATATTGGTAGGCTTCGGGTGATCCCCGAAGTAATAGGACACCGCTCAATAGCTCAACAACAAGGTACAGATGCGAGGTTTCAGGCTTCTAACAGTCTTGGGGAGTCCTATTATGCGGCAGAGGTTTGCGGCTCTTCGGGCATACAACCGTAAAGAGGTATATACATATATATATATATATATATATATATATATATATATATATATATATAT